>CM024264.1:5584911-5747411 GCA_013621005.1 Aeschynomene evenia | reverse complement strand
TTCGCGGCAGCCATTGTTGGTGCACGGAGAATGAGATTTCGCCGCAAAACTGTGTCGTTTTGGGAATGAGAAAGAAACTGACTTTGCTCTGTGGATGGATTTATTATGTTTGTGTTAAGGCTACTGTAACTTTGATCAAGTGTAGTGAATTTGTATATAGTTAAATTTGAATACAAATTTTTTTTATGATATAGTTTTACTTTTTACTTAGACATCAGATCTTTTTTATAATAATCTTTTTCTTATAATATACTTTTTACATAGACATCAATTTGTAATAAAAAAAATTATAATATAATTTTACTAGCAGATAGTGTAAAATTTTTTTATACATCAAAACCCTAAATTCCAATATAAAATGTATTTAGTCACATTTATAATTAAAAGTGTAGATAAATGTATTTAGTATCTATTATTAATATATTAAAAGTGATTTTTGTGGTCAATTTTGTACCTATTATTCTAGCTCTCTCAAAATATGCAAATTGTAGAAAGTTTTATCTTGTCTTTAGAGATCAATTTCTATGTACTGACTATTTAAATTTGTTTTACACCATTAGTCAATAGATATTAAGGAAGATATTAAATTATGAGAGTGATTATTATAGTGAGTACTTTTTAACAATGATTTGTCATTTTTTTTATTTCTTCATATTATAAAATAACTTTTAGGCTATCACCAAATTTTTATCTTGTACAACTCCCAATCCATTTTTTTACGAGTAATGCTATATAGACATCTAAAAATTGGATGTTTATGAAACATCCATGATAATCAATGGTGAAAAAAGAAAGTTGAAATATTATAGTAGAATCACATCAAAATCCGAGCGTGATAAGAGTGGATACCAGCACGGTATACGAAAAATGGATATCAAAATAGTATTTTTGTTATTTTACCCATCCAGTGTCAGTTCCCAAGCTAGCTCTATTGATTGATATGCCACAAAAAACTGTTAGAGAAGTGTACTATAATATACATTTTCACATAATATTAAAAGTGTTCACCAGAAATCTCCACATGAACAGAATCCTCTTTGAAAATGGTGGAACCTGTTAGCATCCCTTACAACAAGGGCACGTTTAGAGACTTCAGATGCTATCTTAAAGAATGCATGACAATCATCACAGATCCTTAGATTCTTTGTGATCCGAATTGAAGTACCTTCTGGGGTAACAAGAAGACCATAACCAAGTGCCAATCTTTCACTATGTCCATATAGCATCTCAGTTTTCTCTTCCTCACTAACATTGTGGAATACAAATTTAGTTTGAGCCTTATAACCTCCTTTTTCCTCCATAACTTTTATGAACTGATCTAGTTTTACATAAATCTCATCAGATTGTGGATGAGACTTGTCTCGCGCCACGAAGGCGTGAATCTTATTCTCAACCTCTATCCAACTACATCCTGGTTTCTTCTTCAATCCATTTCCCTTCATTCTCAGCCTTACTTCCTCTACATCATTCCATCTTCCATCTGCTGCAAAGAGGTTCGATATCAGTACATAGTTTCCTGAATTCTTCGTATCGAGTTGTAATAGATTCTTCGCGGCAAGCTCCCCTAATTCTTTATTCGAATGAACACGGCAAGCCCCGAGAAGAGAACACCAGACTTCAGCAGAAGGTTCGATAGGCATGCTTCTGACGAAATGGTAAGCCTCTTCGAGGGAATTGGAACGGCCAAGGAGATCAACCAGACAAGCATAATGCTCTTGCCAGGGCTCTAATCGATATTGATATTTCATAATGTCGAAAAGCTTCTTGCCTTCATCTGTCAACCCTGAATGGCTGCAAGCATGTAATAAAGCCAAGAAGGTTATATGATCAGGAACAACATTTTCATCGGTCATTTTCTTGAATAAATCGATCGCCTCATTTCCGCGTCCATGCATTCCGCTTGCCTTAATCATAGAAGTCCATAGAATTATATCTCTATTTTTGGCAGAATTAAATACCTTTCTTGAGTTCTCTACAGTTCCACAGCAAGCATACATGTCCACAAGGGAGCTTGCAATCGATCCGTCTAGTAAGAAACCTTTCTTGACAAGAAATCCATGAATCTCCTTCCCTTTCTTCAATGAAGATAAACTAGCAGCCGCCGAGAGTGCACTGATGAGAGCTATGGAATCAGGTTGGATGTTAGTTTTATTCAGAGATAAGAAAATCTCAAGAGCCTCAGTTGCAAGTCCATTATTAATGCAACAAGTAATCAAACTTGTCCAAGACACAATATCTTTCGATTCAATTGATTCAAAAACACGTCTCGCATAATCTATGCACCCGACCTCTCCATATACATCGACAATGGAATTCTCCAGCAAAATATCGGATAAACCACTTTTCAAAACATAACAATGAATTTCTTTGGTGGAGTTTTTGGATTTCAACCCACTACAAGCTAGCAAAATGCTACCAATCATCATGGTATCAACATGTATGCCTTCTAGCTGAACCTTCCTAAACAAATTGAAAGCTTCCATATAGCATTCATTTTGAGCATAGCCAGCAATAATTGTGGTCCATGAAATCAAGTCATTTCCAGGCATATTTTCAAAAGCATGGCTCATATATTTCACACAAGAACACTTAGCATACATGTCTATCAGGGTGTTCCCTATCTGCATATCAGAATCCATTCCATTTCTTATTGCATAAGCATGAACTTCCATGCCATTCAATAAATTCCCAGATCGACCTGATGCTGCAATCATATTTAGTACTGACACCTGGTCAGGCTTTTGACCAGAATTCTGCAGATTCCGGAAGTGGTTTAGAGCATCACTATATAGATCATTTTGGACAAGACCAGAAAGCATTGTATTCCATGATATGTTATCCTTGCAAACCGAATTTTTAAAAACTCTTTCAGCATCCGCCATTTCCCCACATTTTGAATACATAGCAATCAGAGCATTGGCAACATAGACATCAGCAAAATGGTTAGATTTGAATATAACAGCATGAATTTCCATACCAAGTCTAACAAATGACGGGTTGTCACAACCTTGGAGCGCTGCGACAAAAGTGTATGTATTGTTAGCAACACCAACCTCCTGCATTCTTTTATATAATGACAATGCCTCTAATGACTGACCTTCCACTACATGTGCCGAAATAATAGAATTCCATGAAACAGTGTCCTCTTTCTCCTCCATACTATCAAACAACAACCTAGCCCCATCAAGATCACAGCACTTCGCATACATGGAAATAAGCGCATTACACACAAACACAAATCCACCAAATCCACACTTGACAGCCATGCCATGAACCTCAGCCCCCAATCCGTGCATGCCAAGAGCGCCACACGCTTTAAGCACACAAGGGAAAGTGAAAGCATCAACCCCCACTCCAAGAACTCTCATCTCCCTATACAAGTCAACCGCCTTATCATGCTTCCCGCTCAACGCACACGCACCTATCATAGCATTCCAAGTGAAAACATTTCTCTCAGGCATTCCATCAAACACTTTCAGTGCATCAAGAAATGAGCCACATTTCCCATACATATGGACAAGCTTTGTACAAAGGAACACTGAACCACACATTCCACAAGTTTTCACCAAAAGGGCATGCACCTGTTGGCCTTGTGGAAGAGCCTTGTCACTAGCACAAAGCTCAAGAACTAGAGAAAGGGCATCTTGGGGAATGAAGTGGCTTTCAAAAGGGTCACTGAAAAAGAGGGCCAGAGATTGAAAAGCTTCTTTGAGGGTTCTGTACTTGGGAGTGTGATTCAGTGTGAGAGAAGGGGTGTTGAGGGAAATGGGTTTGAGGGAGAAGTTTGGGACCAAGGTAAGATGGTTGAGGTGAGGTTTTACACTTATGGGGTGGTTTAAGGTTGAAGAGAGAAGAAGGGTTGAAGTGGACATGGTGGTGGAGTGGGTGCTATGGAAAAGGTGCAGTTTTCTTCTGCACCTCAACAATGATCTCATGCAATGGTTACAACAACGATATACGTAGTGGTTGTGATTGACTTTGATAATAAGAAAACACTAATACTGAATAATTTTGATGATTGGTGTTGGTTCAATGAATAGTTTCAGTGAATGTTTCAAGATGAACAGTTATAAATAGCTTTCGGTTTTTGTGGATGTGGGATGTGTGAAAACTTGGAAACTTGTGGGGAGAGAGTTTTTTTTTTACCATATTAACTAATCTTTACTGTCTTGTAGGCACTAAAAGGGCGGGACAACAACCAACTTGGGTTGATTAAGTGGTTAGCTCACTTGCTCGCTTGAGTAAGGGTCGGGGGTTCGATCTCTGCCTTGTGTATGCAACAATCCATTGGTCAGCGACAAACCCTTAAATGGAGCTCAGATCAGCGACGGATTAGTTCTTGACCTTCCGGGCTGGAAATAACGTGTGAAAAAAATAAATAAATAAAAGAGCGGGACAACTGACTCGAAGTTCTAAAATTTTTTATATTCAAAATGAGAATCAAACACCCATACTTGATTAAAAGAAGATGAGTTACAACCGCTTAATCATACCCTCTTAACGGAATCCGTAACTTTCCAGATATAAAACAATTTGAACTGGACTATTGCTGGGATAGTTTGGCCAATGCCTTGAACTTGGTCAACACCTTATAGGTCCGTAGTGATATTTAACTAGAGAACTAGGTCTAACTCTCAAAACCTAGAGCTCGACCTTATAGGAAGTTCACTTCTAAATTTTCTTCTTACATTACTTTCTCCCAATCAAGTATAATAATAACATCCAAGGTGAGATTTAAACAAATAGGCTAAGTAGAAAGCCACATAATGAGCTAAGAGAAGTGATACACAACTATAATATAAGGTGCTCTAATCACGAGATTTAATATAGTTGATAGCTAGTTGGATTTCTTAAATATCTAGTCAGAGGTTTGATTCCTAACAGTGTATATAGTAAAAATATCGTGAATAGAGGTTTACCCCTTATATATAAAAGAGTTTTGTGTCTCGAAAGAATTAATTATTATTATCGATAATAGATACATTGAGTAATAAAAATATATATAAAGTGCTCTTTGACATTTATTTAGTAAGTGGTTATAAAATGAGATTGTTATGTTTCTCTATTAAACCACCCACATTTTTAGTTTGTTATATGTTTCTTACAGTAAATTTCTACCATACCACTAAATTGTGACTATGTAGTTAGGTCTATCTATTAGTCCCCTATCATATATATATATATATATATATATATATATAATAAGATAATGTTATATTAATATTCAATGTAGGATGTTTATAGGATATAATTTGAAATTACATAATTTGAAACATATAGTCTTTGTTTTATAGTGTTTCTAGAAAAATTAGTGAAATCTCAATTTTTAAAGCCTATAACCTTCAATTTCAACAATATGTAAAAAAATCATGAAATTACATAATTTGAAGTCTATAGCCTTTGTTTAATAGTGTTTCTAGAAAAATTAGTGAAATCTCACTATTTAAAGCCTATAGCCTTCAATTTCTACTATAGGTAAAAAACTCATGAAATTACATAATTTGAAGTCTTGTTTTATAGTGTTTCTAGAAAAATTAGTGAAATCTCACTTTTTAAAGTCTATAGCCTTCAATTTCAACTATGTGTAAAAAAATCATGAAATTACATAATTTGAAGTCTATAATCTTTGTTTTATAGTGTTTCTAAAAAAACTAGTGAAATCTCACTTTTTAAAGCCTATAGCCTTCAATTTCAACAATATGTAAAAAAATCATGAAATTACATAATTTGAAGCCTATAGTCTTTGTTTTATAATGTTTCTAGAAAAATAAGTGAAATCTAACTTTTTAAAGTTTATAGCCTTCAATTTTTACTATATGTAAAAAAATCATGAAATTACATAATTTGAAGTCTATAGTCTTTGTTTAATAGTGTTTCTAGAAAAATTAGTGAAATCTCATTTTTTAAAGCCTATAGCCTTCAATTTCAACAATATGTAAAAAAATAATGAAATTACATAATTTGAAGCCTATATATAGTCTTTGTTTTATAGTGTTTCTAGAAAAATTAGTGAAATCTCATTTTTTAAAGCCTATAGCCTTCAATTTCAACAATATGTAAAAAAATCATGAAATGACATAATTTGAAGTCTATAGTCTTTGTTTTATAGTGTTTCTAGAAAAATTAGTGAAATTTAACTTTTTAAAGTTTATAACCTTCAATTTCTAGTATATGTAAAAAAATCATGAAATTACATAATTTGAAGTCTATAGTCTTTGTTTAATAGTGTTTCTAAAAAAATTAGTGAAATCTCACTTTTTAAGCCTATAGCCTTCAATTTCTACTATATGTAAAAAAATCATGAAATTACATAATTTGAAGTCTTGTTTTATAGTGTTTCTAGAAAAATGGGCGAAATCTCACTTTTTAAAGCCTATAACCTTCAATTTCTACTATATGTAAAAAAATCATGAAGTTACATAATTTGAAGTGTATAGCCTTTGTTTTATAGTGTTTCTAGAAAAATTAGTGAAATCTCACTTTTTAAAGCCTATAGCCTTCAATTTCTACTATATGTAAAAATATCATCAAATTGCATAATTTGAAGTCTATAGTCTTTATTTTATAGTGTTTCTAAAAAAATTAGTGAAATCTCACTTTTTAAAGCCTATAGCCTTAAATTTTTACTATATGTAAAAAACTCATGAAATTAGATAATTTGAAGTCTATTGTCTTTGTTTTATAGTGTTTCTAGAAAAATTAGTGAAATCTAATATTTTAAAGCCTACAATTTCAACTACAAGTAAAAAAATTATGAAATTACATAATTTGAAACCTATAACCTTTGTTTTATAGTGTTTCTAGAAAAATTAGTGAAATTTTACTTTTTAAAGTCTATATAACCTTCAAAATATAGTTGAAATATGGAGAGTTTAAAAATTGAAATATGGACTATATCGAAAACCAAATGTGAGATATTGGATATCAACAACAGTATGCGAAACAATGTACAAATAATATTTTTTTATATAATATTCACTTACTCCAAACCTTAGCCTGAGACTTTTTTAAGTCAATATAGGACTTTAAACTCACACTTGAAATCAATAATATCAATATATAATGTGCTCCATAGTGGCCTAACATAATGTAAGTGGCACACCTGAGCACGAACAAACTTGTGTCCAAATTATCAACTATATTGCCAATTTTAGACTATTGTCTCTAGCAATATTAGTCAAAGATAAACTTAAGGTTTTAGTTTAAAATTTAAGGAAACTATCCTTGCCCTTCCCAGTTTACTTTTGTAAGAAATAACAAATTCCTTACTTTGATCAAACATAATTTTGGATGGAATAGAAACAACCTTCGAGTTGCAAAGTGCAAAATAGCGAACTACCAAGCAAATAACCACTTTCTCAGAGCAAATGAGCAAATGATAGGAGGATGTTTAGACAAAATGTACAAAAAATCACAAGAAATGGCATTCCTAGTTTAACTTTTCTTTCAGGGGCTCATTAAAAGAAATGCCCCCAATGTCACTATGGAAAAAGAATTTCCGAAAATGGGTTTACACTCAATTCCACCCAGCAGTCCCACAAATATTACCAACCATTTCAAGACTCGCCTTTTACTATACAACTTAATTACACACTAAAAGATGTTTCACATATTTACATCAAAGCAAAAAAAAAACTTTGGACCTCTCTTGCAAAATCAAAAGTATTCTCTGCCAGTCAACCGAAAACACAAGACCACCGGCAACAATTGCTTTGTCCTTTTCCACCTGCGACCGCCTTACTTTACAGACTCTTCCGCCACCAAGTTAGCACATGGTACTGCTCTCACATGTTTGTTTGTTAGCCCTCTACGAGTCTACACGCTGTGTGATCCCTCTTGTCATCGTCGATCTTCCCTTGTTCACCCTGGTTCATTCCGGCCGGCATTCTTCGTTTGCAACTTTCACAAATTATGAACATGAATCCGGACTTTTACAAATGAGATCCGCTCAACGCAATGTCAGGATTCAATGGTTAGAGGCTGGCCAATAGCTGAAGTCAACACAATATAATCATTCATTAGTCTCACCCCTGATTCAATGAACCTCTCAGACTCTCTTCAGGTAGTGTCCATGAAAGCAAATGTCCATCGGAGTCCCCGCTCAATAATTGTTTGAGGTCAGTCGTGAGGTGAAGGGCGGTAACCGGATGCTTATGGGACTTGAGTACTTTGCGCAGGAGCAACTTGTATTCCGGTTCTTTTCCACCAAGGTTTAACCCTCCCAATCCACTAGAGCCGGGTTTACCAAGGGAGCTATCTGGCTCAGAGCAGTGAACCATTTGCCACACCTTGACAGCTCCACTCTGATGACCTGTCACATACCACTTTGTGTCCATCCAGTCAGAAAATGTGCTGCTTGTTACGGAGAGAATAGAATCCGATGGCAGTTGTGATGTTTTGATCATTGCCAGGCAATCCCCATTTATACTCCAGACTGCCAGAAGGATACCAGCAGCTGTAATAATCTCTCCAGTCAAGTCATTGACAAAAACTGCAGAAACCGGTGCAGGGAACTCGGGGAGCTGCCGCACAAATGCCATGGAGCAGAGATCCCATATAATGACTGTACAATCATCTGATCCACTCACAATAAGCATGTAAGGCTGACAAACATGAAGGCATGTGACTCTGGCTGTGTGTGCACACAGTGGCTTCTCCAACTTTAAGCGCCGTAAGACTCGGGGCCCATGCTCACTAATTCTCCAAACATTAACTAACCCATCATCAGCCCCAGTGACCAGAATTTGACCATCATGGCTAACACCAGCACACTGAATTTGATTCCCTCCATGTAAATTTTCATGTGTTGAAAGAAGTTTATCTTGTTCATAGCTCATAAACCTCAAGCTCCGATCAGAGAAACCCCAAGCAACATATTTGGTATAAGTTCTTGGTTTAATCAAATTGTTAGTTCCAGCAATGAGAATTTTATCATTAACAGTAACAATTTGAGTGATAGGTGAAGAACTTTTGCGAATCTCATGTGGAACAAGATGACTGGAATGTTTAAGAGGATGGGGAGGAAGTTTTCTGTCAGTTCGCCTCTTCACGTGGGGCTTGAGGAACAGCTGCTTTGGAGTCTGCCCAAAATGATTAATTTGTGCTAAAATGGATGCCTTCATTGCAGGATCCGTAACCGAGTCTATGTCCACACTCCCTTCATAGGTATAATGATAAAACACATTGACTGCGTCCTCTGCAGCCTGTCCAATGTACATGGGAGAAATAGATATTAAGAACAGAACAGAAGAAATAATCCAAAAATAGAAAACTGAAGCAAAATTCAAAATTAGCACATTGATTGAAAATACTTGTTGACTTTCACCTTGTCATCAAGGAAAGTCAGTTTTAAGTTTTAACTACTGCCAATAGTTGTTTAAATGCATGTGATGAAACTTCTACAGGCTTGGGTAAGGACTTAAATCAATGACTGTTAACATATTAGAAATCACTACAAAGCCAGAGTGCTCAAAATCATGTGTCAATGCATAGGATAGGATGATTTTATATCATAAAGCACAGATGCAACTCAAGGTGCTAATATTGCAAATTATGACAGTCAACACGATTGATGCATATAGACATCTTTTGCCATGGGAGTCCATATCGAAATTTCCGACAAGTCACCAATCAGAGCCTTGCATAAATACATGAATGTAAGGGGAAAACGATGCAAAAGATTTTGACAATAGACTGTAAAGCTAAACTTTTGACAGCAAATACCAAATAAAAGATTTAACAATGCATAAGTATGATTCAGAAAATATAACAGCCGGAAAAGATGGAGGAGCAAATACCTATACAGCAAGAAAAAAAGAAAAAAAAAGACACCCACCTTCCCTCTTTGCTTATATCCAAAAATAAGGTCTATCCAGTGATGCAAATTTTCTGAGACATAATCAGACTCAAGAGCTTCCCTGTGCTTATTGATGAACTCTCTAACACTACCTTTGGCCCATGGAGGTAAGATAACATCCCCAACCTGAAAGAAACAGTATAATAGTTAAACTTACAAGCCACTTCACCTGAATTTTGGCTCTTGGATTATAGATTTAGACAGAACATAAATATGGCACAAGGATAACCTTCTCGCCCGACTGTTTCTCTCCCAAGTCAAGATTGAATCGATTCTCCAGGAACTCCGGCATGTAGAAAAATTCTGGTATCAGCTCCTTCACATCAGAAGTGTTTCCTCTCCCAGCAGCACTTAACCAAGTATCCTTTATGCTATTGAAAAGGCGATCAGCATGGTCAAACTGGCCTCCTTGAAGCTTTTGATTCTCTACACTGAATGGAGGCATGCGAAGAAGATAGAATAGCACAATTCCAGCACTAGAATAATGAGATCCGTAATGAAACTTCGGGACCTCTGGATCATCCCAACTCTCGTATCTAACAAATCACAATAAAGAATCAGAAGGGGATGCTACTTTATAAAATTAGATGCAATTTATATAATGTTAAATTGGGGATATATGTTAAAAATAAAGCTCCTTAATTCTTGCAGATGCAAAGATTGTTCTCTATCTCCTTCATAAATATTATGATTGTAGGATAATCCCCAGCTTCTAAATTCTGTTTCAGTGTATGTACATTTGCCTGAATGTCTCTTGGAACTCAGCAAAACACTTGGCAAATAATCCCCATGTTGCAAACAACATTATCATATATAACCAAAGCAAAACTAGAAAATGAGAATATCGTGGCAGCATTCATAGAGACCAACCTTTTTCTAAATTCCTCTTCACCTTCAGGTGTCTGGCAGCCCATTGGTTTATCAAGGCTGCGAAATGATTTTGGGTTGGACAAATCAAGATTTTCACTCTCATAATCTGCAAGGACCCATGGAAAAACTGGATATTGGGTAAGATCACTATATCCACGTCCTGCCAAGGTGTTAAGATGCATGAGGTACTGAAAATTGCTTATTTCTCCATTTTGCCACCTTTTTGAAAAGGATTTTGCCATTATCTTGAAAAGTCTGCTACCCTCATTGCTTTCTTGTTTTGATGCTCCTGAAATAGTAGTGTCCAACCTGATACAATGCAGACAAATTATTTTCAACCATTATACAAAAAATGGAAAAGCACATAAAAGTAGCTTGAAACCCAAATTAAAAAACAAAAAACAAAAATAAAATGCATGGAACGAAACATTAAAGCTCTGGAGTGATTGTACATATTTCATGTCCTAAAATGCTATATGCTAAGAACCATCATCAATATTGCAGCAAATATGCTGAGTCTAAAACTAGCAATTACTGGATGCATTAAACCAAACCAAAAAAAAAAAAACAAAAACAAAACTGAGAAAATTGACAACAAAAAGTAAATCCATAAAACAAACAATCAAATCCGGCAAGAACAACTCTTACATGCTATTCCGTGGAAGATTCATGGCAACTAAATTTTTGAAGACTTCTTCTCTCTCTTTTTTGTGGAAAACCAACAGATCATTACATCCATCCATGCTAAATATTTCAATAGCAACAGGACGAAGCTGATAATCACGCTTCAAGATCTCATGAACACTATCAAGCTTCCACATGCGCCATGGGTGAGGTAAATTTCCAGTGTTATGTACTTTCTCCTTTCCCCATGCACCACCACTGTAGGCCCATGCCCTACCCCCAACCAATGACTTAGCTGTTGGGCTCCATGACAAAGTTGATTTGGATTGGAAATCTACACTTCCACTGAAATCTTTCTTGACACCCAAAGCCTGATCAATAACTGAAAGTTCATCTTCACATTCCTTCTCACAGAAGCAACCAGAGTCATCAATATAGAAATTTTCAATAACATACAAACAGAATTCACCTATCAGGAATATACCATCATGCTTATCAAGACCAATAACCCGTTCACAGTTATATTTAAATCGAATTTTTTCAAATGGTTCCAGAAAAGGTCTGATTAAGAATTCCCCATTATCGTGAAGCTCTTTATCAGATTTATCATCAGCAACCTTAACATCATCAGCTTTCATAGACGATGATTGCCATGCAGATCCCATATCAGATCTTCCATGTGCGCTTTCTTCTATTGGGACTGATACTGTACTAGACTTGGCACCGAGCTCAAGTGCAGAATGGAGGCTTGCTTCATTCATACTACTAGCTTTGTCATCATTCCACTCATTCTTATCAGAAACTGCATCTTTGACACTATCCAACTTATCAAAGAAAGGTTCATCGAACAGCTCACCATCAGGATCACTCTGTTTCTCACCATCAGCCAAAAGTTGAAAATAAGGTTTTGAATCTGATGCAGCAGGACCATTCTCAATTTTCCCTTTGGACATCTCTTGTCCCTCTAATTCAAACTGCCCATCAAGGATATTCTGTATGGTATCAATTTTAAGTTTGCAGCACTCTAGTTTCTTCCGCATTCGATACGGACCTTCAATAGGACAAAGCTGCCATTCTGGCTCTTCCTTAGAGGAGGATTTACTGAATGGAAATATCCCACGTTCATGTACAAGTTGCTGCAGATGACATTGCCACTCACTCTCAGCATGTAGAATCCATCCATACTTATCTTGCCTGACAACTCTCAGCTCGGTGGACATTGCATCACGAACTAAATCCAGTGCATATCTTCTCTCATTTACCTGCTCCCAGTGTCTCAAATCCAACTTAGCAGCTTCACGAGATTTTCTTCCCATTTCCTTCTTACGACGACCTTCCATGGCTTTGATTCTTACTCCTGGAAACTTTGCTGATCCAGCAATATACTGCACCCACATAATGCCAGCACACTGCTCCAATACCTTATTCACAACCTGTTCAGTAGTCTGATACCACTCAAAAAACTCAGATAAACTTCTAGTCAATAATTTATCAAAACCACCATGAAGTACATCTAGCTGCTGCCCTTGATTAGCTTTGGAAACAAGCAAGTCTTCCAATGCAGCCCTCCTATGCACCAACAGATACTTGAACACATCAACAGCAATATTCTGTACATTTTGCCTTTTATCACGGAGAAGGGATATCAAATTCACACAAAGACAGCAATTGAGATCTGTATCAGTATTGCTGGGACAGAATATAATTCTTTTATGAGCAACCAATAATTGCAAGACTGTGCATATGTCAATTCCAGAATCTTCCTGAGAGCAAGTTGAGGATCTCTTTTTAGGTTCAGTGAGCAAACCCAAACGTGAAAGAAGATCCTCTTCCCCTATACTCACTAAAAATGATGGGAGGAAGCAATATGAAATCATTCTGTTAGTGTTTTTGAGAATTGAATAAATATAAGCCTCAAGCTGCTTATTTCCTCTTGAAATTGATAAGATTCTCTTTCCACCAGGAGCAGCTTCTTCAATTCTACCATCTTTATTTGCCAATTGCAACATTGACAACAAGAACTCAAGAGTTTTCAATACCCCTGAAGGCTGAGGAAAAGCCCCCATGTACACGCGATCCACTATCATCCAGCATAAAGCATCCAAATTTGAGGACCAGCGGATCTTATCCAATTTTTTCTCATCCTCTTCATCATCACGCAACAGTCTCCTTTCAAGGAAGTTTAAAAATCTACTAAGGCACAGGCCCTGGAAAACTAACACAGATTCACCATCAATATACAGAAGAACGCTTTCCAAAATGTTTTCTATAACCTGTGACGCTTTCACCTGCTCAGTCACAAAATCAGCGAGGACTTCTGCAATGAAATCTAACACAGCAGTGGCTCCAGCAGAACAGGGACCACCACCATATCCAGAATCATCTATATCCAAAAGAAGCTTTGGGGTTACAGTGAAGTATGCATCTGTGGCAGATGGACCCTGAGAATTGGACTTCAGGTCTGAAGATGGATCAAACTCCCCAGCAGACATGGAAGAATCAAATGAAGGTGTGGCAGCTAAGGGAGATTTAGCTTCACTAGCATTTGCAGTTGCACTTCCCAGCCATGATGTTAATGCAGCAACAGGTGATGTAGGTGTAAGGGGAATTCTGGAACTGGACCTGTCTGAAAATACAGGAGAATCTGATACAGCAAAAGATGCAGAAGTCTGGGATTCAGTCGGTTGCAGAATGTCCAAAGTGCCTTTAATACCATGAAAGCTGAACTCGTTTGCACTGGAAGTTGCAGAACCTTGATCAGCAATATCACCATCCAAACTCTGAACGGTTTGTACATCTTCACGGGCAGATTTATTTGACTCAAACTCAGACACAACAACAATGTTTTGCGATCTCTCACCAACCATAGAGTTGACTGGTGCAGCCATATCATCAGAACTAGTACTTACCTGCCCTTGAGGAAAGCTTCCGACACTAATGGAGGTTTTGGCAGACTGATCCTGATCAAGAGGTAAGCTAGAAAATGTATTTTGGGAACTTGAAGTATCATCACCATCATTCAAGGTTTTATCTTCTGTAACAGCAGAGAGTTCTTTAGCCATTTTAACAGCATGTGCAGCCCTGTAAGCACAAAAGGATTAGTTCAATAGAAACTGACCTATGAAGTATAACAAAAGAGTTATATAAGAAGCCACCCAATGATTATAGGTGGGTTATGCTAAATGATAGAGTCATCTTGAAACAAACCTCACGCAGGAAAAGTATAGGTCAATACAGCTTTCAAGAAATTCTACACGTCTACAAACAGCTGTAAATGGGGGACACATCTTAGCCAGATCAACCATAAACCTAAGAACTGAAGTAGCAGCAGCAGGAGCTGATGCTTCTCCACCCATAAGGCGAGCAGCATATGTCTTGTGCATCAGAGCTTCCCCCTGAAGCTCACCAGCCATGTCTGAATTACCCTCTACAAGCTCAGCCACAAGGCTTGCACCAACCTGGGAAAGATTACCAGTTTGGTGAGCAAGCATTGACTGCATGCTTACCCTGTCAAAAGCAGTTTTTGCCATAGCAATCACAGAATCTAACAGTTCTACAAACTTCAGTTCTGTATAACTTCCATCACTTGGCATAAGGGCATGAAAGTCCAACATGCGGACCTCTGGCAACCTAGGATACACTGGCTTGCCAAATATCAAACAGAACAAAATATAATAGATGTCCGGGGAATCATAGAAACTTGGGAGCACGCGAATCAAACCTTGATAACCTCCACTGGTGCGGAATTTAAGTGCAAATGTAGGAGAGGAAGTAAGGCACACACCCAGTAGAGTCATAACCCATCTCATACTTGTGGGATGTACTGCTTCATCAAGAAAATATGTAATTAACTTGGATGAAACAACTTTATGCCACTGCTCAAGCAACTCTTCTGATTTTATAGTGACTTGTAGATCAATAAGCATCTCTAGCAACATATTTCTAACAATTACATGCTTCCCCATTGACTCCCTCATAACTGGACTCTGTGGGGCCAAACCTGGTGGGTCAAATGTCATAATCACAAACCTAACCACATTTTCAAGCTCAGAAGATAGAAAGCCATCTTCTAAAATGACCCCAAGCAATACAACCAATTTTTCTAGAACAGGAACTTCAACATCACCCCTTTGCAAAGTGACTAGTAAATGTTGAACAAGATTAATTCGCCGCAATACTGTAAGATTATGATTTCTGTACCAATGCATGGACACTAAATTTTCAAGAAATCCAAGTAATGAAATTTGTATTGAAACTGGCGCTGTTACCCACAGTGTCCAATCCAACAAGACATGCTCAACCATGTCTGCATTGGACAAAACAATGCAATTTGAAGTTTCAGCAATAATATCAGTATTTTCCAGCTCTGAAATGTGGCTAAATGCATCCTTTGGTGCAGAAAAGTCATCCATGTCTCCATGAGATCCAGCTGAAGAATTATCGTCATGAAACTTTGACAAATAATGATCTTCAAGACTGGCTTCTTGTAGAGACCCAGAAGGTGACAAAGAACTCTGTGTAGTTTCCAACTTCTTTGGTTCAGAAAAAGAAGCTTCACAAGCTGCAATCTGAAAGAAGATCTCAAGAGATTGCATGTCAAATAATGCCATTCTGCGACGCAGAAAGAGCGCAAGCAGATGATAGCCCCTGTATGTTTGCATATCCTTAAGATTCTGAGGATTTTGATGAAGCACACAAGCAAGTAGTGTAAGGGCCATATGCAGCATATCCCTAGTTTCTGCAGCTTCAACAAGAGCGAGAACAAGTTCCATCGCACCAATTGGACGGATAGTCTCTCCAATCACACCTTGTTTACAGACATAAATATCTCCAAAGAGACGTCCAAAACGTGGAATACCTGTATGCCAAAAAGTGACAAAAAAGAGAAAAAAATTACTGAGATTGAAGAAACATCTCAAACAGGAGAAAGAAACAAAAGTCGTAACTCATTAAATTTGGTAACACACCTCCGATAGGAGAAGCAGCTGCTGACAAAGGATCAACAAGATTGAGCATTGAAAAGCTTCCTGTAGATCGATTGAATTCTGTAGATGTTCCGTCAAAAGCGAAAATAAGTTTCTTTCCTGAAAGCTGTAACGAAAGATTACCAAGCCTCTCCAAATCCCAGACAATTCCACTCCCATCTGCCTTTAGATCTCCCTGCTTGCCAGCAGCATCCAGTCTTTGACCATTACCAGCCAAAGTCAAATCGGCATCTAAAGAATCTAATATGGCCATGCTACCACCACCACAGGCCTGGTTAGGTACAAATTGCAGAAGATCCGTGTCCTGGAACAGCCCTCTATATCCTCTTCCAAGTATATACATAAAACAAATACAGCCCGGTGTAAGCACTTCCTCAAAAAGATAGCAAGAGCGCAATTTCCATGTCAAGTCACTAACTCTAGCATTACCAACTGATGTTCCAATAGTGACCTGCAATGGTTTACCTGGTGGGGATGGTGAATATCCTAATTTCCCAGTGTGTCTTAGCTTTCCATTTAGATAAACATAGGCAACACTAGCTTGGAACAGCCCAGCAAGAGCATTTGGTTTACTGTGAATGACTGCAAGGTGATGCCACCTTCCTTCTTCAAGTTCTAAACCAGAAAATGATAGGAAGGAAGAGTTGCTGGTTGCAAGAGTCAGAATACCATCCTCCTGGAGATAAAGTTCAGCAAAGGTAGCATTTTCATTGCTGGTAGCACCAACAGAAAAAATCCTTAAGATATTCCGCTCATGCAGTCCATTTGGGCTAGACCACTTTTTAGGAGCAACAGATTTGGAAGGGTCAGTATCTTTTGATTGTAATTTCAAAAAATTTTGAAACTGGAACCAACACACAAAGGAATAACCAGCAGCTGGTGGCCATGATCTTTCACCCAAGGACACTTGAATGGCAGCAAGCCCAATCTTGCTCATATCCATCTCCACATAGGGTGCTAGAGAGATATTTTCTGAGGCCATATCTTCATTTAGAATTAATTTTTCCATCATTTCAACAATTATATGACCTGAATTTTTCAGCCTCATTTGCAGAACATATCTGATGAGCATACGAAGTTCAGATGCAGATAGCCTAATCAACAGAAACAGAGTTATTCAAATATAAATGGGGAGCAGATTAAAGGCATGCAATAAATGTTAGTCAATACAACAACAAAGTGAATCCTACCTGTAAGAACCAAGGACTTCCACAATTTTCAATGCATAAGAAAGTAATGAGGATGAACCTAGAAGAAAAGGGTGGATTGTCTCCAGCAAAAGTTCCACACAACCTATAAATACCAGGAAAAAGTAAAAAAACAATAGGTGAGCATTCAAGAAGATTTGTAAATAAAAACGAACAAAAATGTTGTACATACCTATGGAGGTGAGGTTTTCCTGATTGAAGGGACCAGCACGAGCTAGCTTTTCAATTAAGTCTAAAAGTTTTAACTGAACCATAGGAGTAAAATGCAATAATGAACGGATCAGAACTCTGATAGCACTAGCATTGTAAACTCGCTCTTTGCCAGGATTAATTGGACCTGATGGAGTCAATAGAAGATTATGAGATGACTCATTCTCAGCTTCATTTGATTCTGTTGGGCCCTCCGATGCTAAGAAAGGTGGAATGACTATTTCCAGGGCAAGCTCCAACATCAACTGAATGACTTGTTTTTCATGCTCAACGCAAAGTAAGCCAGACTCACATAGAAGATCAAAGAAAGTTTGTGAAGATATAATTGCATGCAACTTCATTCTATTAGCAGCATTTTCAGACACTCCAGCAGTTACAAGACGCAACAAATATGTAAACACCTTAATGTAAACATTTAAGGAAGGTTGGTCCAAATCTCCACTATCACTTTGGAATCCATGGAGTGTGGTAAGCAAAAGAGAAAACCCTGTGGCTTCACCAAAAACCTTCTGGGCAGAGTTATTAACTCCCAGTATCCGCCAGAGTGTTCCAAGAGTGTCACATGTTGCATCAAGGGAAAGTCGGTATTGTGACCCCAAAGCACTAGTCACCATTCCACTCTTTAAAATTTCAACCAACACACCTAATTCATCAGGATGAGCCTGGTAACAGAAGTAATGATCAGATAATCATCTTTGTGATTCAAGTGAACAATAAAAGTTATACAACAATAGAACCAATCTTATAGGCAGGATGCTTCAAAGACATTTATGGCATTCAAGAATTATCCTTTTAATTAATAACACCTATATTATAAGCCCGTGAATGCAGAAATCCTAGACAAAAGTTAAAAATCCAAAAACTTCTGTGTAATTGTAATGTCAACCAACCTGTGAAGTATCTTCAATTATAAGACATGACAATATTCTGAGGACCCCAGGACGATGTACATCAGAAACTAGAAAAGGAAGTATGATAGTCACACCATTAGCTGAGCGGAATGAAGCTTGATTAGGCTCAGCTTTCTTAAGCAGAGAAACCATGCAATCCCAGGCAATAGCAATTGTAGTTTCAGCTTCAAAAATAGGGAACTTCCCAGAACCAGAATCCATAAGCTTAGGTGAAGTAATAATAGCATCCTTATTGCCCAGATGCTTCTTGAAACTGCTAGAGCTATTTTTCCTCTCCAACTGATTCGAGTTAACATTATGTTGTTTCAGATCATCTAACATAACTTCCAAAACACCAACTTCACGCAGAACTTTCTTGTACTGTTGGTCAAAGGACAACAGCTTTACAAAGAAAGAAAGTATTGTCAGTTTCAACTCTGACGTTATTGGCTGCTGCAACAAGCAACAAAGTGAAAGTAACTCTTGCTCAGGAACACAATTGACAACAGTCACAGCATACTCGAGAATCTTCAAGATTATCTCTTGCAAAGGAGAAGGAAAACCAGCCATATTTAGGATTAGAAGAGGAACAGTTCTTAATTGCTGACACAATTTGTAGTTCTCAAGGTGACCTGAAAAAATTTTGAACAGTCTATTTAATACTTCAGCCTGCAACGCTGGGGTACTAGCTTTGAGGAGAATATCTTGTAGCATCTGGACTGCTTCTAGGTCCTTAATTTTATCATTGTCCTTCTCCCATAATTCATCACCAAGCCGATCAGAAGAACTTCTGTTATGAGATCCACCCTTGTTCTGAGAATACTTAGAACCCTTACCACCAGAAAAATGTGGCAACTCATTTGGCCCAGTTTGAGCTAGACTGACAAGAACATCTAGCAACCTAGACAATGTGGGTGAAAGATATTGAATAGAGGACTTCTCTTGTTCATTAGAAATTTGTTTGTTGCTATTTTGGGACCCATCTGCAGCAATATCCTGGTCATCAAACGAATTGGAATGAATAGACTGAAAGCCCTGACTTTTAGTCATGTTGGACAGAGTTAGTGTGAATTGAACAAGGAATTGATATCCATGGGCATTATGTATATCCTCCCGAAGTCTGACACTACCAGCATCTGGAAAATGAAGATAATAAATCACACAACTACCGAAACAGGCAGGAAGGGGAGTAGAGCTTTTGAAAATTAACAAACAGCAGATGAATATATTCAAACAGATCTTTGACAGTGATGACCATCATTTGTCTGAACCTCATCCACCATCTTAGATTTTTTTTCCCTTCAAAACTATCACAAGAACAGACTAAAAAATTACCAGATCTATATGACAATTCCACACACTTGAGTAACAAATCAACAATGCCTACAGTATAGGCAGAATCACCGCAATCAGGATCAAAATCTTTCACAGCCAATAAAAGAACCTTTATCTGCATGGTGGAAAGATTTATCACAGAAGGTTATCATCAAATAAATAAAATGAATACTATGAACAATAAACCCATATCAGAGTAATATCATACAACAATATTACAGCTTAAAAGCTGCATAAAGCCATAAACTAGTTTCATAATTGATAAGGACCTCGCAGATCTATGTAGCATGGCCAATGGAAAAGAGATACTATCAACTAAGACAACATGAATGTTTATACAAATTATATATTTTATCAAGAAGTGAAATGATTTCAGTTCATCTTTATAGTAGGAGATTGGTTTACAACAATATTTTAAAATACTTTTTTTTTCATAATCTCAACTCGAAAGTTGAAAAGGGGAAAATAAACTATATGATAATAATATAAATAAACAAACAGCATGAGATCAGTCTTGTGAGACAAGGTTTTCAACAATCTAATACAAAAAAGAATCAAGTTAACAGCATACCAAATGATGCTTGCGTATGTATTTGGCTGTGATTCCATTGTCATTGCCCAAAAGAAGACCAAGTATCTGGAATAAAACAAAGCAGCAAAAACATTGAATACTCAAGCATCAGATGCAAAAAATCCACTAAAGCTTACTCATCATAAACAATATTTTTCAGCATTTTCACCATAGAAATATATATTGCACTTTACCTGCATAGCATGTCTATGAAGTTGTATACTGTGCAATGGAACAAGCCCTTCCTTATAGCGAGAAAAAACAATCAAAGATCCCTTGGCAATCATTTGAAAAAGTAATTCAAGTGAATCATCTTCAGTCAGACTTTGTGCTGCTGATGGATGGCTTGCCAGTGCTTTCATGATATGCACAACACTTCCCTCTACCTACATAAGTAAAATAACTCAGAGTAAATTAATGAAGTGAATGATAAATCATGTATTTTATGTACAATGCTAGATGAAAAGGGATTTTTGTTTAATCTGCAGCAGTACAGAGCCCATGTAACAATGGTGATTAGAATCTAAGTCTCCAATTATATCTTATTATTATTCCATAAATCTAACACCGCATGAGCCTTAGCACAACGTAAGATTGCTACCTTGCAACTTCAGGGTTACAAATTACAAGTAAAAATCATGGAATCAACTTCTCCACATAGGACTAGGATCCTCTAAAGTAAAGGTAGTTGTAAAGTGAGAAAGTGAGGGATTAACCACTCTAGTGGGACCCACATACACTGGTCCATATTGATCCAAGGGTGGTTAAGCCATCATTTACACACCTAACAACTACTTCACTTTAGAGGATCCTAATCCCTGCACATCGAGGGGTGGGGCAACATACAATCTACCATCTCCAGACCCCATTAGATTAAAGCCTAGTGCACTAGGCCACCCTATGAAAAACTATTAGTGCTTAGAGTTGTCATGTACAAGAAAGGAAAATTCTTTACTAAACATAATTATATGTCGTCCAATTGTGTTTAAAGTTTAAACACAAAAAAGACACACAAGATGAACATATCATGGAGAGAGAGGAACCTCGAGGCGGCGGTCATGCCCGACATCACCATTGTAATCTTTTTGAACCAACTGTTCTTCATGATCAACAGAAGTTGTTGGTCGTTGAATGTTTACATCAGGATCTAGAAGGGCATGTAGAACTCGAATGAGACAGCAAAATATCCCAGAATCAAGTAAAGATTGTTTATCGATGGGCTGCAAAACAAAAAATATAAACATAAAAACTCTGCTTAATGCTCATGATGGGTTATTAAGGAGTATACACACAGTTATTAAGGAGCTCCATAGTAGCCCAAAGCAGTTTACAGAATAAATAACAAACCTAATTCACCACTAGTAGCAACTTAAAGACTAATAAATATGACAGACCGCAAACTCCAATAATATTCAAACTGAGATTTCCAAGGAAAAGGATGTCGAATGAAATCATAGCAGCAAGTTTTCCATTAAAAAATAATAATATGTATGCAAAGCCTTTAGTATAGTGAATTGGTTACAATATACAAAAAGTTTTAAGAAGCATACCCCAGATACAAGGAATTCCACTGAAGCTAATAAATTTGCTCCTGGACTGATACCATCCTGCATGGAAGGGTATAAATGTAAATTCAAAAAACAGATAGCAGCAAAAACAGGGCCATTCCAAGAAATAAATTTGAGGCGGACCTTTGTGACTTCAGAGAAAAACTTTAGAACTTGAGCAACGTCCAGATATCTTGTTTTTCTGCTGATTTTTAACTTCTCTATATCTGTTACAAATGCTCTTCCCACAACAAAGGAGAAGATATGTGTTTCAACTAACCTGTTTGTCATCAACATAATCGAAAATTAGTTAAAAAATTCCAACCAGCAAGAAGAGTAACTTATTTTAGGATCTTTAAGAATAGTAAATATCTTCAACGAGGAGAGATTCAGTCTATTTTTTTCAAGATCCTCAAAGAATATTGGAAGACAAGAAAAATATTTCATGATTATCTTATGATAGTCTCATCTCTAGACCTGCAACCAGGTTGTGGTATAATAAGACAATTGTATCACTATCTTCAACCAAAAATACCATACAAGTTTTTTATATAACTTTTTATCACTTAGACCAGGATGTGCATCAACTACTAGAACAAAGGTTATTAATCACCATTTGAGTTTCCATTCAACTCCACAACTTTCACCTTTGCCAATGCTTATTTATATCAAGGCACGTGAACAGAACAGTTAAGCACATAAGTAGCATTACTGCACAACACACCAGTAAAGCAAATACCGAGAAAAACACATTGCGATCTCTAGCTAATAATTTAATGTATGCAAGGGTTACCATTCTACTAAACAAATAATTCTATTACTACAAAACTATCCTCCTACTGCTTAATCACAACAATGTTGTTCCAAATAATATCATAAATTAAGGCATGCATGAAAGAATAAAGAAGTGAAGGCGAAATTGTTTCTTTACATGGTAACTAACTGAGCTACATTAGCATTCTGCTTTACTAATCTACAAAAGGCATCTATACTCATAGTCAAGGCCACTTCCTTTTCCTGCAAGGAAATAAGAAGGCATTAGTAACGTAATTACTATAATCAACCATTCCAGGTCAAATGAGATGGAGACAGTAAGAGAAACAAAGCAATAAAAATAAAGAACCTTCTCAGAGCTGGATGACCGAAACTCTTCCCAGAATCTCTTGAAGTCCAATTCCAGTTCATGTTTGTCCCTGATTTAAAGCTAGAAAGGGTCATAATCATATCTAATATAATAAACAAAGCACATCATAATAAGAAACTATCCATGAGAATCAGTTTCCGGCTCATTAATTATGAAATATCGGTTACAACAATTTAAAATTAGACACATTGAATGATAAGACGCCACAATACAGTTTAATTAAAGTTAGACTAAACAATAAACCAAGGCAACACACATTCCAAACTCTGCTAATACTCCGACGTGGCAATGAAGGGATGTCTGAAACTAAGCGTTAATGTGTTTTCACTAAAATAAACCATTTGCTAATTTTATATTTCATAATCAATAAATATGACCATTAGATAGCCTTCATCCGTAGACGCCTAAATGAGCAGATCAACCAACATGCCCAAAATCTAAAAACCTAATTGAGCTACCGATGATGTGGCAATGTCCCATCAGGCAGTTAAGTTTCCAAAACTGAAAAATAACGACACCACTTACACCATCCATCAGTAGAAAATGGAACGTTACTACATATAGTATTTAAGGAAATAAAGTTAGTTGTATTGTGTGCACTCACTCAAGAATATGAAATATAAGCAACCATATCAACAAGTTAAAATTAAGAGTAAATGAATGCCGACAATCTCATGCACGACTAAAATGGAAGTCAGCGCCAATTCTTCATTTTAAGAAAAACAATTGATGAAAAAGAGCAAATAGCATATGTTCCCCCACTTTACAAATGGATGAGGCTTTGCTTTATCTACCCATCACATAGTCCTTTTTATAAGCTTAAACTGAGCTCAAAAACCACTTAAGGCTTAGCATTGACAACTCGAGTCAACGGCAGCAAATAGAAATTTAAAACATAAGGACCATGTAAATCATCAATCATCAACCCTCAAGTTCACTTGAAAACACCAGAGTTCAGAACGATGCGAATACTGAAATCCAATACAACCCACCATTTTTGCTGTTCACTGGTTCCTTCTTCACAATAAAAAATAAAATAAAAAGAAGCCAATGAAATACTCAAATCCATAGCCTCCCACTGCAACAGCAACAACAAAATAGAAACACACACACACACAATGTCCATAGTGTTTCAACCAAAGAGCTAATGCTAGAGTATCCGAATTAAACCTATTTCTGGCTCAAAACAGCACAAAGTCAAGGGGTTTTGGGATAGACTTGTTTTAGGTTCAAAACATCCCATAATCACAATGCATACTGAAAGTGAATTTTACAAAACTATATTACAAGTTAAAAGTCACTTCTCTAAACTGATCAAAACCAAACATTCCTCAACTGTTATATAAAAAACCTAAAGAAAAAAAAATGTAAAATATAGTTAGAAAAAGAAATGTAAATGCGGGAACCTGGTAGGAGACAAAGCAGGGATTTGCGAAGTTGAGAAGGCATTGTTGTTATCACGAGAAGAAGCCGAAGAAGGAGAAGCAGAAGCTGAAGGAGGAACAGAAGCTGAAGAAGAAGCAGCAGAGGGTGGCGATTGAGTGAGGCCAACCTTCTCTTTGAAGTCCTTAAGCAACGACACCCATTTCATCGTTCTCCTTCCTCTCGATCCTTCAAACACGATCAACAACACAAACCTAAATTCAACAGATCCACAACAATCTACCACAAAAACGAAAAAACACAAAAATCAAAAACAAAAATACACAAAAAATGATAATAACAATAATCCTTGATTGCATACAGCTCAGAACGCGTTCAACCGTGCCGATTCAAAAATGGCAGTGAACGTCGAGCGTAAAATCGAGATCCACTACCACCTCCACCACCAGATTGCGATTATAAGTTTTCCAGATTCGTCGAAAATTCAAGTTCTTCTTCTCCGCGTTCAGACTTGTTTTTTCCTTCCCTAATTATTCTTATTATTATGAATTTTCTGGTTTTTTTCCTCTTCGTTCAGATTCGGTTCGATCAATCTAGTTTCGTCTAATTTCTCGGAAAATGTTTCGGTGAGTTTCGCAGCCCTAGAAAGCGGAAGAGAGAAGAAGGAGGAGGGAGAAGAAGAAAGAATGGGAGTTAAAACGAAACAGAAACAATAACGAAACGGTGTTGTATATGTGAGAGAGGGGGAGTGATGTTTGTTTGTTAAGAGAGAAAATGAGATGGAAAGGAAAAGAAAGGAAAATTCAAAGAAAATAAAATATCAAAATAATAATAAATGGATTTGTTTTTATATTTTTTGGGACGGCTTTTTTTTACTTCTTTATTTTTACTCTTCTCTCTCTTAACTCTCGTGTTTTATTCATCAAAAAATTGTAGACTAATATTAGGAGAAAGTTGATTAATACGCGAAGTTATAAATTTGCTTTTTGTTTATTAGTTTTTTATTCTCATTAACAATTTAATCACATAATTATGATGCATATTTACATTTAAAAAGTAGACTCAAATTATTAACGAATATTGACTAAGTTGTTGATGAGCGAATAAATAAAAACGAATTTATAATTTTATCTACCAATCAACTTTACATTTAAAGTGCATTAAGAGTAAACAAATTCATTTTCCATCAATTTTTAGATGCTTCGAAAGCAATTATTTTGTCTTATTCTAAATGAATTCTAATCACGCATGTTAAAAATAAGAAAAAATAATAATTTTAAAGTATAAACGAGTAGTAAAAAAATAATAAAGAGAGGAAATAATTTGCTCTTAAAACACTAAAAAGTTCTATTCACTTTCTCTTCTCTGTTTATTATATGATATATAATTAAAAAGTCACCATTGATAAATGTTAAATTTCAAACATATGTAAATAATTTATATGTCACAATATGTATAGTCCATAATAGATAAAGTATTTAATTTTTATTCATAAATAACGTACAACTTTTTACACAATCATTTAATTATATATTATTACATTAATTATAATTATATTCTTTTTTCTTTCACTTTCTACAAAATTATATAAATAAAATCTTTTAATTAAATACATAAAAATTAAACTCGTAAATAAATGTCTTCCTCTTTCTTGATGCACTTTAAGGATATCTCGAGTCTAATCTGTGACGGTCTTTTTTTTGGGTTTTTAGTACACAACTCTTTGGCCACGTCATCATGGGGTCCACGAATGGGAAGGTTCCACGTGGAATCCCGTGACTGAAGGGAGAAAACGTGAAAGCCTCGTCTCTCCCACTCTCTCTCTCTTTTTTGTTGCGTCTTTGTTCTTGTTGTTCTACTTCTTCATGCTGGCTTGGTATGCAAAATAGGGTTGAATTGAATTTGATTAAAGAATATTATAATTTATAATTTATTAATTATAAGATAAGATCACTTTTGAAACAATCTTGTTTTGACATTTGGTTTTCGACCTGTGACCTCTTCTTGATTTTCAATTAATTAATCAGTTTTGCTAATACTTGTTTTATTTAAAGACAATGATCAAAGAAGTACAAATATAAAGTTTTGATGATTGTTTTATATTTATCATTTTCTTCAATCTAAAATTTCTATTTATTTAGGATCTTGATTCATTATCTAAGAAAATATAGGATATCAATACTCAACCGTATTCAACCGTATTTATGTAAAGTAGTGATTGGTTTATAAATAAAATTAATTTAAATTTTTTAAATTTATATAACTGATAATCGCAAGTAATCATCAAAAATTAATTTAATTTATATTGATACTTTCTAACTTTATCAATTTATTAAAAGAAACTTAATCTATAACCTATTGATAGAGAAAAATAGAGCATTGTGTGAGAGAGAAAGGAAGGCTTGGTTTGGTAATTGTGTGACTCTCAAAAAGCTGCTGAGCTTTTTGAGCTCTCAAAAAGCTACTCCTAGGAGCATCCTTGATTCTCAAAAGTTAGGAGCAAAAACTTTTTGACTTCTGTAGTTACCAAAGACAAAAAGAGAGCTTATGCTTTTTGAGAGGAGGAACACTTGCTCAATAAGCTTTACCAAACTCACACGAAGAGGTGCGATCGGGAATGAGGTGCGTTCAGGAAGACTGCTACCGCAAGTCCGCAACCACCGTGATCTGTTGGTACCAAATTATATTTACTCTAATATGTATTAATATGTTAAACGCACAATTAGGTATTAGTACTCAACAAAAATACTGAGTACCGAATAAATGTTCATTTATATATACTTATTTAATGTAACTATGTAATTAATTATCTGATTTCATGTAGGGTTATTCGTAGTTAAATAGAATTAGATTGCATGATCTTTGTTAATTAACTCTGGATTTAAAAGAAATAACCAAATATACATAAGTCACAATCAAACAAATTTTATAAAAGAATTTTCTTTTAACTTAGGATATTCACCATTAAAAACAGTATGACATAAAATTTACAATATAAAATATTTTATTATTACAGGCCACTTTTTATTATATTCTCCTATACCATAAATGATTAAACCTCTTAGAAATTAATTAACCACACATCAAATATAATATTGCTTCCGCATAAAAATAATTTTTTAAAGATAATTGACTAGCTATTTAAAAAAATACTACTCTTATATACAATATTAATTATTTTTTTCTAATACCCTAAATACCTTATTTTTTTCTAATACCCTTATAAAATATGCAATTGAAGTGCTTGTTAGCAAAATCTTTAATTAATTATTAATTATTAATTATTAATCCCCTAATATGTTTTTGTCTGGTTCGATTAGTGTGTACTATGATACTCTAACAATGCATTTAATTAAAGAGAGTAATTAATTTCATTTCTAACATTCACATTAAATTTCTTAGTGACAAAGCCTCATGCATGTCACGTATCTTAGGTTCCTTTGCTTTGGGGAAATGTCAATTTACGTTTGAAGATTTTTTGCCCATATTTTTTATTATTTTTTATTTAGTTACAAAATCTGCCCATAATAAGAGAATGTCTGCTATGTTTTGATTATTATTTTTTTATGTTGAAGTTCTATCGTCTATTAATTTAAAACAAATATAGATGGATTTAATTTTAAGTTTTTAATTTTTATATGTTTTAACACATTCAAATAGATCTAAATAAAATGTTAGTTAAGGATACAACACTTTTGTATTAACACATCATTTAACCCTTATCATAAATTCATAATTATTAAAAAATTAAATATATACATAATTGATTCATTAATAATGCTACATATATACCATAAAATCACTTATTATCAATCACCATAATGCAATAATTCGACATTTTAAAAATATTAATCCAACTTTTAAAATATTGAATTGATTAATGCATAATATTAAAAATTGAATTAATAGTTTTAAAATTTTTAATTATTATATATAGTGACTAATTTTTATGGTGTACAAAAATATATTTCTCTTGATTCATATAGTAGAGTAGTATAAATAGAAATTAATTTTGATATTAATAGAAAAAATTTATTTGCTCTGGGTTTTTGTTGGTTGGATTAAATTTGGAGGAAACAAAGAAAGATCACATAGCTAGTACCAACATAAATAGATCGGAGTAAATATAGAATTAAAAACATTATATTCATGCAAAAATGTACAATAGAAAATTATATTCAACAACATTATTTACTTTTCATCATTTAATTTTAAAGTTTGGATGTAAAATTAAAATCATATTAAAATGTAACTATGTACTGTAAATGAGTATTATATAAATTTTTATATATAACTTTGTATTGCATATACCTCATTACTTATTTTTATGTAATGATATAATGTAAAATATTTTTATTACTATGCTATTACTATTAGCTAATAGAGTTTTATCAAAATGACAAATAATAAAGGATCCTTATGATAAGGAATACTTATTTCCGATAGTTGTTATTTTAATAAAATTGTAGAAATTAAATTATATTGGTAAAAGAATTAGTTAACTCATCACATGTAAACTCTATTTCAAAAGCCACCAAATATAATATGATTGGATGATAATTGAAATTCTTTACACTAATCATATGTTCATATCATAAGATTTGTTAACTTATTTTTATTTCACAAATAATGTTAAACAGCTCATAAAATGAATAATTATATATCCTTTCTCACTAATGGACGAATAGATCTCTTTCACGATTAACACTTCCTTTCTGATTGCTCAATTAATTTCCAACGTGCCATGCACGTATATATATTGCATTAATGCTTTCAAAATGATTATTTTTTGGTGATTTCTATGGAACAAAAATAAAGGTTAGTTACTCAAACATAAGTGTCACATTTTATTTGGGTTGTTCCTGACAATGGCCCCCTTATAAAATAAGTTATATTTTTTTTTTATTTTATACTTTTACCCCTATGTATTTTTCTGTATTTAAAATAACACTTTCATTAACTCAACTCATTAATCAAGACCTTCACTAACTCAACTCCTTAACTCAATACACACGTTTAAATCAGAATACAATCTTTCATCTTCTTCGTCTCCTCATTTCATCCAAAGAACATCTTTTCCACTTCCACCCCACCACCTCACATCAACAAATACTTTTTAACCTTGTCACCACCCTTATAGTGAAGTTGCATCCATCTTTGCGTCAAGCCCCAATTTTTGAGCCCAAATTTTACATGTTAGTTGTTTAAACATCTTTGAGCTAAGCATCATTTTCTGAGCTCAGCTTATGCATTTTACTTGTACAAAATTTAGTATATTTTGTCTCCATTAATATGCGAGAAGCGCATTTTTCTGAGCATTTTGTTTGCGTCCTCCAATGGCCACTGAATCAACTTAGAATGCTTTGTTTATATCTGCGCTGGGATCAAAGAATGACGTTGAGCGCCAAATTAACTTAGAAACTCTTCTTCCTACTCGGCAACCAAAATAGAGCTAAGAGATCAAATACAAAATTAAAACATAACTTTGTGCTCTATGGAATGGTGGGTGCCAGAGTGAGTGAATGAAAAATGTTAGGTGACTATGGTGATAGATGTTGTTGAGAAGATAAAGCATTTTTTGTCATGGAGGGAGAAAGAAATAAAAGAAAAAGACCTAATGAGAAAGAAATATAAAAAGAAAAATTAATGAGAAAAAAATATTAACTCTTTAGATTAACTATGAGTTAGCGATGAGTGTTTACTTGCAAATATATAAAATATTATGACTAAAAGTATAAAATAAAAAATTTATATAAGTTGCTTTACATGTGTACCTCACTATTAAAAATAATCCAATATAAATATACCACATGTGTTTAGATAAGTTACCCCTATTTTTAATTTTGTTCCGTAGAAACCACTTTTTTTTTTTTTTGGTTAAAAAAAGATTTTATTAATCATGCTTTAGACAAGCAAAGGAAATAAAATAAGGTAGCGTTGGCACATTATTACAATTAAAATTATTAATTTATACTACTTTGAAGATAAGATAAATGTTTTAATATTTTAAATAAAAATAATAATAATAACTTGTTTTATCATTTTGAAACAAGTAAAATAAGAGGTATGCTACCGAAATTTTTTTGAATTATTTTTAATATATTTCGTGTATCAATACTTTTCAATCATCATATTTTCTATATAGATTATTTTAAATATTTATCAATTAATATTTTTTAAAATCTTTTCTTAGATTAATGACATAAATTTTATTACTTGATGAATCTAAAAATGAATTAAATTTTATGATAGTTTTGTCAAGATTATAACTAATGGAGTAAACATAATTGATACCTCTTGTTTTAGCTTCAAAATGGTATAAGAGAAAAAATTTTCTCTCTTGAATTAAAATGTACATCATGAATTTAATAAAAACTTACATCATAATACAAAGAAAATATAAATTTAAGTAATAATAAATAAAAGTAGAAAAATATTCAAATGATTTTATATGTGAAAATGGAAAAAATAAAAAATTATTGATATCAAGATATATTTAAAAGAATCTAAAAGTTTAAGATAGTATACATCTCTTACTTTACTTGTATAAAAAAATAAAGAAATTTTGTATTTTTTATTCAAAATATTATTACACTTATAGGATAATAGATTTATTTTTATTCTAAAATTAATATTATTAATATAAAATTTTTATATTTTACAATGTATGTAATTTAAAATATAAAAATTTAAATAAGTAAGAGATTAATATTTTATTAACAATTTCTTTAGAAATATTAAAATAAATATATTAAAAAGTGAGTGACAATTTTCTAAAGGAGATATATAGATTTGATTTAAATATTTAGGGTTGAATATCTATACTATATATAAAGAGATACAAAAAATAACTATTCTTTTGGTGTCCATACTCATTTGGGTAGTTATTTTTTGAATTTTAAAATTAAAATTAAAAAGTTAAAAAAATAAAATAAATATAAAAGATAACGTTATTTCTTTTACTAACTTTTTTGTTTTTTTTCAATTTTATACAAAAAATTTAAAAATAAATAATATGACTCAACAAAAATATAAAAATGAGGTTTGACTTCATGCCCGACAAGACGCTAGTGTTAATAAAGGTGATAAAAGATTAAAAAACTTAAAAAATCAAGAAGTAATTTTTCCAACAATAATAAATTGTTAAAGATTAATTTGTAATGAAATTGTAATCAATACGTCATAAATTTTTCGTCTAGATATTTTATTATGTCCAATATTTAATATTGTTAGGATATTAGAATATTTTCATCCATTATCAAGACCAATTTATTCGAGAACAAAATTATCAGGAGCATAAGGTTATCCTAAAATAAGATACGACCAATGATATATAAAATCCCATCTCATCGTTACCTAAAAAAAGCATAAATAATATTTAAAAAAGTAAAAAACAAATATGATCAACATACATCATTGGTTAACAACTAAGAAAGGAGACTAAGGATTCATCATTATTACCACAAGATAATAATTAACATGTCAAAATCAAAAACATATACGAGTAATTAATAAGTACCTAATTAACCACAACTAGCACCGACATTTAGTTTAAAGTAAAGCCAAACTATCATAATTTTTAATTTGTTGATCTGTATTAATTTATGGGGTTTATTACTAATAAGTATTTTAGGATACTCTTTAAGAATTAAAAAATGAAAAGATATTAAAATATTTTAATATGTTTAATGCATTTAACGCATTGAAAACTTAACTGTTTTCACTGTTTTATATAAAAATATACTATTTTTTAGTTTGTTAAAGAGTGCTTTTAGTGTATTCATTAGCAAACCTCTTAATTTATTAGTCTGCCTAAGAGAATGTGTTTGGATACGATAGAATAATGAGACAATATAATTTTTCAGAGAGTAAATTTTTTCTATCAAAATATTTTATTTGGATAAGATACTGAAAAATATTTGAATCAATTAATTAATTCACTAGCTTATGTAAAGAGTAATGCATGAACACTAAAAAAACAGTCATTACATATAAAAACTCAACTATTTAAAATTATTAATCTAACTTTTAAAATATTGGATCTGTCTATAATATTAAAAGTTGGATTTATAATTTTAAAATATTGAATTATTCTTTTTTGTGACTAATAGTGGCTGATTTTATTTTCTATGCGAAACATTTCGTTGATATTTTTAGATTGTTATATAGGTACAACAAAAAACCAGTCAAAATAACCAACAAATTGTGCACAACATATATAATATAAATTGTACAATAAATATTATATTTTATGTTATGCACGTCGTATATCACATGTTGTAAAGAAAGATGATGATACAACACATAAGATATATATTGTATACAATAAATAATATATGATATATCTATCATATGTTATATATATTGTGCATTTTATATTATATATATTATGTATAATATATTAATTATTTTGACTAAATTTTTATTGTGTACCCATATTTCCCTTTTAGATGTTCGTGTCTGAACCTAGTTTTTTTGAGAGTCTGTGGCTTTTCTATCTAAATCCCCTTTGATTAGTCATTGTTTAATGTATAAGTTGATTCTGCAATAATATGATTTAATAGATGTTCCTTCGAATCCGTTTACGTTATTCAAATATTAATATAATAAAGTAGTGTATATTGTTTAAAATTTCGATAGATAGTTGAAAAAAAATATAATAAATATAACAAAACAACTTATATTTTAAGGTAGGGTAGTCCATAATTAACAATAATCCAAGGAAAATATTGATATCATAAACTCGCTTTACTTTTTCAAAGATGTGCTGTTCAAACTATAAAAGCTGCCTCGGACACAATTTGCTAAAATTTATACACAGTATATAGGCAAATATATATACAACGTCGTTAAACAAAAATACGTCCAACAAGTATCCAATGTGTGTTATACATGTTATAGGATGTGTTATACGTAAGTGTGTTATACAAGTAGCACACATTTTATAACATGTATAACACACATTCGATATTAATTGGACGTATTTTTGTTATACGACCAAGCAACATTATTAATATATATACATTCATGCATCGACAAATTAATAAGAGTTTTATTTTTGGGATTTATCTCGACATCCCATAAAATTTAAGAATATAGATAACTCTCTCAATGCTATGTGATTATAAATGAGTCACATATTTTATCAACTTAAATTTTTTAATTCACATAGTCAAACTATTGAATCACAATTGTTGATTATGTGAAAATTATTGAAAGTCAAAATAGTAGTCTTAATATATATATTCAGTAGTATCATATATTATTATATAAAGTGCTAGCTAGTTTTGTTTTTCTTTTTGTTTTTTAATTTTGATGTATGAGAAAGTCAATAATAAAATTACATGTATGTCTGTATTTAACATTATACAAATTAAACTCAAATTTTTATTTATTATATATATAAATGGAATAGTTAAGACAAAATTATAATAAATTAGAATTAAAGAAGTGGAGTGGGAAATAGAATTCAAGTATCAACTAGTATGTATTAAAATTATAATAAACTTAAACTAATTAGCTATAGTAACAACCAGCAACTAACTAATCTCAAATTTTTAAAGTCCATAACGGATTAGTAACTTATTAATTACACAATCCACATAAGACACAATTGTTCAATCAATTAAACTAATACAAATCACAAGATACAAATTTCACCGACTTAATTTTTAAACGGTAATGTTTATTGTACAACATAAATATGTTCAACTAGTATCTAATATGTGCTATATATAATACGTAATGTGTGTCATATATATAGTACACGTATATGTATAACACACATTACATGTTATGTATAACATATGTTGGATACTAGTTGAACGTATTTTTGTTGTACAACAAACACTACTGATTTTTAAATGTTACTAGCAGCATTTTCTTAAGCTAATTTAAAAGGGAAATAGTTGTTGTACAACAAAAATACATTCGCGTAATGTCACTACAACAAAAATGATCATTTTCAACATGTAATTGTAGAAAAATGTTGATAAAGGTATTGTCATAAAAAGATATATTGATATTTTGTTGACGGTTGAAAATAGTCATTAACTTTTCTTTGATATATAATTAATAATCGTTGAAAATATTCATAAACTAGTTTTAAGTATTTTCGACGACGGCCACTAATTATCAATATTACTTTTATTGACAATACTTTTATTGACACATTTAGTGTTGAATATGCTCATTTTTCTAGTAGTGTGTGTGTCATATACATAACAAAATATAATTACGTATGATACATAATACACGTTGAATATTAGTTAGATATATAATTGATATATATATATATATATATATATATATATACTATTACCGAATTTAAAACACTAAAATAAAAATGAAACCAACCACGTATTTCTTAATGAAGTATATATGATATATCTAGTTTGGTTAGAGGTTGACCTTAGACCTAATGTACGTAACGCAGAAATAAGATCGTGCTAGTATTAATAAGGTACATGACCTTATTCATATGGCTGCAAATGTAAAAATAGTAAGTAAATATTATTCAGCAAAATTTGTCAGTTGAATCGAACATATATAACCTATTTATATTTTTCCTTTGAATTAAAGTAAACTACGAACATAGGAAGTTAGGTAACAACGAGTCACAACAGTTTGCTTCGATATAAATGTTACTCACTTATATGAATTTGTTAATGTTAGACTTAGGGCCGTTTTGGATGATAGTACTTCTGACTTATTAGAAGTTATATCTGTCTCGTTTGGCTATATAACTTATGACTTATTCGGAAGTTATTTCACTGCTTTTGAAGAAGTTAGAATATTTGACTTCTCTATAAGCACTTTTCAAAATTATTGAAATAAAACTTTTTATTATATCATATTCATATACAAAATAACTCATTCATAAGTTACTTCTCAAAAGTTACTTTTATATAAGGACTTAAATAAGTTGTTTACCCAAACTTGCCCTTACACTTACATTAAGCAAATTAAAAAGGACACATCAATTTACAAGTCATGATTATTGAAAAGAAATAAAAAATTCTTCTCTTCTATCTCGTGTTGGGTCTTTTGTTTTATTAATTTTTCCCCTTCTCATTGCATTGAGTGTTCACTATTAAAAAAGTGATTATTTTTAACAACTAAAATATTAAATGTATTAATACAAATATTATTAATAAGATTAATATTGATAATTAGTGACTTTCATAAATATTTAAAATACTACTTTAAAAGAACACTTGATACATTTTGTCCATAAATATTAAAAAATTGAAGAAAAAAAGTGTGGTTTCTTTCAATAGTGAGAATAAAGTCTCGTATTAATTAAGCTTGCAACAAGTGAATGATATATATTCAGGAATATATGTAAACATAATGCATTATAGTTTTGAGTTAAAGTATTAATGTTTGACCCATTTTATTTAGTATATTTAGGGTTCATTTGGATAATAGTCTTGATTTTTTTTAATTTTTGACTTATTAGAAATTATATTTGTACTGTATGGTTATATAACTTGTGACTTTTCTATAAGTTATTTCAGTGCTTTTGGAGAAGTCATAATATTTGACTTCTCTACAAGTACATTTTAAAATAATTAAAATAAAAAATTGTATTATTTTATGTTCACATGTAAAATAATTTATTCATAAGTTACTTCTCAAATTAACACCCTTAATCTCGTTTATATTTGGACTCGCCACCAATTTAAAAACAATAATTATATAAGTTACTAAAACTATATATCTATAAACGTGTATAATTTCTAGTAATAATTTTAAAAACATGATTAATCTATAATGTTCTATTATAAGAATATATTACACAAATAGAACAAGATACTTTCGTGAGGTATTAGGATTAATGATTGTATATGATTAGTGCTAACCCAAAGAATTAGACATGTGTTTTGATGGCGATGACGCCAAAATGGGTTGATTGTAGATGATGCCTACACTATATTCTTCATTTTTAGTAGTAATAATCTATAAGTGTTTGAAACTTGAAAGTTGAAAGCAACATGTCACAAACTTCAATGTTAGCTTTTATGTTAAATATAACAAAAATATTATTTTAACATCCATTTTTCGTACATTGTATTGATCAACATCCACTCTTATCACTATTTAGAATTTTGATGTGACTCTATTATAATATCTCAACTTTCTTTTTCTATCATTGACTGTGATAAATGTCTTATAAACATTTAAATTTTGAATGTCAATATAGCATCACTCTAAATATAAATATGAATATTATATGGACATTTAAAATTAAATTTCTATAATACATTTATTTCAGATTAATAATAAATAAGAGTAATATTACGTGAACATTATAAAATTAACTATCATATGCAGTAATTTAAAATTTTTAAATTATTAATCTAATTTTTAAAAATATTAGATTGATATGATATTAAAAATTAAATTAATTTAATTATTTCATGTGATAACTAATTTTATAATATACAAATAAAATTTCTAAATAAATAATAACAAATTGATGCTAGAGTTAAACATCATGTTAAAATTCAAAAATAATAAAATGAATATCGATATGTATTACGAGAAAATGAAAGTACAAATATTATTTTTTAATTAAACAAAAAGTTTACTTAATCTAGATATATTGATGGTCCTCTATGGCTCAATCTAGCTACTAGTTCATTCCTTAATCACTAAGTTGACTTAACCATTTGATGTACATGATGCAATTACCCCACTTGAATACCCTTTTTGCTTCTTTTGGAGGGTGGTTGTGAATGCTGAAAGCATTCATAACTCATTACTGTAGAAAAATTATTTAATGATTTTGAAATATATTCAACATATATTTTATTTTTTATAATAATTTATTTTAAATTTGTATTCAATTATCAATATTTTAAATAAAAATAAATTATTATGAAGATTTTTATAATACATATTAAATATACTTGAGAATAATGTAACCATTTTTCATTATTACTCTATATATCATAGCTAGGTCAAGTTGTCAATTGTCCTTAAATATACATATTTTTATAATAATTTTAAATTCTGGTTATTAAAAAATTTAAATATTAATTATATTTTATTTTCACTCTTATCCTCTTCAATATAATGAAAATTTGTGATTTAATAAAAATAAAAAAATAGAGAAACAATAATTTTTCTAAATAAATTAACTATATTTTTTCTACATTTGTAACTTAAATGATGTTTAACTCTTATATGAAATCATAAACAACACTTAATTTTGATGTATACTATATATCATTAAAAAGTGTTTTGAATTATCATCGAACAAAAATATTATTAGTATATTTTCATACATTGCTATCCAATTTCTGTCCTTAATTTTTGATGTGATACAACTCATCTAACTTTCAAACTTATCTTATTTATTATTTATCTGGATGAAAATCTCATAAAATCAAATATTTAATGTTACTAGGTAGTTGAATGAAATATATATATATAGTGTACATTACTGTTGTTCTGGTCCTTTCCAAACACTTGGTCGACCGAACACTTGGTCGATGTCAAATGTCAGAAGTTCGAACACAAGAAGAAGAATAAGAGTAGAAAGTATCCACCATTTAACCTGTCTAGAGAGGTGTTGAGCTCTCTATTTAAAGAGTAGTCGACCCTCTCCCTCTTAATGTGTTATCATATTATAGCCGTTGGGAACGTTACAAGATTAACTCCTCTTAATGTTGTCCGTTTATAGCCGTTATGTGATCGTTGCAATATTTGTCACATATATCCCATAAAAGTAACATTGTACCGAGTTTACTAGGCTTAGTCCACTACAATTTCATTACTAAAAAATTAATTAACTAAAAGTATTGTATCTATAAAGTGCAATTTGGAAAATTTAATAATATAGATATAAGGTTTGGTGGGATCCACATAACATGGCCAAGCGCGTGAATGTGGTCCCTATCATCTGTTCGTTCAAACGATGAAGCCGCGCGAGTTTCGGAGTGCGCTTTAGCTTTTTAGATGAAATCTTTATTTTGTTTGCTTTTTTCATTTTTAAAAATATTTTTTATAGTTCAATAAAGAAAATAATATAATAATAATGCTAAGTGGACAATGAAAAACCAGCTCATACCGGCAATGTGTCTATTTTGGCTTTAATTTTGACCCAAATAATCATTGAGATTGTAATGGGCTGAGTAATTATGGCCTAAAATCTCATTTATTGACTGGTTGATCTGATTTTGTATGGTTCATTTAGCATCACCCATAATATAATAAAGGGCAGATTACACCTAGTTTTCTCCTAGTTTAATGAAATTCATAAATATTCTTCTCTATTTATCTGAATGACTTTAACTTTCTCTAGAAATATTGTTTGTCCAACTGCGATAAAAAAAAAGATTAGTGTAGTTTCTAAAGGATATTATTGTAATAATTTTGAAAGAAGTTTAAGGTTTTTTAAATAAATTTTATAAATATAGAAGATATAGGGCAAAGTTCATAAAATCATAACTTAAGGCAAGTCAATTCAATATAATTATAAAATTTGAAACTTTTAGTGCCTATATTTATTTTTGAAAATAGTTAGGTTGGGTGTCCCACTAATTCAACTAATTAATATTTATAAGATTTACAATTAAATGAAATATAGTAAGTAATAGCTCAAATAAATCACAACTTTGCACCTCCTATTGCATTGAATTTTTTTAAAAAAATAGAGGTGAGTCACCTATAATTTCCTCAAAACTTAAAAGAGATGAGTATAATTTACCTTAAATTTTATGTATCATAAATTATTAAACTTATTATACACCTCCTTTATTATTAAACTTATATATATGATGAGCTGTTCATTAACGTGTATTAATCGAACTGAACTTTATGCACGATCAATGTTCTTGTACTAATGCACCTTTTGCCTATAGCAAACAGGTTGCAACTTGCAAGTATGTGTTTGTTTATCTCATTTCTAAATCACTTATCTTAAATTTGACTAAATTAATACCGATACATTTTTATTTGCTATTTTTTATTTGAAAACCTATAAATTTATCTATGATGTCTTTTAAAAATTATATTGTTATTCTTTCCACTACACATGATGAACAATCAATATAGAAGACCGATATTATTACCCAGACAAATAAATAAAAGTTATAATGAATTCCATCCAAATTTAGAGAATCAAATTGTAATTTATTTAAATAGTAATTACTTTTATAGTTTTCATATGAGGTACATTATAATATATAAATATAGAGTTAGGATATGCCTTTAGATATAATCACTATTTGTACATTTAAATTTTCAAACATCTTATTTACAATATATGTGAGTCCCACTAATTTTATTTTATTTTTTTCAATTCATCTTCTCTTTATTTCTTGCTTTTATCATTTTGGATGCATATATACATACTAATAGATATAAAAAAAATATTTTACATAAAGTTAATATTGTACTTGGATTGAGTTGCAACCAATTTGCATCAAGTAGATAGACTTTGTAAATGTTCGAACCTAACACGTAAAATGAGTTTCAATTTTGAAGTTTTCTTAGTATTTGGTTTGCTCTTATTCATTCTCATCAAAAGCCTCCATATATATTAGAACTGGCCTAGTCAAGGCTGAAGGCTATATATATACATGTATCATTGTGAGAATTTTAATCTTTTCTTCATTAATTATTGACACTAGTATTTATTTTAGCAATAATATAATGTTTGTTGTACAGTAGAAATACATTAAACTAGTATTTAATGTGTACTATATAATATATAATGTGTGTTATACGTACGCATGTTATACATATAGCACACATTCCATATTATGTATAACACACGTTCGATACTAGCTAGTTGAATGTATTTCTGTTGTACAATAAAAATTATTGCATTCATTATATTACTAGTCAAAGAAACAAGTAAAATTGTACCTACAATATGAATATTTATAACAGTAAGTATAACATTCATCTTCATTGTTCAATTTTAAATAAATATAACTCTTACATCTAAATACTTAAATTTAATAGTAAAAACATATAGGATTTTGATTCGGTACCCAGAAAAATATTGGGTATCGATACCCAACACACGTATATGTCATGATTTATATATAAAATTAATTCAAATATTTTAAATTTATATAACTGGTAACATATTAGACAAGTAATCTTCAAAAATTAATTTAATTTATATTGGTATTCTCTAACTTTATCAATTTATGAAAAAAAAACTCAATCCATAATATGTAATTAGAAAGGGAGTGAATTTGCAAGAGACGGATAAAGAAAATGTGTAATTGGGAATGAGACGCGTCTAGGAAGGCTGCGACCGAGACCACCATACTCTGTTGGTACAAAGTTATATTTACTTTAGCATATATTAATACGTTAAACATACAATTGGGTACCGGTACCCAACAAAAATATTGGGTACAGAATAAATCCCCATATATATATTATACAAATATTATAAACATTTGTGGTGTACATAATAAAGGCAAATATTTGGTGCAATAAAAAACTAGCCAAAACAGCTGTGCACAAAATATATAATATAAAATACAACGCATATCACATGTCGTGTACAACAAATATCATATGTTGTGCACAACATGTATATATCACATGTTGCAGTATCATCTTTCTTTGTTACATGTGATATATGATGTGCATATTATGTGATATATGATGTGCATAACATATAATATTCATTGTGCATTCTATATTATATATATTATGCATAACTTATTAATTTGTTTTCACTGATTTTTTTTGTTATATATAACAATACTCTAGAATGAAACCATATTGTTAAGATTTATATAAAGTGATTTTAATGTTTATATTTAGTGGAAGTTGGCCCTACTACTTTTGTTTGTCAATAATGTTTGTCGTACAACAAAAATACGTCCAACATATATCTAACGTGTGCTATACACGATCTAAAGTGTATGTTATTTGTATAACACACGTATATATAGCACGCATGCGCATTTTATATCATGTATAATACACGTTGGATATTTATTGGACGTATTTCTGTAGTACGATAAACATTATTGGTAATGAATGTAATCATATATATAATACTAAAGTTGGGTTATGCACCTATGAGGTGGGCACACCCAAAATGCTTCTCAAGTTAACTTTGATGATGTGTCATGCTTAGATTTTTTCTTATAAAATTCATTTTATATATAATTTTTTATTTTTTATTCTAATTACTTTAATATTGTAATCACTATTGTTTATTGACCTTAATATTTATTAATAAAGCATTCAAACTCTTGACCTTTCATATGCATTGAGTTATGCACATATGAGATAACACACTCATTTATTCTCATTTTATACTTGATGATGTCAGCACCTAGATTTTTTCATATTATTTCTTATAAATTAAAATTGTTCCATTTCTCAACATCTTTTTAATTTGATTAGGGTTTATATATTACAATTCATCAATTTATAAATTAGTTATATTATATCAAGTATTTAGTATGAAAGTTCTAATTATTCATTTTCGTTACACTTTGGAAACATTTGCTATAACTTTGGATAACCTCTTTACATAACTCTATATTACACATCAATTTATTTCAATGGAATATGTTTTATATTTGTAATCATTTAAAACCTTTGCTATAACTTTTTATAACATTCTCTACACATAACTCTGTATTACACATCAATTCAATTTTATTAAGTAAGCATCAATTTATTTCAATAAAATATGTTTATATATATATATATATATATATATATAATACTAAAGTTGGGTCATGTACCTATGAGGTGGCACACCCATATTCATTCTCACCTTATACTTGATGATGTGACATTATAAGATTTTTTTCTTATAAAATTCATTTTATGCATGTTAGTTATATTATAATCCATTTTATGCATATTAGTTATATTATATCTTTCGGTTAATTCTTCATCTTCCTCTTTGCATAACTATCAAAATGCACCATAAATATGCAAAGGAACATTACATAATTACTTATTTGGTGGACATTTTCATAATTTCTAATTATTATATTTTTGTTACACTTTGGTTTAACTCTTCATCTTCATCTTCATAGTTTTATTTTTGTTTATATATATTGTTCTTATTATGATTTTTTTCAGGTTGGTGATGAAAGTGGTGTTGATGATGATATGAATGAAGGATATTGAAGATGATGTTGATACTATTGCTTCCTTGCTATTTCTTTCTTTTTTTTAATAGTGATGATGAGTATGTCCTCTCTATTCTTCTTTGTTTTTTTTTTTTTTTTTCTGATTATGATTTTTTTGTAGATAGGTAGTGAAAGTGGTGTTGATGATGATAAATGAATAATGTTGAAGATAAAGGTGATATTTTTGCTCTGCTATATTTTTTCATTCTGTTTAATGTCTTTGTTTTTGTTTATTTATTTATGTTTATTGTTCTTATTCTAATATTTTTGTAGGTTGATAATGAAAGTGGTGTTGATGATGACGAATGAAGGAGATTGAACATGTGAGTGATACTCTTACTTCTCTACTTTTTATCTTTTTTTTTTATTCTGTTTAATGGTGATGGTGAGTCTTCTCTCTATTCATCTCTGTTTTTATTTTTGTTCATTTTTTCTTTTGTTCTAATTCTGATTTTTTTGTACAATGGTGGTGAAAGTAGTGTTGATGATGATGAATGAAGGGGTTTTGATGAGAGTAATACTTCTCGACTCTTTTTTTGATTTGTTATGTTCAATGGTGATGATGAGTCATCTATATGTTATTCTCTATTTTTGTTTTTATTTTTGTCTATGTTTATTTTACTTTTTTAGTTTTGTTTTGATTCTGATTTTTTTTAGATTGGTGGTGAAAGTGACCTAATATTGATGATGATGAACAAAGGTGGTTGAAGTTGAAGGTGATACTTTTACTTCTTACTCTGTCTTTGTTTTTGTTATATTTAATGATAATGATGAGTTCTCTCTGTTCTTCTTTGTTTTTATTTTATTATTTTTTTGTTTAATTTTTATTTTGAGTTTTTATTAAATTGGTGGTGAATGTGGTGGATGATGATAAATGATGGAGGTTGAAGATAATGGTAATACTTTTGCATCTCTGCTTTTTTGTTCTGTTTAATGGTGATGGTAAGTCATCTTTCTATTCTTCTTTAATTTTATTTTTTTGTTTTGTTCTGATTTTGATATTTTTTGTAGATTGGGGCTAAAAGTGATGTTGATGATAATGAATGAATGCGGTTGGTGATGAATGAAGGTGGTGAAAGTGGTGTTGATGGGTTAAGAATCCAAACTTAGTGTTAAAATATATGTATATGATATTGTGTGAGTGATTTTTTATATATGTGTTAAATTTTATTTTTTTGTTCTATTTGCTTTAATATTATAATCACTATAAAATATGAAACATATAATATTTATTAAAATATTCTAATTCTTAACCTTTCATATGCATTGAATTATGCACATATAAGGTGTCACAACCACATTCATTCTCATAATAAGTAGAAAAATTGACCTTAAATAAATTAAAAATATCATGACATTATTCAAGATAATAAAAGTAGTGGTGCAAATAAATAAAATGATTTTAATGCATAAAAGGAGAGTTATAAACTTTAAAAGACAATTTAATTGAACTTATGAGAATTCATTACTTATTTTTCGATTACATAGTAAGTAGAAAAATAAATAGTTTGTTGATAAGTGTGATGACATTATTCATGACAATAAGAGAAATTGTGCAAATAATTATAATAATTTCAATAATAAAAGGGAGTTATAAATTTAATAAAAGTAAAGAAAGAATTTCAATGGACCACACTTTTGCTTCATTTTTATGTTTCTTTAATTTAAATTTCATCTTTATTATTGTGCAAAATGTATGAATTTTTCTATTGTCTCATTAGGTTCATAAAATTTGTTAATTAATCATTAGATTTCAGTTACATTATATTTTGATTGAAGATAATTAACTTCGATATTAACAAAAATGTTTGTTACTCAAGGGTAGGAGATGCTTCCCATCAAGGCAAATCCCATAAAGAATACCTTTTCAGAGTCCATAACAGCAAATAATTAAAATCGTGGACCACACTTTTGCTTCATTTTCATGCTTCTTTAATTTAAATTTCGTCTTTTTATTGGGCAAAACGTATAAATTTATCTATTATCTTATTAGGTTCATAAAATATTAAAATTTATTAACTAATCATTAGATTTCAATTATGTTATATTTTCATTGAGGGTAATTAATTTCGACATTAAAAAAATATTTGTTATAAAGTAAATAATTAACAAAAATAAATATATATATATATATATATATATATATATATATATATATATATATATATATATATATATATACAATCAAGGCTGAGAGATGCTTCTCATCAAGGTAATGGTGTAGTGAATACCTTTTCACAACCCATAACAGTAAAAAATTAAAATCATATGAACCACACATTTTGCTTCATTTTCATGCTTCTTTAATTTAAATTTTGTCTTTATTATTGTGCGAAATGTCTACATTTATCTATTGTCTAATTAGGTTCATAATTTGTTAATTAATCATTGAATTTCAGTTACATTATATTTTCATTGAGAGTAATTAATTTGGATATTAAAAAATAAAAATTTGCTTGAGACTTTTATTATAAATTCTAACTATTCAATCATCATAAATCATCACTTGAACACATCTCTAAGTTTGATTTTTTTTAATAATACTTAACCAACATGATTTCAAAATTTGATTTTCTTAAGGATATAAATTGGAAGAGATTCCAAAGGACAAAAATTGGAGGTTGATGGTTAGGGTGCTAAGGATTTGGATTGGACCATCATGGAACGAGAAGAAAATCAAGTCTAACATTGAAATGATCTCGATTGATGAAAATGTATATTCACTGCACTATAAGAGGTTACCATGTTTATCTATTTGAAGAAGACAATGTTTTTGTAATATCAAATTTCGTTATTAAAAGTGCCAAAAAAGACACTCGAGTTAAGAAGATTGTTGACACTGATATTCCTGAATACGACTTTTATTTTATGAGTCATGCCAACATATTGAAATATACTAATGTTGATTGTCATATAATTGATGAGTGATTAAAAACTATTTTTATTTTCTGTAAATTTTTTTAAAATAACACTTATAACTCTATTTTTTTTCTATGCAGGTGTCATTGGACTATTATGTGGATATGAAGATCTAACTGGTCATTGTAACATCCTAAATCTAACAGCGGAAAACACGATTTTTTTTTAATACGCAAATAGACTATATAACAGATGAGAAGAAAGGAAATAAAACTGAAATTAAGCATCATCCAAAATTCTGGGAGAAACAAAACCCCAAAGGTACGAAGTACAATGATAACAGGAATTACAACCATTGAGTATCAAAATAGGTCGAACAATGACCTTTACAACCAAAATGTTTCATGACAAAAAGGGAAATAAAGAACTAAATGAAAAAATAGACTCCTCAGCTACTATCGGCGGGTACAGTATCTGGATCTTCCTCTGGGTATTCTTCTTCCTCATCATCCAGCACGATCACGTCCACATCGTCCACAACTCTAGCGGATGACACTGCAACATCCAGGTCACTCTCAGTATCCTAACGGTCTGGCATCGAATAGTCCGGATCGATCCACAGGAAAGGGTTCCCCATAATGTCCCTGTCAGAAAAGACCGGAGAATTCGGAGGAGTTATCGGCTCATACGCTGGAGCGGGTACAGGGGGTGAAGGTGGATGCGGTGGTACTCCCGGGTGATGCGCTGCGCCGTGGGGCGGCTGAGGGTGAACGGACTCCGGAGCGGGATCCCAGTATGGTAAATCCGACACATAGAATCCAAAAGTAGCGGGCACCGGGGAAGTGACAGACACGTAGCCGGTAGCTGGGAAGTAGCGAACGGATAACAAATCAATGACGGGTGGCGGTGGGGGATCCATCACCTGGAATTGGGACATAAGAAAGGAAGCGAGTATGAGAATAAAATTCTCAGTGAATCATTGCCGATACCTGGGCTTGGTATCGCTTATGTCAATTCCAGCTGTTCAAAGTAACACCCTCATTTTTAGGAAAACTACTCATCATCTTTTTAAAGAAGCTGAGGTGTGTTACGTTGAACAGTCAAACATCCTACTTGCCCGGACTAAGGGAACCTAATGTCTTTTCTAGGTTATCGTGTAACTAGCACCCTACGTCAAGTTCTATCTGACGTCACCACCTTAGAGTCCTCCATAGGCCGTACTAAAAAGGTCTCCTAGGTAGCTCCGTCGGCTTAGAACCTCTTCGTTTACATGGAACTAGGGATTAGCCGTTTTCCATTTTCATGAGCGTAAGCTTACACAATTCATCATCAACCTCGGGAACACCCCGGAATACATATATATACTTCCAATCACCATATCATTAGTAGGACTACGTGTCTAATGCATGAAAACCACATCTCACCCCATAGGCCTCCCTATCCCGTGAGTATGCGCAATGCACCACCGTTCACTCAGTAGAACGGCTGGATCTAGGCTAATCGAGAGTTCCACTTGACGGTAAATATTCACACAACAAACAACAATCAATCAATGCAACCAAAAGTCAAACACATCCCATCCCATTCAGTCTCAGGATATCATCAGTCAATCTCAGTATTAGCATAACATAGTGCACTACGGCAATCATAATCATCATTGAATTTCATGTCAACTATCTAGATCATTCTCATCACCACTTTATTGTTCCTCGGTCAATTCCACATCTCGTAGTCACAGAACATAATAAATTCGGTCATCATGCATAAGGTACGTTTACTCGTACTTCATCCTCTCAAGACGCACTCTCTTTTACGTATTATGAAGCGTTCTTTCCAATTATACTTTTATTCTTTATATACTAACTAGCATATAATTTCATCTTTCCTAAAGTCTCAAACTCTATTAAAATATTAATTAAGACTTTTAACTTTGGCCTCTTATGAATAATATTTATTTCAGATGTGATATCTTAATAATTCCATTATTTTCTCTTATCTTAGAACAATATAGCTAGTATTAACCATTTTACGGTTTAGTAATTATTTCACTAATAAATTCAACTTTTAATCCCTTTAAAATTTTTCTAACATTATCATTATCTTTACAACTCATGTGGGTCCACTTAGTTATCTCAGAAATATTCTCAAATTATTCTTCTCTAATACTTATTCTTTTTATTTACTATTCTTTAGCTAGTTTTAGCATTAATTAATAGGTAACAAATTATTTCTAAATTATTATTTAAATCTGGACAGAATATAATAAAGGTATATTTTAATTAGTAAAATAGAAATTAAAGTTCATAATTATTTTACTAGACCATTTATTTTAAGAAAAACATTTTCTAAGTGTATTTTCACAAAACTATGTACTAGAAAATATCTTTTATTGTCAAATAAAATACTAAAATATTTTTAAAATCAGAAACTTTATTTTTCTAACTTCAAAACTTATTATTCCAGAATACTAAATTCCTAAATGTTTCCAGAAATATTTATTCCTAATATTTGGTAAACTATGTGCACAAATAAGTCTTTTTTTATTAATATTTTTACTAAATTATTTTCCAGAACCTAACCCACCATTTTTATTTCATAAAAACACTTTAAATTAGTATCTCAAAATTTCCAACTAATAAAATAATATTTCTAATCATAAGGTATTTTTAAGTAACCGTTTTATTCAAACTATCCATTTTTAAGCCCTTTTTCTTCCCAATAAATACAAATAAATAATAAAAATTCCAGAAATGAAAATAATTAATTTAATAAGGCTAAAAATAAACATCTCAGAATAATGAGCCATTAAAATAATTTTTATATTGTTTACTTTATTATTTAGCATTATCTTTAGCAAACTACACTATTTAAAGCATCTTTTATTCAGATAAAATCAAGAAAATTCCTGATCTGACGAAGTAATTTTATTTTTACTTTAAGAGAGTTATTTAGTGAATCTTAATTTAATTTACAGATTTCCTATTTTTAGAGCTATTTTTAATACATTAAAAGGCATATTTTCTACATAAATATTAATCTTTTTAGCACATGTTTAATGTGCACTAACACCATTATTTTTCTTTACTAAGATCTAAATTATTTGAATAATTTCCGGAAGCAAATAGTGTTCTTAACATTTATACATGAGTCTCTTGAATATCCCTATTTTATTTCAAATTCTCTAACTCATTAAGGTTCTTTTCCAAGCACTTTTAGTTTATGAAACAACACCCACTCTCTCTTCCAAACCCTCAAGGCCGCGGGTTCCTCCATCAAGGGGACCCAAAATTCGTATTTTAATCATAGCACCATTTATAAGCATGTATACATCCATTGCAACACCAAGAGTAAATCATTATATTCAAATAATGCACCAATGATATCACAATTCATTTTAAATGGTAGATTTCATTTGAGGACTTAAGAACATTTAGGAAAAATACTATTTTTGCTCAACATAATAATTTCACCGATTGTTTTCAATAAAAATATTCTTAGTAAGTAAAAATGAAAATTTCGGGAAGAATGACTCACTCAAGGTTGAACACTAGAGATGGTTGGATGGTGACGAAGCTTTTGAAGCTTGCTCCTCTCTCCTCGCCGCGGGCTCCTCAAGGAAATGGGGTTGGTTTTTGTGAATGTGTGGTTGTGTGAGGGATTGATTGAGATAGATTGTAGTGTGTGTGATTTGGTGTGTGAGATTAGAATAAATAGAGAGGGAAGAAGGTGGGTAGGTGAATAGGTGGTGGAGGGTCACAAAATCTTGGCCCTTGGATGAGCCTCCATGGTGACCAATGGGAGAGTGGTCTTTGAGTCAATTGTGTTTCCTAAGCAAGACTAGTATTAAGTGGTCTTTGAGTTAATTACATCTATATTCCCAAGAGCACAATTAGGATTAATTAGGTGTTGGAAATTCCATTTTCTTTCTCCACATTTAGCATGTGGCCGCGGTACTACTAGGCTAGGTGAGGTATTTTTAAATTTTTGATGTGTAGTTTAAGTGGTGTAGTCTTAGGGTCATGTAGAGGTATTTTAGTAATTTCACTCGTAAAAACGTCTCGGCTTGAAAGTAAAATATATGATCCGGGAAACTAGTAAATGGTGAGTCCAAAAAATTTTATCATTGAATAAAAAATATTTTTGGTGCATTTAATTAAATATTGTATGGTGTTGTATGGTTTAATCTTGCATGATTTGCATGAAAGTGCCACATGTCGCACATGCACACGTGTTGTAGTGAATTACGTTGTTATATATATATACACACACACACAAATATATATATATATATATATACATATTTGAACATTAAAAAAATAATCATATAGCTCATGCATGGAAATACAAGGACGCATTCATATTATCACAAAAATCGTAAACTCCTAAAATTACTCTAACAGATAAATTCAGGAATTATTACTGTAATATTAGAGTTATGATTTTTAGGGGTGTTACAGTCATTATATTGTAATAGAACTTGAAGAAATTGGGTTAGTAATGTGTGGTGTGTCATGACTCTTGCATAATATGTAATTTAAATTTTAAATAAAAGAATAATATTATATGTACACCATAAAATTAATTACAATTAGTCATCCTATACAATAATTCAACTTTTTACGATAATTAATCCATTTAAAATGTTGGATTAATTTTATAATATTAAAAGTTAGATTAATAGTTTATTTTGAAAAGTTGGATTATTATATATAGTGACTGATTTTGAGATGTATAAAAAAATTTCTCTAAATAAATAGATATTTATAGACGGGATCGAATCAACATTAGAATAGTAAGTATATTATTTTTTAATACGGTTAGGATGTTGATACAATAAAATCAATAATACATTTCAAATATTATATTATTAAATTATTAATTTAAACAAACTTAAATAATTTATTATTTATTAATATTTGTTTGATTTAGTAAATAAGATGATATTATTGATTATTAATAGGATGATGTTAGGTTTAAAATAATAATCAGATAAGATGAAAATGCCATCTAAATATAGTTGTTTATAGAGCTATTGACATCATCATATTGAGTTGTGTGATTCGAACTATATTATTCTTGAAGCCTTTTAAATTATTTGATTTTAGCTCCATCGCTATCATTTTTCACTGTGAACCCACCAAATGTATTTCTTTGTGGTACAATTCGGATCGAAAACATGATAGATTCCCGAATAAATCAATCTTTTCACCCATTTATTACAATTTTTAGAGTCATGATCAATATGAAACTAAAATAATACAAAGTTAATAGATAAATAATATAAATTACATATATAAATATCATTTTTCATGTATGCACGGGTTCGTACACTAGTTTAAATTAAAGGACTGAGTCATAAGTTTAGCTTACAACTTAATCTTAAACTATACCAACCAATGATTTAGAAACAGTTAGAATAGAATCAACTTGCATAGAAGAATATATTCAGATTCAGATAAAAACATTGTAAGCTTCGTATGTCACACGAATAGACATGTCAAATGTCAATATAATACAAAATATAATATAGTTGTTATATGTATATATCTAACACAGAAGTTGGAGCAGTCAAACAATTAAATTTGTTCTCATGTGTGGAAAAACTTGAAACAAATAAATGGTTGAAATATACAATGACACTAAAAAAAAGAGCACTATTTTATTTATTGCTCGAGGTTCCATATGACACAAATAATTAATTTCTTATAGGAGCTCCCATAAAGTAATGTTTGTTTTCAGTGACTCTGAAGTCAGAGTCAAGGGAGTCATAGAGTCAGTGTCATAGGAGTCAGAGTCACAGTGACTCTAATATTGACTCTGAACACACTCTCGCATATTTCTGCATCCCTACCAGCACAAACAGTGACTCCTTGCAATATACAGTGACTCCAAAATTGGAGTGAAGAAAAATAAGAATAATATATGAGCAACCAATGTGTAGAAACTTGGCTATATATTTTTTTTAGTTTACAAGGAGCTCCATTAGAAGCTAGAGAAAAATAGGAAAGAGAATGTGCATACAGGGATAAAATCTCTAATCCCAGACCAACAAATCCCTTAATCATTTGGATAAAGGGAGATACCATATGAACTAGAGCTCATTTTCAACTCGGCCTATATTCATGGCAAAGTATTCAACCAAATTGGGGATTACAATTTTGGGCTATGAATTTATAGAGACACACTATAAAGCCTAAATTAAACCCTTAACATTCAAGCCTAAGTCCGTTTTTAGTTAAGTTATTTTGGGCCAAAAAAGCCCAATTAGGCCCAAAACTACCCACACTAGTTTTAGACTCTTAGTTCAATTTTTTCAGCTATTCATATTTACAATTTCTTTTCCAGAAAGTAAAAAAAATAAAAAAGAGAGTGATTCGAATGCTTGGCACAAGCTAGTTCGATGGAAGAATCAATTCGAATTCGCAGATACGAAGAACTTCCCACCGCTCAACACTTCGAATCCTATATTGAACCCGCAAATGTTCCAGCTGTAAACAAAACTACATAAACTTTCTCACTTTGTTCTTTTTTTTTTTTCGTTTCAGTATTTTTATTTATTTGATTTATAATAATTTGTGTTTTTTTTTCGAACTGGAAAAAAATCAAAAAAGGTGTTCGTTGGATGCAGTAAGAGTTGGAGAGCCTTTTCTCAATGGAATCCATCGAACGATGGCCTCGATTACTTGCAGGTTCATTGCATTAATGTTTTTTTTTTGTTTTTTTTTTAATTTTCTGTGTTTTGGTGAATATTAGTAAGTTTAATTTCTGGAATATTTCTTGGAAGGTAGGCGTGGGTAGGATCTAGTATGGTGGAGTCTATGGTGTCTCAATCTGCACCCGTCTTTTATGGTGATTTAGGAAGCCATGAGAGGGTAATTACTAATTATCACTTACTCTCCGTGTACTTTTTTTTTTTTTTTTTTAATTCGGGAATTTTCATTTTTTTTTTAATTTTTTCCCTGATGTAGGCAATTTTATTGAGGATTAAACCACTAATGCTACGTATAGAAAATTGTACAATACTTGTACAACAATCATATCCACCATTGGATTACATTAATTTGTAACTCTCTATTACAATCCATCGGTAGATATGATTGTTATACAGATATTGTACAATTTTCATTGTACACATAGCATTTCTCTAAAACTACAATTTTTTTATTTTCTAAGGATGTGATTATGTAAAATTGAATGGATATTTGTTTAATTATGCTTGGTTTGTTGAAATGGTTCAATTATTGTAAGTTGTACCCTTCAAGCCAGGAAGAATTCAAATAGACAAATATTGTGAATGGAAAATTAGAATTTTATTCTTATAGTGAATTAACTCTGCTCAAATTAGATTTTTCAGCCTTTAGTAGACTCCAAATAGTTGTGGTTTAGACCAAAAAATAATAATTTTTCTTTTCTTTTCTCTTTTTTCCATTGCTTGCAGGTTCCTCTGCCATTTTCTACCTTTGTTGGTTTCTGTAAGAAACGGATGAAGATGGAAAGCAAGGACAAAGAAGTTCCTGATCCTCTTCTGGCCACCGGGACACATGATACAGAGCATGACTATTTGACATTGGAAGGTGTTCCTGAACAAATTTATTTAGCACAGGTTGAAAATTAAAGTGCTATGGGGTTATATTTACCTTTGTCAATTGCTTCATGAGAGGACTTTTGATTGTTTTCAACAAAAAATACTAAGCATTTTTTTTTTCGGTGACATATGTTTTAGGTGCCTATTATGAACACCGATCATGAGGAAAGGGTTCAATTAGAAGCTCTAAGGGAAGACATTCAAATAGTCAGTGCATTTACCGCAACTATTTTTGTTGTGTTGTCAATATTCTGCATATTATAGTAGGAACATCTATTCATAGAATTCTAATTTAGGTCAGTTGTTTTCTTCAGCCTTCAATTTTGGAGGCTAAAGATCTGTCTTCTATAAATTTGTGGATGAACAATGCCCAAGCTAGATCGAGTACGCACTATGATCCACACAACAATCTTCTGTGCATAGTTTCTGGCCGCAAACAAGGTACTATGTATGTTTTCTCTTCTTGGCTTTTAACATTATCACATGGCATGAATTCCCACACCCCTTTCTTAGTGGAGGTGCTCTTGGTCTGGAAAATGCTATCAGTTATTTGGGTAGTTTTGTAGTTGTTATGGCTTGCAGATCTTTTAATCTAGTTAATGTCTGAAGTAATGTCTCTATAGATATTATAGAACTCTCAAAAGAGTTAGGGAACTTAATTTGCTTCTCCTACTGTCAACATTCTTCAGTGTTGATTTTTTCCGGTTCTTATCTGGTAAAATAAACCTAGGTGAGCAGATTCAGCTGTCTTATCAATCATTACTTGTTATCATGGTTGATGAACTAATATATCTGAGCGTAGTTTCAAATGAACTTTGTTAAAAGAAAGTTAAGAAAGACAAAAACTAAAAGGCATATTGTTTTGATTCTGCTTACTAGTTCTCAATTATCATACTGTAGTGATTCTGGTAAATTACTTATGCTAAATTTACCTCTCCTACCTCTTTTCATTCCCTACTCCTCAATCACTGCTTCCCTTCTCTAACTGGATCAAAATTATTCACAGTTGTTTTGTGGCCTCCTTCTGCCAGTCCCTCACTCTACCCAAGGCCTATATATGGGGAGGCTTCCAATCACAGGTATATTTAGTAAACAATTAACAATCACATAGAGGAAGAGCGGATGTTAGAGGAACTACTGTATAATAGGTTGCGCTAACATAGAAATTGTTAGGATCCTTATACATGCATTGATGTATTGGGTAGGGCGTAGTACTGGTATAACCGTATAAGATTAGTACAACTTGTACGGGCCAGGCTCATATCACTTAACTTGCACATTTTTATATTCTAATTTCTAACAGTTCTTTTTCCCTTTTGTCCCCAAAATAATTCATGTGTCAGTTCTGTTGCTTTGGAAAATCCCGATTACTCGAGTTATCCAAGGGCTCATTGTATGATGGACTTTGCACAAAAGGTTGTTCTTGAGGCAGGCGATGCACTTTTCATTCCTGAAGGCTGGTAAGGTCTTAGATTCAACCGTATCTTAGTGATAAGCTTTCTCAGTTACTGAGTAGATTATGACCATAACTTACAGAATGAAAAATAACATATCTTAAGTGCAGTTAAAAGTTATTTTTGTTTTTGTTAATCACCTGATTGTTTTTCATGATTTTATATCGCGAAATGTATCATTGAGGGTACTATGCTTCATTTTTCACTGCATGGAACACCACACCACCATATTTTATCGTAATGTGTGTAACTTTGGTGTTTAAAATGCTGTTAGCCTATTGTGCTTCTTAGTTTGTATGTTCGTTAGACAATTAATATTTTCTTTTACTGCATAAAATTCTTAATTGTCTTCCTCTTGTTCTGTTCTCTCTATATCATTTGTTTTATTATTATGATTATTTTTTATTGTTATATTTTTGCTTCAGGTTCCACCAAGTAGATAGCGATGATTTGACCATTGCTATTAACTTTTGGTGGAGATCCAACATAATGTCTTGCATGTTGGAGCACATGGATGCTTATTATTTGCGCCGAATATTGAGAAGGTATTGGAGAGGGCGCAGTTCTCTCCTAAAAGTTTGTGACTCATAGATCCTTTTGTGGTAAACTGACTTTTCCATGTTATTTTTCTTGTCAAATATCGTTTTCCCGTCGGTCAATTGGACAAATTTGAAGATTGATTGACAAAGAAATGGTATGAGCTTCATCTGTACATCTCATTTACTGCAGATAATATTAATAAAGGCTACCATATTTGTTTATTAGTTGGGTGGTGGGCATAGGAGAATGGATATGGTGAAAAAGATGCTTTTTGTTCTACACTTCTACTTCTTCATTAGCTTTTACATGTGAACACCTCCATATATATGTGTTACAAATGATTCTCCTTTTTAAATTGCACAGATTATTGATTATGTGCATTACCTTTTCCTTCCTTTTTCAATGCACAATACAACTTATGTAATTTCTTTTGTATTTCATTTTTTTCCCCAAAAAAATTCAGTTTGATCATGGCTCTAAAGTTATTTGTTGTATTGCAATTTTTAGAAAAAAAAATTCATAGCTAACAGAGCTGTGAACATAAATCTTGCGAGCAATCGAGCATCCATCATTTTATCTGTTTTATTATGTTGTTGAGTGTAGAAAAGGGAGGGTTTTGGTATAATATCTTCTCTCTTTTTTCTTACTTAACAAAGTTCATTATTGAGCCAAAACATCTGGTTGTTTCTGCTTTTCTCCTTTCTGTTTATCAAATAGAAGTTTAAGGGGCTTGTGACATATATTTTCAATTTATAGGACAGGACCAGCTACTGCTTAAATTGGGGATGGGGAAAAGTAGGATTTGTGTACACAAGCTGCCTAATAATGGACAAGCAGGTAAGTTTATAATGTAGGTTCTAATATTGACGTGGTTATTTCTTTAATTTTTTTCTTGTGATAAAAATAAATATCCGGCTGATTTGTTGCCATTGGCTCGCTAACTGGTATAGTAATCGGATTATTAGATCATGGCAATGACAATTATAGTCAGATGTTGAGACCGATTGATTCTAAGGAGAAAAAGGTTCATGAAGGGAAAACATTGGTTGAATTAGAACCTGCTGCAGTCCAGGTGCTTCACGAACTTGTTTCTTTGGTTCACAGCAGTGTTAGTGTCAGCCAGGATCAGCAATCACTTGCAGCTTCAATAAATGATCATAACTTTGGAGAGAATGATAAAAGTGAGAAAAGTGTGAATGCTGACCTGAAAGATGATCCAGTTGCTAAAATTCTCTGGGATGTTGAACCTCAAACTCTGCAGTATGTCTTTCTTGCTATGGCGGTAAGTTTGTATTCTCCTTCAAAGCTTGTAAATATAGGAAAAAATTTGGTCTTTTTTATGCACTACTTGTTACTTAGAACTGTTACTCGGTTTCTTTAATTATGATCAGACAAACTGACAAAGTTATGATTCAATTATGGTGTTATTATTTATTACTTGTTCATATCAGTGGATTCCATCCTTGGGAGTTGGGACTTCACTTTTGTTTAGAACTTCCCTTTTTTCGAAATCTAAATGTTGTTGTCGTCCGAATCTGTGGTCATGTTGGGTTTCCTTTTCTATTATGTTATCCTCTAGTCCAGGTAAAAGGTTTTGTTCTTTTCATCCCCCTGTTGTTTATTTGCAAATCTTATTTTCAGTTCCTTACTCTATAAGTGCAACCTCTTTTCACCTTGATAAACCTATTTGGAAGTCCAAAGCTCCCTCAAGTCTAAGGTCAAATCTCTTATTTTGGCAAATGTGCTTGACAAAACAAATGCCCATTGATGACCGTATAAAAACTAATGTCCTTGAGGTGTTATGTGTATTACTTAACTAATAAGCCCTGGGGTCTGACTCTTAATGGAATACATTGTTTGGTATCTTTGGTGAGTATTGGGTTGCCCTGCAACCTTTGATCAGTTCTTGTTGATAAGTTCGTTGTTTAATAGCTAGGTGGCGATGTGCTACACATGCCACTGTTAGGATCATTTGATTGGAGCTTAATTCTTGCATCTTCAATAACAGACTTTCGGACAAGCCAATTTTGTGTGGTAGAAGTAGGCATTTGGCCTCTATTTGGTGTAAAACACATGATCTTGTAAGTGGAGTTTTTCTTTCACTATGTTGGGAAATTGGAAAGCTCTGCTTTGTTGATAGTAATTTCTCTTGCCTATATTTGTTTTGGTAAAGAGGAACTCTGGTCCTCCTATTATCTTGTATACTTCTTATCTTCATTGGAATATTCTTTTATCTGGAGTAAAGGAACAATGCAATCCTTCCTTGCAAGTTGACAGATACTTTTCTGTTTGATTATTTTTCATTATTGTGGGAATGATTCGTGTGATTCTCTTTCCAAGAGAATAACTTTCCTATTTGAAAGGGAGCTGCTTTTCCTTCCACTCTCCTGTGTTCATACGTGATGCTTAGGTTGGATGAGATTGAGATTTGTGTTGTCTTATTAGAATGGGGCACTATTGCCATATCTTTCAGTTTTCCATGTTCTATCCAATTATCAATGATAGTGTAGCTACTGCTGCTTCTGCAACTCAAATTATATACTTATCTTTCTCTATCTCTTTGTTTTTTATCTCATATCTGTAGTCTGCATATATTTGTTTGACTGTTTTAAGTTGTATTATATTTTTTTTGGGTTTCAAGCTTGTTGGACTATTTACTATTTTCAGCAAAACTTTCCAAGAACTTTAGAGGCTCTTGTACTGCATGTACTTTCACCAGTTGGAACGGAAGTGCTTACTCGAAAATTTGATGAGATGGATCAACAAATTCTTGAGGAAGATCGGTACTTAATAATATCTTCATTAGTGCTTCACATGCTTGTTTGTCATGAAGATAACATCCAGTTTTTCGGCCATCTCTGTAATTACAGGAATAGATTTTATGAGGTTTTCTATGGTGCATTTGATGATCAATCAGCAGCTATGAATTCAATTCTGAAAGGGAAGGAGGCATTCACTCAACAGGTAATTCCTGTGCTCTAGCTTTTTCCTTATGGAACTCAATAATCTTAATGTATCCTTCTTGAATGATGCAAACTATATTTTGCAAAATCTATTTTTATAATTTGATAGTACTTAGGGCCTATTTATTTATTTTTCAAATAGAAAAATGTTTCCTAAATAAAAACATTTGAAAAATTTTATGGTAATTTGATAAGCACCAGCATTACATAGCCAGAATATTGTAACAAGAATTTTTTATAGAAGTTATGGTGCTCCTTGAATGAATTATAGTGCTACGACTCACTTATTCTTCAAAAAGATACCAATCATGTCGCAACATTCTGACACTTCATTTCTGGTAAAAGATTATGATTGAGCATTTTTCTCAGATAAGTTTTTTAATCCTTTTTTCTGAAGCCTAAAACCTATTAGAACTGTTTTTGTGTTTTTGTCATGCATTAGAAAGAGCAATTTCTGAAAACAAAAGCTCCAAAGTCTAAAATAAAAGTATATCTTAAAAGCATTTTTTCCCATAAGTTTAAGCAAGAGCACGGTTAGTATTGCTTATTCTGCAAGGTTTAAATTCCATACATATTCTGTGAGCTATAACATTTGTTATAGCTTTAAGATTTTGCTTCTTCTAATCAAACATTTTTTATATAAGTAAGCCAAGCATATGTATTACATAGTCCCTTTTTAGATCATAAACCATCTAATAGTCTTTAAAAGTTCATACTGGGAAAGTACATCTGTTTCTTTTATCGATGAGATTCAATCATCTAGTTTCATCGGGTTAAAAAGTGTGAAAAACTCTGTAAAAATATTACTCTAGTTTTCATTGGTACTGCTGTGAATGCTGATCATTGCTGGTTTGCTATTTTGGATGAAATTTACCTCATGGCCATTAAATGCTTGACCACAACATTTGTGATTATCATTTACATCAGACACATTCTTGTTTTTATTTGGTAGTTCGTTATATGGCAAAGCTATTTGGTTGTTGCCATCTGGGGCTGAACATTTCTTGGATGGGCTAGTTCTAGGAACATTCTTCCTGCTGCATAGCAGATCATGAACAAAATATTTAGGCATGGCAGAGAGGCTGTAATTAAGCCTTTCAACTGTGCCATAACTGATGAATCGCAATCCGTGCATTACTTAAACCTTAATATGCATCAGTATCACATATCATATTCTTGCTCTCTAACTTCCTTTCTAGCATTTGTTTCTTCACTTTGTCCATTAATGTTTTTATGGATTTAATTTTGACGCACTATCAATCAATGTAAAATACTTTTATGCAGGTTTATCCAATCATGTATTGTGATATCATTAAAAGTATTTGACTCTTGCAATAATCACTCCAAAAATCACATTTATTTGATCACTGAAACTAAATTAATCTGTATTTTTTAAGTGACTTACTTCAAATTTCATAACATATTCTTTGAATTGTATGTGTCATTTTCAAATTGGATTCAAACGCATTATGATTTTCTGGCCAAATATCAAGTGATTTAGACAATTTTGACTGTCTTGTTTCATTTTTTGTGTATTTATTTCCCTGAGAGGGACATATGTTCTGAATATACTTTGATGACGGCATCTTTTCTCTTTTCATTTGTCTCTATCTTCATCATCATTTCAGTGCATGAGTCTCTGGCATTGGTTGCCCTGCATGTGCATTGAGACTTTAGTTTCACTTTCATGCATGAGAGAGAATATGCAGTTTGGTTATGAGATTTTTCAGTTTCTCAGACTAGGAATGAGTCATTTAAATGTACGTTTTGTAAATCATACTAGTCAAAGCTTGTTTACATTATATGTTGAATAACTTTAGGAAATGGTGTGCACTATTTTAAAGTGCATGAAATTGAGAATATTTCACTTTCTTTTCTTTTCTTTTCTTTTTTGCTGTTTGCTGCAGGCATTTAAGAATGTGTTGGATAAATTTGTTGGAGTGAATCTTGAAAGCTCAAAGCCAAGTGTCATATGATATGCTTACTAGTGAATTGAATCTTATGAGAGGAATTGGCCCCACCAGGTACCTCCAAGGAGCAAATTGATGCATATTTGAAACACAAGCTTTTTCTTGGTTTGAATCAGTACTTTTTTATTTTCAAGTGTTTCAATAGATGATTATTACCAATTTGAACAAGGTTTGGTGTTGTATAGGTGTCAACTATTGTACACAACACTATGATTAATACGTTGAATTAGCTAAATAGACAGAAATTCAATATCTGAGTTGAGAATTTTCTTGGCAATATGATTAAAAGCTTTATTACAAAGCTTGGGTTGTATTAAGCCGTCGACAACTATCGGAAAAACTCATCGGATCTTTATGATATGAATTAAAGTCGGGTTAACTTAGTAATACCAATTACAGTCATCATCTACAGTACACTATGTTGTACTTGACATGAGGGTTGACTTTTGCCTGAATACTAGGGCTGAAAGTTCTATTTAAATACTATAATTAAATGGCAACTCGCTCGAACCCGTGATCTTGAGGTCATACAGAGACAACTCAGCTAGTTGCTTCAAGTCTTCCCTTCATTTAAATACTATAATTGAGTCAGAAATTTAATTTTGGATGCATAATGAAGATTGGTTTTCATTATTTTTCCCCTGAGAAGATTGATTTAACAAGTGGGTGGCAATGGACAAAGAATATCACCGTCCAAGTTTCTATTATCTAGGTTTTTTCCATTTTAACAGCAACCTTTACATCTGTCATCTTTTTTTTTTATGCAGTGGGATAGTAGTAATGTGTGAGGATTTGCAGCAGAAGGAAAAAGGGGAAGAGAATAGCATGGAAAAGAAAGTTTGTAGTAATTATTAGGATTGTAAGGAAGTAAAAGAAAAAAAATTAAAGAGAGATTCCCTAAGTGGAAGATGACATATGCAAGTTATTATGTTGAAGATTGAAGAGAGAAAGAATAGGGGGAGAGGCTTTTGGTTTTGTCTACTTGTGCTGCAGAAGGATATGAAAGGGAAAAAGGGTCATGACTTCTTTTTTTGTAGGCAAATTGGATGTATATTGTACCTTAACCCTGCAACTTATGCATATACTTTCTAAAAGATTGGATATACCATAAAATGTTACCACTACATTCCTTCTTTCCTTTTGTTAATCCCCAGGTTCTTTTTTTTACCTTCCCCCTCTCTATTGAAGTGAACTTTTTTTCATTCTTTTTGTTAGCTTATGTGCTGAGCATGCAAGCACAACTTTAATATCATCCTTAATAGTTCTCCATATATATATATTGATTTATTTGGTACTCAATAAAATTTATAGGTATTAATACTCATTAGCTATAATGTGGTTATAAAAAAGTTAAATATCTATTTTTAAGATCTATGAAATCAATAATCAAATCATAACCCTTACTTGTACAATGAGTACCGGTATTCATTGATACTAAAGAAAAAACACACACATATATATATATAAAATTAAATTTTATTCATTAATAATGTATAATTTTTTTATACAATTATTCAATCATGTGCTGTCATATCAGTAATAATTATATTTTTTCTCTTTTACTATCTGAAAAGTCATACAAATACAATATTTTGATTGGAAGTTGAGACCAACAAGAGGATCGAACATATGTTATTCCAACCAACCGTATGAGGGTATTATTATTATTTTTTTTCTATTTTACTACACATCTTTCTCCTAACTTTATTTTGGGAGTAAACCATTAATTTGGTTCTCAACTACTCTATTTCTTTTCTCATAATTGGTAATAGACTTTAAATTGGTCTTTAATAATGAGAGTTTCTATTATTCATTAACTCTTAAGATCCTTGTTAAAAGTTGACAAAATTGTGGGGGTTCATGCACATCATCATAATAACTAGTTAGACTTTTATTATATTGACCTAGCTTTATATTAGCTTGCATTTGTGGATTTAGTTGCCAACCGAACTACCAAAGGCTGTGATGTTGGGGTTTGTGCACAAAATTTGATAAAGGGTTCACGGAAAAGAAGGTTGAGAAATTTTATTTATTTTCTAATTCAAGCTTTCAAAGCCACATTGAGCAAATATTTTTGTTACGTGTGCACCACAAAATTAATTACTATAGTTATTATATATATAATAATTTAACTTTTTAAAATTATTAGTCCAATTTTTAAAATATTAAATTAACGTATAATATTAAAAGTATGATCAATATATAGTTTCAAAAAATTAAATTATTATATATAATGACTAATTGTGATTGATTTTGTGGTATACATAAAATATTTCTCTATATTTTTTTCTTCTATTAACCGTTGACATTATTATTATTTTTTTTACCTTTCCCTTTATTTTCTCTTCTTTACCCTTTTCCTTTTAATTGATTACCACACTATGTAGTGTGTACCGGACCACCATTACACTCTGCACAAATACACATAACACACCATAATCAACTTAGTGCATGTTTGGGAACACTCCCAATTTTTTTTAAAAAAAAGCTGTTAGAAAAAAAGTTGTTATGTTTGGTTGAACTTTGATAATAATTTAAGCTGTTGAATTTGATAAAAAAAAGCTGTTAGGGTGCAAAATAAGTTAAGCTAGTATTTGAAGCTTATTTTTAAAAAAAAACAGCTTTTTTATCTATGTCTAATAGGAAATATTCAATCTAACCCTATTAGTTATTAAATTCCTTCATAACTAATAAAACATTTTATACCCATTTTAGTAATTAACTAATAAAAAGCGATTATTTTTTAACAATTCAAACATCATAGATTAACTTAAAGTCACTTTTCAGCTAAACTATCAAAACATAAATTTATCCTTAAATAAGCGATTATATAAAAAAACGATTGTATAAATAAGCGATTACTGAAATAAGTTTAATTTTTCAGCTTAGCCAAACATACCATTTTCCCTTTTCACCTCACGCTTATAAGAATTTTAGGGTTTTGGAGCGCCTCTTTAGAAAAGGCCTCCATTTTCTTCAAAACTAGTACTACTATATCTATGTTCATTTTTTATTTCCCACCTTGAAAAGAAAAAGTGTGACTATAGGAAAAAGAATTTCTTGGAATTTGGTTAATGCTTTGTGCAATAAATGTATGTATGTATGCATGTGTGGCCAGCACCAAGGCATTCCCAAATTTGATAAACCATAGTTGGTTTAGGGTTTTTGCATTACTCGTTAGAAATGGCATGAAATAAGATAGAATTTTCTATGAATGATCACATGCATATGTATGTACAAATGCTTTATTTCTGAACTTGTCTGCTCTAAATTGTTAGGTTAATTTGTAGCATTGTCTTTGCACCTTTTTACCCGTAATTAGGCTTAGGGGACCCATATATATAGAATTAATATTTACATATTATTAATTATTACGTGAAATACTTCATGTATACTAAATTTGACATTAAATCAGTCACTCAATTTAACTCTGATACAATCTAACATTTACAGTTATTCAATCTAACTTATATTATTTTAACTCAATCCAACATTATATTCAACTTTTATGTTGAGACAATGACAATTTTTATATATAATAATCAAGTTTTTTGTACTTGTAGCTGATATAGTATATTTTTTAGTGTATACGTAATATTGCTCTATTATTACACATGATACGTGAATTATTTGTCGTATATTAATGTTTTTATCTTATAAAATTTCAGTTTGATTTTAGTACATTTTTTTATAGAATGATGTTAAATGTACAATGAAAAATCAACCAAACTAGTCAATAAATAAGATTTTGGACCATAATTATTCAGTCATCTCTGATCTCTTTTCATGTGTGTTCATCGAAGTAATAATTAATAAGTATATTATAACTAAATATTATTTGCCAATGAGACAATATATGATGACCCACCATAACAATATGATGTATTTTTTATTTTTTTCTTACATTAAATATTCAGTCTACAAAAATTAAACTCATAAAAATTCTAAATTGATTTAACTTTTCATTAATAATTAATAGTGTGCATTTTACCCTTGTGAGTTACACTTTAGAGGACTCATATCGTTTATGTTAATTTGTAGCTATGTGAGATGGTAATTAGAATTGATTAGTGAGGATAGCACTCACGGGTTTACGATTTAGAGAATTCACAAAAAAGAGATCGAGGAGATGAGCTGTTTCGGTCTGGAATTCCATTCTTAAAAATTATCATTTGGAAATTAGAATTATTGAATTTAAAAAACATGAGAACTAATAATATAATTAATAGCTAGCTGGTTCCTTAAACAATAGTCATTGATTTAATCTCAAATAGTACGCATGAAAAGAGTCTCATGATTTGAGATTTACCTCTTATTAAAAACATCATTTTATTTCAAATGAAATGTTTATTTTCATTTACTCTAAAAATTAGAGTTCATGAAGTTAATGTAAGTCGTAGATATAATGATTTTTAAATTGATTTCAAGCACACTCTTACATATACGTGCCTTTTTTCAACACATAATAATTCTAAAATTAGAGTGAACAAAAAATTGATAATTTTATTCATTAAGTCAATGTGACTCTGTTCCTATCTCCACTGTGACCCCTGCACCAAACATTTAACAGAATGATTTTTACCAATAATGTTTATCGTACAACAGAAGTACGTCCAACAAGTATCCAACGTGTGCTATACATAATATGAAATGTGTGCTATTTGTATAGCATACATATATATCTCATATCATGTACGTATAGCACATGTTAGATATTTATTAGACGTATTTTTATTGTACACGTAACATTTTCGGATTTTTATTGATTGATTCCCTTATTCTATCACTGGAGTAAGTGAAAACAATATAATAATGGCTCTACTTGACCCGTATGAAGGCAAGTCTAATTGCATATAGCACAAGCAGAGACAAAAGCTATAAAGATGTGAATCCCATTTGGCATTTAGTAGATAAATCCAAAATTGCGTCACTTCTTAAGCACAAGCTTGAATATAATATATATATATCTACACCATTCGCTATCTAGACACAGACTTGATCAACTTAATCATTGTACAAATAATAATCTTCAAAAGTCACAAGTTCCACCATCACCACCAATATTATATATATATATATATATATATATATATATATATATATATATATATATATATATATATATAATTTTACATATATAAATTTATATTATTATTGTGATTAATTTGACCAATTATAGAGGGATCAACCTATTACTAAAAGATTCTCTATTTCTTTTTTCCTATAAAATGTAAGAAGTTTTATTTGCATTATTTCTTTAATTGCTTAGGGTATATATACCGTTTACAACAATTACTAATATCTTCATGCTTAAACGACAGTTGATTGCGGGATTCTTTCTATATATGTAGTTAAGAATTGAATCTCTGGCTAAATATTTTAAAAAACTAACTAGTTATTACCAATTATATCAAATCTCGTTATTAGGTTTATCCGTATTATTAATTAGTATATATAAATTTTGTTGAACTTCTTTTAAATTGATTAGAGCTGCTCTAATCTATGGTACATAGAGATAAAATTTTACTTGAATTTAAAGAATGTTAGATAAAATTTTGAAGAATTTAAACAATGTCAAAGAAGACTTTGTTGAAATTTTGTATAAATAATTTAGTATTTTTTTTTAGTCTCAAATAGACAGCTATATATTACTATTATATTTTACTAAATAATTACTGCCAAATTTTATTAGATCTTATAAAAAATTCTGGCTATTTAGCTAGCTAGCATTAATATTCTTTTCCTTTAGTTTTCTAGAACTGTGGCTTGGAGGGAAGGGCATTTATGTCTTTTCAAAAGTTGCATGGTTGTGGAGAGATGATCCCTTTGCCGACATGTGATCGCCTCATCCATCTACTTCTACGTGATTACCTCTTTCACACGCACATATATATATATTCTTAAGAAAAATTAAATATTATATATATATATATAATGTATTATATTTATGTTAATTAATTATTATATCATGAATATTATAATTAGTGCACCTCTTGCCTATTATTCATACAACTATATGTATGAGTCTATGACCATACATACATATGTTCTAGGGTTATATATTGTGGGATAGATCACAACGAAAAGGAATCTTCGGTTTATTCTCATAATGATTAACTTTTAAACATTAATTTGGTAATTAAAATAATTAGGGTTATATGTATGAGTCCACATTCTAATTAACCTGAGCTCCATCAACTAGCTTTTTTATACTCCCTTGATTTCAAAATGTAAGTGTTTTTTACTTTTTGTTTTTACTTTTAAAATATAAGTCATTTTTTAATTTTCAATACATTTTTATCATTAATATATAGGGATATTTTTTGTCTTTTACTTTTAATTTTTATACAAATTAATTATCACCTCAATATATATAAAAAATTCAAAGTGACTTACATTTTATAATAGAGGGAGTATATTCATCACTATTGTCGATCTTTAATTTGCCCTATGATTGATGTTATTTAATTAAAAGCTTTAATTATAAATGGGAAAGTTTCGGTATAACAATATAAACATATATATATAATACAGTGATATACTTTTATTATGGTAATAAGGACTCAGGTGAGAGAGGTGTTTAATTTAGTTGAATAGAAGAGGGTAAATCTTAATTGTTAAATTTTATATAAATAATCAAAATTAAAATTAAAAGATAAAATTATGTAATTTTTTAATTAATGTGATAATTAATTATTATATTTAATTTTAAATTTTGACTATTTATATATAATTATATGATGATAACCTAAATTCATTTCTTTCACTCTTATGATAAATCACTATATATATATATATATATATATTGCTTCTTGGAAAATGATAATTAAGTTATTAATAACAAACCTATTCTCAGCTATTTTCAGTAATTTTTTTATAAGATTTTAAAAACAAAAATATAAAAAATAAAAACAGAAATGAAAGTAAAAATCAAGCAGTACATACTGAAGTGTTGCTTTGTTATTAATAACTTAATGATCCAGAAAATAAATGTAAGACGAATGACCTAAATTTATCTCTTTCATTCTTTGATGAATACATCTATATGTGTATTATTGAAAAGATTCTGATTATATTGTTTTTATTATATAGCATTATTACTCATTATTAATTATCTTATACATAACGTTCCCCACCTTTATTATAAAATGTAAGTATGTAACTAACATTTTTAGCGATTTATATATAGTTCTTCAAATAAATAAATAAATAAGTATATATATATATACACGCATGAAAAATAAAAAAAGTAACAGTTATTTTCCGAACAAAAAAACAACAATCAAGCATCATCAAGGAACAGAAAAAACTTTCAAAGGAAAATGATAATTAAGTTATTAATAACAAAGCAACACTTTCAGTCCTGCTTGATTTTCACTTTTATTTCTGTTTTTATTTTTTTTAATATTTTTTTAAAAAATTTATAAAAAAATTACTGAAAATAGCAGAGAAAATATAATTTTATTATTTTGACTAATTTTAGTATTTGTTTAACAAAATTTTAAAAATAGAAAATATAAAAAATGAAAAAAGATAAGGAAATTAGCTAAACCAATTTAATTTCTGTTGTTGCAAGTAGCTAGCACACATATATATTGAAAATGTTACGAGTACAAAAAAAAATATATATATACAATGTATATAGAAAATACTAGTGCGTAACAAATAAACCAGTTACAACAACTAATAGATTGTACACAATATATAATGCATATTATACACATGATATATGGCACATTGTGCACAACATATATTAGATGTTGTAATATCACGTTAATATATTAAATATTTTACTTGTTTTTTCATTATATATAAGAGAATCAAAAGCTGTCAAGAAAAAGATAGGACATAGTGTGTGTGTGTGGTGATAGCAACAAAAAAAGGACAAATGATTATAAATCTCGCATGTGACATTTTCTCTGTTTGCATTCTCTGACAAGAAAGGCCACAATCGTTGCTCTTCTTCTCATCTATCTATGTTTCTCCAATATCTCTGCAATGCAAGCAGAGACACACACACATGCCATTTCTCCTCACACTCTTCTTTCTTCAGAGACATTGATCCAACAATACCAAAAATTCTATCTATACTCATAATAATATCAATGCACATAGCAAATATATTATTATTATTATATTTTTAGATAGAAAATTTAATTTTAATGTAATGAACCTTTTTAACCAATCATATATTATATAATAGATCGAGTTTGATTTAACCTTCCACTAATCAAATAAGGTCTCAAAAACATAAACAAATGATTGGTTCACAAATTAACTATCTTTTAAATTGTTTATATATATATAATTTGATAACAATTAAGCACTATAAGAAGAAACACAACAACAATTGAAGGGAAAAACATTGGATTGAGTAAAATCAATCTTGCCAAAACTAAGAACATATTGCATCAAGCATCATGTTTCATCAAATTAAACAAAAACCAAACTAATTGTAACTAGCTAGTTCAAAGTAAAGTACACATTCATGCATGAGACACAACAATGCAAATTAAATTTCCCATTCTACCCCTTTTGTGTTGGAACATAGTAGAAATAATTTGCATGGATACAAATCTAACACTCTATATTCAGACACACTCATCATAATATAAAACTAGCGATCACACCAGTTTTATTTGACTTACACTCACACACGCACAATTTGAGTGTGTCTAAACATGAAATGTTAGATCCGATCCGTATCGATACATTATGGAGCCAACCATCACTTTCTTTCTTTGTTTTGTGTCAACAATTGCCCCATGACTCAGGGGCAGTGGCTGTCCCAAGGAACCCAAAACCTTGTTGTGGTTTGAACAATGAGTGCTGATGATGATGTTGTTGGTAATCCACGCTCCCCGTGTACGTTAGCATGTCCTTCATGTTCATGCTAACATCAACTGCACCACCATTTCCGCCACCGCCGTCACTTGTTAGCCCTAGAAAGTCCCTTGTGAGATCATCACTACTCTTAAGGCCAATGTTGTTGTTCATGTAGTGATTATGATGATGTGGCACCATCACCGAGTCAAGCTGATGAGTCATTGTTGTTCCTCCGAACTCGGTCACGTGCCGAGTCACGCGATGGTGGCTGCTCCCAGCAGCTTCAAGGGAGCCGTTATTGTTATTAGGTCCCGTGATGGCGGCGGCGCCGACGGTTGCGGCCTTCTGGAGAAGAGCAGTGGCTGAAAGGTGTGCTGACGTGGCGGCAGAAGGAGGAGGAGTATTATGAGGTTGTGATGGTGGTGGCATGCGCACGTGTGGGTTCCTAAAGGGTGATGATGATGACTTCGTCATCATCATATTGTTGTTTGGGATGTGATGATGATGATGAAAGTTTTGAAGTTCAGGCTTGATATTGTTGCTATTGTGGAGAATGGAATTAGAATTAGAAGCAAAGAGGTTATTATTGTTGTTGTTGGTGGTGGTGGTGCTAGGGTTAGGGTTTTGTTGATGAGATGGTGGGTCCCATAATGGATTAATGGTGTGGTTTTGGAAGTGTTGGGATGGGAAGAGGAAGAGAGAATGGACTAATGATGAAGAAGGAGAAGAAGGGTTAATAAGATGGTTTGTGGGTTGTGATGGGATTATTAATTGGTGGTGGTGGTTTGCTGAAAGCCTTGCACTCTCTTCAGCCAATGCATCACAGAATGCTCTATGGGTTATGAAGCTGTCCTTCCTGCATTCATTATTTATATTCATTTTCACATTAAATAATAATAATAAGAAGGAGAAAGAAACAAAGAAATTCTATCATTTTTGTGGTGCAAAATGGAAATACTTTGTAGGATTAGTTAATAGAATAATGCTAGGTGTACAACTAATTAAAAGTTAGTCAACAAGAAAATGTTAAGTGCTATATATATAAAATATCGGAAAGCAAAAGAAATAATATTCAATAGACTCATTTAATATTTTTGGTGTTAATATTAAATGTGTTAGCTCATTATTAACAGTAATATTTGTTAATTGCAGTAGTGTTTGTTGTACATTAGAAATATATTCAATTAATATTTAACATGAGCTATACGTAAGAAATATTACGTATAACACACATTACATATGATACATAGCACACGTTGAACACTAATTAGATTATGTATTTATGTTATACAATAAACATTACTGCATTGTTAACTCCCTTTGATTGCACATGAAAACTTTTTCTTTATGTATCTAACATTGATTATTCATAATGGATTTAGTTTCCTATCCGATAGTAGATAGGGTGTAAATCTAGGAATAATATTTCACATATACTTAATTATCTATGATTAGTAATTTTTTTTGGGATATCAAATATAGAGATCAAAAGTAAGTATATTAACAAAACAAATTTCACATTGATGTGAACTTAATTAGGCTTGTTGATATCATGTTGCAAATTAGAATAATGTCTCTTCAATAGTGTCTAAACTAGAATAACATCATTTATAATATAGTAATTGATAACTAGGGAAGGGTTAGATTTCAAAATGTGGGAAGGGAATGGTGGTCTAATTTTATCCATGAAATTTTATTAGTAAGTTTACGACATTAATTAATTCTATATCATATAACTTTTTAGAACAAATAAAAGTGTTTATATTTTGAGGAATATAATCATGCATGCAAATGTATATATGTGTGAAGTTGGCACACGCAAAGTAGACTCTTATTACGTTCCTTGGAGATTGTGCTCCATTTTCAAAAAGGCAAATGGAGAAGAAAATATCATGCATGGGGGAAATGGGGTTATATAGTCCACTCGGAATTAAGTGTCAAATTAAAGAATTTAGACCAAGTGTATGTGGAACATGACCTATATATCTAGTAGGGTCAATTTTTCTAGTTTTTATGAGAACTTTAATATATAATCACAAATAGATAGTGACAATAACGTATATAGATAGTGATGACCAAATTTTATAGTGAATGTGAGTGAGTGAGTGAGAGATAGAGAAAAATGAAATGATAATTGATGCACTTTATGCTTTATGCATGCAAAAATTGATGGTATTTAAATAATTATAAAATTATATATAGAAAAAATTTAATTTTGATGCACTGACATACAGTGTAAAAGTATTTTACTTTGCAATACAATCTAAACACTGTTTGTATGACTTTTTAGATAATAAGAAAAAAATATAATCATAACTGATATGAGATTATATATATTTTTATAATTAAATGACCGTATAAAAAATTATACATTTTTTATGAATAAAAATTAAGTATATATATATATATATTATATATATATATTGGCTCAAAATATTGTTGGAGATTATTGGTAATGTATTCTCATGATGGCAAATAAAGTACTCTTTGGAAAGTAGAGCTCATGCATGGCACAAAAAAATATATTAATTATAAGCAATTTGGAAAATGAGATATGTATCCATTGATGAAGCTATAGAAGAAAGCAACTTAGCATATCAGATCTTTTTGCAGATTTATCAGATTTCACAATGATGAAAGCTAAGAGACAAATGGGATTCTCCATAAAATTATAAAATTATGAAAAAAAAAGTAAGAAATCATCACAATTTTTTTTCTAACTAGCATTATTATTATTATTTTTTATTATTATTATTATATATACTTTCTTTTAACTTTTCAGTGGACAAAAATAGATGTTCATCATTTTCTTAGAGACTGCAGCCACTCCATGTACACACATATATGTGTGAATAGAGAGAGAGAAAGAAAATAGTAGAAGTCTAGAAAACAATTGAGCACATTCTGACACACTTGGGAAATTATTTTTTTTTAGCCTAATAATAATAAAAAGCTATAAATTAAATTGGAAAGTTTGAATTTATTTAATTTGACATAATTCAGAAATAGTAAAAATCATGCTCTTCATGCTGACATTCATGTGCATGCATCATAAGGTTAAAATTATTTATTAAATTAAAAGAAAAATTAATAATGAAAAAAATAAAAATAAAAAAGTTTGCTATTGAGTCACAGATAATACAGTGTAGAGATAAAAACAAAGTATGATTTGTGGATTGGATTTTTTTGTTGCCGCACATTCATTTGGCAGTTTTAGGATTCAGAAAAGAAGTAAATAATAATAATAATAATAATAATTAGCTGTGTCCACTTTCATGCTACCTGCCATGGCAATTAAGCATTTATTGCACACATAGATAAATATTCCAGGTAGAAATCTAGCTTATACCATTCTCATGTATGAACAAAGATATGATCCACCCAAAAAACAAAATATCTAATAATAATAATAATAAAGAAAAACCTCTTTTTAATAATATTATAGCATGATACACACACCCCACCACATGTGTTTTTTGTATGAGTTCATAATAAGTATAGCCCAAGAAGTAAAAACTAATCATTATTATTTAGGAGAAGAAATTAAATGGATTGTTTTGATTCATCAAGTAGACAAAACAAACCCAAAATATTGACATTTTGAAATTGGTAGCTAGAAATAAAAAATATATGATATATGGTTTCAAATTGAATTGCGATCATCGATCACCAATCACCAATCATTGTGGTCACGATCATCTTGCGGTCGCAATTGCAATTGCAGTTTACCGATACAATTTTTCTTATCGCATGGCAACTGCAATCGCAACTGCAATAACAATTGAGTGATGCTTTACAGACATGCATCCATCCAAAAATTGGATGCTAGAAAAGGAAAGGTGAAATGTTATACTATAGTGGACTCAAATCAAAATCTAAGGATGATAAGAGTGGATGTCGATACGGAGTATGAAAAATGGATATCAAAATAGTATTTTTTGATAACAATTTATTAAAACCATGCATGATATTACATGTGAATTTAAATTAAATTAAATTAGTACCTGGAGAAAAGGGTTCCACAATCACATCTATATTCTCTAGTGCCACAAGTCTTAGAATGAGCCTTCCAATCAGATTGAACAGCATAGATCTTGGAACACTTTTCACACTTCCATTTTTTCTCACCATGTTTTCTACAATAGTGCTTCTTGATCCCAGTTAGGTCACCAAGTGCCCTTGAAGGGTTATGGTGGACACATGAAGGCTCAGGACACACATAAGCTCTCTTCTTAACCTCTTTGTTGTTCCTTTGCTTAAGCTTCCATGGAAGGTTGTGTCCTCTCCTATGGAGTTGAAGGTTCTGATCCCTTTGGAATCCCTTGTTGCAAATCTCACACACAAACCTATTTGTTGCTAGAAGTGTTTTTGGTGATAGAGCTATCACTTCAGCATCTGGGTCTGAATGAAAAAACAAATAAATAATTAATATTAATAATGATAAAAATATGCACACCATCAAAATTATTGAGTTTCACAACAACAACAAAATTAGTAAAAAATTATATTATTATGACCTAGCTAGCTTGCTACTAGCTCACATGTCATCTAACAAAAATAATGATCAATAATGAATTGAAGAGTTAATTATGTACACAATCAAAAAAGAAAAAAATCTAAAGGAATTATGGTTGTGTTTAGTAAGAAATTAAAGGTAGAAGTATTTTTAACTCGAAAATTGGAGGATTGAGTTCATGATCTCCATGTCACGCGATAATAACCTTACCGTTCTAGTGAAACTAAAGAGAATCAATATGTTTAACGAATAATTATAGAGGATAAGGCCTTAATTAAAAGAAATTAAAAAATGAAATGAAATTACCAGGATTTCCAGGGAGGCTTCTCTTTTTCTTGATCTTTTGGGGCTGAATATTATTATTATTATTATTATTATTCTGAGGAAGAATAATAATATTATTATTATTATTGGTTGATATCACATGATGATTCAAGGAAGCAGCTCCACCACAACCAAAATCTTGAATTCTAGTACCAGAAGAGACACTGGCTGCTTCTTCAGACAAAGAAGTTGAATTGTTGGACATAACTATAGCTTGTGGTGGGAACATTTAGCCTCAATTTAGAAGGAAATAAAATTAAAATAAAATAAAAAAAAACTAAAGGAAAAAAACAACAAAGAAAGAAGAAGCTAAGGGATGAAGAACAAAAAATTAAAAAGAAAAGCAAAGATACGATATTCTAATGTCTTGCTTTGTTTGTTTGTGTTTGTTTCAAAATCCAACCTCTATATATATATATATATATATAGTCACTTTTGCACTTCTTGGCAAAAAAAAAAGAAAAGAAAATGCAAAATCAAAGAAGAAGAAAAGCTTTGGACACAAACTTATAATAATTAAACAGAACAGAACAGAACCTTGGTAGTGAATAGGTGGCATATATATAAAGATAGAGAAAGGCATCATTTGCTTTGTGGTATCAAAACAAAAAAAGAAAATTGAAAATAAAATTAAAGTTTTTTTAAAAAATAAAATTAATAATAATAATAATAATCTCGTGAAGAGAGGGATATATGATGATGATGATGGTTGTTTTTCAAGTCGCTATCTATGCCATGGATTGCTTCTCTGAGCAACTCTGCATAATTATTTCAGACATATCTTTTTCTTTCTCTCTATTGATCTCTGTATATATATATATATATCATCAAAGATAGAATCTAGCATGCAATAATCAAAAAGGGTATTGAGAAAAAGAAAATAAATCAGAAGATATTTGTTAATTATAAGCAGAGGATTTTGCTTTTTCCTTAGTGTATTTGAGTGTGTTAAGAGAAATAATTGAATGGTATTTGTAATAGAAGAAGAGAGGGTAGTGATGATGAGTGTGGCAGACTAAGGAAAAAGAAGTAGTGTGGTCATGGAAAATGAAAATTAATTATTAGGAAAAGAAATATGAAAAGAGGGAAAATAAAAAGAAGAAAAAGAAAGAAAGAAACTTGGTTTGAAGGAAAAAGGCAATAAGGGGACTCAAAAAAAAAAAAAGGCTAAAAACTAAAAAGTCTTCAAATAGGGAGAGAGAGAGAAGAGGTGTAGGAACTAGGAAGTATCATCCTAACCCACTTGACTCTTAAAATTTTCACTTTTTACTTCCATTTTTTTTAATTTACTTTTTTTATTTTAAATTAATGAGAGGTAACACTTTGACCCTAAACTCTAAATTGTGTATATCTATTTTTTTTCTAATAAAAACTCCTATAGAAATAACATAAATTATTCAAATATATATATATATATATTTAATACATTCATACACCCACATATTTCTAGTAGAAAAGTTAGGAATGGTTTTGAGTGGATTAATGAAGTAGTAGATCAAATTTCTATTTTTTTTTTTACATGTGAATATACATATAGATGGATATTATATATATATTATGTAGCTGAATTGAAAAGATTTATAATTAAAGTTAATTAACATTTAGTGTACTTTTAGTTGTACATTAATTATTTCTGTAATTATGTTTTAAAATTAAAAAATAAATATCTAACATGATTTCTTCCTTTTTATTCTTCATAAATTTGTCAATAAGTTGAGTTAGTGATGGGACCACAAGTTAAGTTCATAGTGAAAAGATGATGTATGATTATCCAATTTTTATATTAAAATATTTGTTTATTCTTTTCGTTTTTTAATAAATTTTATTTTTTTCTACTAATGCTTGTTTATTTAAGAATTTTAAATAATATGTATTAATTACTTTTTTCTTTAATATTTTTATAAGAAAGAAAATTATGATATAAAATTAAATGAAAGATAATATTAATAAGAGTAATTATGTAAAATATATTAAATATTATCTATTTTTAAAATTATTCAATTATTTCTTTAATGAACGTAAAAGTGGAAAGTTAAATCTTATTAGAGAATGAAAATAGCATTTCTTAGACTCCATCATGTAAAAGACTTGTATATTTCTTCAATAACTGTCATAATAAAGATTCAATAAAATATTCTACATTATTTCTGGGTAACATAATTTTCTTCTTTTACTCGAATTTAAAACCATCTAAGTAAAAGATCTTCAATTAGTCATATGTATATAGAGATCATTTAACCTCATCCACACCCTTTTTATTTTAGTTTTAGATTAATTAATCCCTATTATATTTTAAGCAAGGTCAAATAATTATTAGTGGCACTTTCTGTCTCTTTTTCCTTTGTTCTCTGTAATAAAACACCCAAATCCTCAAAAGGGCCTTGGAATGATTTTAAAAAGAGAGACATGGCTAGCTGCTTAAGAGAATTAAAAGTTAAAATAATAATTTGGAGAAAGAAGCTAGAAAGGCTATAGTTTTAGAGGCACATTATTTGAATAGATATATAAGCCCACAACTATATAACATGATTGATTCATTGATTGATAGCATTCAGCTTATACAGTGCATCTAATTTTTTCATTATAATATATATGACTCTAAAATGGTCCCGAAAAATTGTGTAACAAATTAATCTTTCAGAATTAAAAAAAATATATTATTGATCTGTCACATTTCTAGAATAAAAATAAGAAAATTATGGTTCTTCAAAATTCGTATAAAGATTTTTTCTATTTTTTTAAATATAGCGATTAATGTTAACTTTTTTAATTTAGACAAACTAACTTGAATCTCTATATATTTATATGAAAAATGATTTATGTACACAAAAAAAACAGTCACCATCGATCATTATATATAATAATTCAACTTTTTAAAACTATTGATCCAATTGTTAGTATTATATATAAATTAATCCAACATTTTTAAAGGTTGAATTCATAATTTTAAAATATTAAATTATTACATATAGTGGCCAATAGTGACTGATTTTGTATTATACATCTAGCATTACTCTATTTATACATTTATGAAAGACTAAAATGAAAATTTAGTCTCATAATATATCTTGCATAAGTTATTATACTATATATATTCAACCCCAGATTAAAATTTGAAATACTTATATACAATATATATATATATATATATATATTTTAATTTGTCATAGTCTTGCCTCTTTTTGATGATATACATATATACATACACCAATAATTCAAATAATGTCATCAAAATATCATGTATATATACTTTCTTCACACTTATTATTTGGTTCGTGGAATTTAAAATCAAATGATTGTTTTCCATTATACCCCTTGAGGAATTTTATTTGTCACTCTGTATATATCTTTCAGTGTTATATTGTTATTCTTTTAGCTAGGTTGTGTTTGAACACGGGAACGAAAATATATGGAAACAATTATATTTATCTCTCATTTAGCTGAAGAGAAGGAGATAAAGACACAATTATGTTTTGTCTTTGAAACATAAGTTTATCTAATTTCAAATACCTCCCTATAATTAGGAAGAAGAGAGAAAAAAAATGAGAGATAATAAAATATAATCTTTTTATTTATAATTTATATTCATATTTTTACATATGGGTAACAACAACAATGGTCCAACTATAGTAAAAAAAATATTTTTTATTATTAATTATTTTTTATATTTATCCCTTTTCTAAATATGATACAAAGACAATTATTTTCTTAATATTTTTCTTTGTCTTTCTATCTGTATTCATATATTTAATTTTGTCTCTTCAGACTTGCATACTAGTTTGTAGAGAAAGTAACTAGCTCATAAAAATAAAATAAAATAAAAAACACTATAAGGAGAATTTGCAAATAAAGGCTTCTTCTTTTTCGCCCTGTCTTTATTCCAAACCCAAATCTAAAGCTATGGGAAGGAAGGCTATGCACAAATTGTCCATTTTATCCATTTAATACTAAAATCATATATCATCACATTAAAGCTTCGCAATAATTTAAGGGCCAATTTGGAAAGTACTACTTATAATTTAACTTTCAAAATTATTTTACTACTTTTCAATAAATATTTTTTAAAATATTTAAAATAAACTTTTTTATTATTATACATTTAAATATAAAATAACTTATTTATAAATCGCTCTTTAAAAATTAAAATAAATTATTAGTTTAATTATGATGCACTAACGGTATAAAAAAATTTACACAGACAGCTAATCACATCCATTGATTTGTGTGACCTATTAATGATTGAGTGATTGAGTTAAAGATTATTACTGATATGTCAATCCATAAGGGAGTGTTTGTTTTTAATGATAATGGAGTCATAAAGTCAATATCACATGAGTTAGAGTCATAATAATGACTCCAAAATTGATTATGAACACACTCTCACATATTTGTGCCTCCCTTCCAACACACAATGACTCCCTTTCAGCACACAGTGACTACAAAATTGAAGTGAACAAAAAACTGACAATTTTATTCATTGAGTCACTGTGACTCTGTTCACTGAATCACTATGACTCTCACATCAAACACTTGACAAAGTTATTTTTGTCACTTACTCCATAATTGTAACTCCAAAAATCAGAAAAATCAAACATAATATAATTGAATATATATCTTAAATTACTTTACACTTTGAGTTAATTGAAATTAAACTCAAATTATTTATGGAAACTTGAGTCTAAATAAATGTGCATGGGCTTTTTGAAGGTCAAAATGGTATTTAGGGGCACAGAAACACAAAACAATATAGTAGTTTAGGGGGCCATGCGTGGGCTACTATAGTAGGCGCAGCCATGCAAACCACGCATTCCATAAAACATTAGGCGTGTATGAAATAGGACCCATCACATTACAATTTTAGCCCCATTTCACATTTATTTCTTTCTATCTAGCTTCTCCATTATAATTATATATTCTTTTAATTTATCATTTTGGAATCCTATGTGGGTTCTTTTCATCCAACCTTTTCGAATCTATTTCCATGAATTACAATTACATTATTCATCTTTCTTTTTCTTTAATTAGTTCTTTGATAAAGGTAAATTAAATTATTATCAAAAATATAATTAATAATAGTTACTTGTTGGAGCATAATTATTTAAAATAAAAAGCATTATTATTTTATGTTTTAATATTATTGATTAATCATAATAAAATTAAATTAAATGATCAACATTATTTACTGCACCTTTGATCTGAGTTGCTCCCTATATTATATGTACATATAGTTGAATTGAAGTGATTCCCTTTTGAACTAATTTAATTACAAAAGAATCATCTAATAAACACAAAGAACTAATTTAATTAGTTATTTGTATCAAATTAATTAGTTTCATTTGTACACTATATTTTCAAAATTATTGGCCTCTTTGTATTGGATTGAATTCACCCCCAATCTTTGGTAAATGTAAATTTAGGTTGAAGAAAAGTACCAACTATGTTAAAGTAGCCTTGGGTGAGCCCAAATTTTGAAAAGAAACCCTCAATAGGTCAAACAAGAAATTAAATCATTACTGCATTGATTTTGATGACATCATATATATATATATATATAGACTTAAAAGGCAGTGAGTTTATGAATCTTTTCACTTAATTATACATATGATGATCATAATTATCATCATCTATCCATTTCTAATAACCAATTATTCTATAAATTCATACATGATGGGAGTTCAAAAAATTTATCTCAACATTTTTTTTTCAGGATTTAATTTCTATCCACTGATAGTGTAGTGTATGTATACCATTTTTTATACCGTTGTCCAATCATATATTGCCACATCAGTTATAATTGTGTTTTCTTTCTTCCACTAACTGAAAAGTCATACAATTAGAGTGTTTTGATTGGATAAAATTGTAAAATACTTTTAAACTGTTAGTGCATCAAAATTAATCTTTTTTTAAAAATTGGATAAATAAAAAATCATGATATTAGATCTGATGTTATACTTTAATTAACCCAAATCTATATGTCTTTTTATTTATATGGCTGGTTCTCATCACTTAATTGATTTCTAACTAATATAACATTTCAACATCACACTCAAATATAAATTTCAATAAAATTAGATTTTTTTTTTTCAAAAAGAAAATTTGAATCATGATAATAATTCATGGAAAATTTTTTGACTAATTGAGTCAATTGCTTGTTAGTTTTTCTTGGAGGAAATTGATACACATTGATTTGAAAAGTTAGTTAATTAAATATGTTGTGGAGAACTCTTATTAGTACCCTATTGAAGATTATGATGGCTATAGTATATATATGGTCTTTTATTTTGACTAATTAACTAAGATATTGTTTTATATATGTGGGCGCCTAACTTTTATCGTTTTATGCAGAAAATTCAGTATTTTGCTCAACGGTATGCCAAGAAAGCTGAAGGAGGAAATTTTTTTTTTTTTTTTCACATTAATAGATCGTGCTCAAATATGTCTCTCATTATTTATATATGTTATCAATTACTCTTATTCTTTATGTTATTAATTATTTATTGTCACATATAGAAGGTAACTATTAAAAAAAATATAATACTAAAATGTAGATAAATTATGGAACAGATTATATATGTATATATATATATATTACTTTTCTTACATGGGATGATAAATAATTGAAGAGAACTTATAATTAAGAAGAAAAAAAAGAGTGGGCAAATTTTCAGTAAAACTAAATGTATAACTAAAATATATTCATCAAATTATCCATCATATATTTATACAATTTTTATATATTTGTGTTTGATTTTAATAAGTTGTTGTATATTTTTCATGAGTAACATTGGGTGTTAATTGTATATGATTCTGCGTGCTTTTTATTAAATAAGAAATGTGCTTTAATTATCGAGAGTGTGATGTGTATTGTTTGTGAACATCATTATGCGTTAAATTGATATTTTTAGAATATGATTGTAGTTCCTACGTATAAATATATAGTAAATGACCTAGTGAATTATATATATTTTAGTTGTACATAATTTTTTTTAAAAGAAATTTGGAACATGTGATTTCCAATTTCCATGTAGGTGTAATGTAGGAAAGTCATGGATGATAAATTATATGTGGAATATGTAAAAGAGAACAATCCCTAAAATCCACATCAACTAGTACTTATTATATAAATTTTCTTTTTCATTGAAAGAGAAATTAAAGAAGAGAAAGGTCAGTTGAATTTGAAAAGTAAAACCACACACTATTTCCTAGACATATATATATATATATATATATATATATATATATGACACATTCAAAATCAAGGGCATGCAAGTGAAAATTACTTTACAATAATGCTAAATGAACCATAAAAAATCAGCCCATACAGTCAATGGGTCTATTTTGACTTTGATTTTGGCCCAAATAATCATTGAGATTGTAATGGACTGAGTAATTATGGCCTAAAATCTCATTTATTGGCTGGTTGGGCTGGTTTTGTATTGTTCATTACTTTATTATCACTTGTGCACGCTTCCAAATAATATGACGTTCTTAAGATTAAGATGATGATGAGAGCAAATATAATGAATCTACATCTTCCCCAAGTCGATCATATATGATAGATAATTAAGAATTAATTTTATTATACATCGTAAATACGTCTAACTAATATTCAATGTGTATTATATATAATATCAAATGTGTGTTTTGTACTATACATATAATACATATTAAATATTATATATAACACACGTTGAATATTAATCGGACATATTTCTCTATTGTACGACAAACATTATTGTTATTAATTATACGATAAATTACACTCTGATTTGCAAAAATTAAGTTATATTTAATTTTCTTCTATTTCAAAAAGTATAATACAATAAATCCTTCAATTTATAAAACTTATGCATCAGTCTTTCTTAATGATGTTTGACATTGATCAATAGAACTGATGGTTCATATAACATGTGAGGGCTTTACTTGCATATTTTTAAATAATAAATTCTTTTTCTGGAGTTAAAATTATCAAAATGGTCTATTAGAGAAATTAAAACTTACTTAATTTTTTCAATTTCTTCTCATTATCATACTTAATTTTATTACTTGTTACATGATCATTTGACCATTTTAACTTTAATTATAAGAATATTTTATTTACAAATATGTAATTAAAATTCATTTATCCCTTATATGTTATAAAAATTGTTATTTTGACGGATGATAGTCAAATATTATGATGTAATTTTTTATAAGTTGAAGGATATTACAGGTTTTAAAAATAGATGAGAGTATGATATAATTTTATGAGACCTCCCTCAGGAGAGTGTAATATATTTAATTACCCTTAATTCTATTATGAAATGGTTTTATTAATTAAGGTTCAATAAATTTTATTTGCATAATTTCATATTAAATATATATCATCAAATGATACTAGCTAGTGTAGTTGTAAGTAAAGTTACACCTCTTAAAATTTTTAGTAAAATAAATTTTTTATTAAATCTAGTTATAGAAATTCAACATCAACAATAATGTGTTCATATAACTCTTACTTACTATTATTGTTCATTTTAAATATATATACTTTTAAATTTTTATATCCATTTTATGTCAAATGATTTTAGTTTAATTTAGAAATTTACATGTGTAATTTATATGATGTGAACATTTAATCCATCAATAAATTATGTTAAAAATTAATCATCAAGAGCTGTAATAATAATAGCTTAAAGTTATATAGACGTCATTTAATTTAAGTTTTATATATATATATATATATATATATATATATATATATATATATATATATAATTTTCCTTTCTAAGTAATTGATGCACACATATGATGTTATTATATTAAGAACAATCTAGCTTGCTAGCTATCTCTGAAAATAGTGCTTGTTCATGAGTGCTATAGCTTCTTGGTTTTTCCAATTTGATGATCAAATTCTTCTCTCTCTCATATATTCCTGTTATATAAACTGTGTTGTGTCTCTGAAATATTCTGCATGCAGAGAGATAAAGAAAGAAGGGTGATGAGGCATACATACATACAGAGAGATAAAGAAAGAAGGGTGATCAGGCATACATACATATATATTGATAATTAATAATGATTGTCGTACAATATAAATACGGTCAACTGGTATTTAATATGTGCTATATATGATATGGAATGTGTGCTATATGTATATTCACTATACATATAACATACATTATTACGTATTATATATAGCACACGTTAAATACTAGTTAGATGAAGTACGATAAATATTATTAAATGATAATGAGTGGAAAATAATACTTCTTCATATCTCTCTCTCTCGATGATGCATGCGGGCCATACATTTATTCACGGGTTCTTCTATTACTAGATTCTCTATATATACCATCATATCATATCATCATCGCATAAATTATATATATGAAAGAAGAAAAAACTAAAAATTAAACTACTTCCTTCTAGTTCTAGCTATAGCCCAATTACGTATGTACCAACCAAGGGAATTCCATAAGAAAAAGTATATGAGATGATAAAGTATTGAATTTACTTGAAATTTTATAAAATTTTATACATTTGATCAATATTGTGAAAATTTACAATCAATATATTGTTAAAGTTATAAGATGGATAAGTAGTATAACGGTAGTTTGGATTGCATTACTTATGAATTTTTTTAAATTTTTGGAAGTCAAAAGTCATAATTTCTTTATTTTGATAATATAATTTGACTTCTTAATAAGTATTTTTTAAAATATTTAAAAATATATTTTTATTATTTTATATTTAAATATAAAATAATTGATTCATAAGTTACTTTTCAGAAATTACTTTTACATAAGTGTTTATTATCAAAATTGGCTCCAAATCTTACTAATAAATTTAAATTTATAGTAGCCTAGTCTTTTCCATCTAGTAACAAGGCTTTTATATGCCCTCCAATACACTTATAGTTATTATTAGGCCAATTTTATTAATTAACACAATAATTTTCAAATTCATAATAAATTACATATAAAATGGGTCTCTAGTAAATAATGAGGCTATTTATCATCATTCGACCAAATTTACAAAACTAAAAGCTAAATAACGTTTTAATTTATATAATTTTTTTTTATTTACCTCCATGTTAATATAATGAACATTTTATCCATTCTTAAACGGAGTATGATTTATTTTAACTTGAAGGAGATTCATAATACATAAAATATTCATTAATATAAAAATCAAAATATTCGTATAAATAAAGCCAAATCCAAAAATATTATAACAAGGATATCAAAAGGACAAAGAGGGGACGGTGGGGACAGCTGTTTCATCTCATGCCTCTATAGATCTCTATCGCTATATGTACTCACACCTTTTATTATTTATAGAAATTATTATTATATAATTTTTATAATAAAATCTTATTTAATATTTAAATTCATCTTCATTATTTCATAATAATCTCGAAGAGTATTTCTAAGGAATAATTAGTATAATCCTAAAAGTGCACTAGAGTGATTGATGATCGTAATTTTTTAATCAAATATTGATAATTTGATATTCACCTTAAATATAAAAAACTTTAAAACTTTGTATAAATTATCTCACTCATACAGATACTAGCTATTAAAAAATTAGTTATCATGCTTGATGAAGAATTTCTTGGTTGTGATAAAGAATTCTTGGTACATAATAAAAAATTAGTCAAAATAATCAACAAATTATACGTAATATATATTATATATTATGCATATCATAACAACAACACCGTATATCACATGCTGCAATATTATTTTTTACAACATGTGATATATGGTGTACAAATATATGATTATAATGTGTATAATATGTAATATATATTATGCATATTATATAATATATATTGTGCATAATCTATAGATTATTTTGACATAGCAATATTATATCAATAATGCTATATGTACACTCTCCCATCAGCCACCATCAGCCACCCTTCACTTTTTATAGTGGGCCCCATCAGAATGAAAAAGTAATTCTTGATGAAATTGATGGAGTGGCTGATGGTGGCTGCAAAATGGTGTACAAGAAACATTATTGATATTATATATATATATATACTTTTTTTTTAGGCAGACACACACAACTTGTCATTGATAGTACAAAATATGTTAAAATATTTTGAATAGGCCCAAATGATTACTAGTTATGGATAGTTACATTCCTCATCAGGGCTTTATTTTGTGTGGTAATAATCAGCCCATTTACCACATTTAAAGCTTAACTAGCATGCAATCCCAAGTTAATTGGCTCATGTTAAAACCTTTATCCTTGTGCATAATGCTCATTATGAAGTTAAACCTTTTGTAAAGAACTAAAAATTGTTTGATTTATTCTCTTCTGTATATGTTGAGCTCTTCTCCCTCTTTCTTTTTATATTTATTTACTTATTTATTTTTTATCTCAACATGGTTTTGAGTTTAGAATGGTCGTTTTAAGTTTTAACAATACAATGACCACTTGCCAAATTTTTAAGTATAAAGTATAAAAATCAAAGCAATTTCGAAAATGAAAAGGACAGGAAGACTAGGAGAACATAGAAGTTTCAAATAATTAAAACTTAAAAAGAGTGATATCATTGGAGCCATATTTTTTTTATCTTCATGTTGAGTGTTGCTATTTGTACAATAAAAAATTAGTCATAATCATCCAATATAAAAATTTTGAACCAAAATCACTTAGCCCATTAAAAACCAATTCAGAATTTTTTTTTTGTCAAAATATTGTCAAATAGACTCATTGACTATTTTTCTATTGTTTATCAAACGTTTCTCCAAATATTCCATCTATCATCATTGAATAAAACATGAAACATATTCAAATAGAAGTTGTATATATATATACCGTTTAAAATAACTTTACCTTAAAAATGAAATTCATTGAGTATATATATAAATCAATGTGGAGAATATATATATATACTAGTGAGTGAGTGAGAAACTAGCTAGGTTGATGGTGCTTTTGTTTTCCAAGAGTACAGTTATAAGCCGACCCAAAAATTGGTTGAATAAAATTCAAAGGGGAAAAATTGAAGTTTAACGAATGAAATTAAATAATCGTGACTTGTTGACCTTAGTGATGATAATGATGATGATGTTTCATTCAAGTTCTCACCTACCTTTCCAATTTTCGTTAGCACGTCATCCTTGACTCTATCTATATTCTCAAAATTAAATAAACTACTCCCTCCGTTCATTGTCCATCAAATGACGTTTTAAACTTTTCATGGTTATTAAGAATGTAATTAAAACACACAACTTCATATATAAAAATATATTTAATGACTAAATTGTCCTTTTAGTTTTTTGTGTAATAATTATTATAAGAGATATGAGAGAAAATTCATGTGAGGATAAAATTAGAAAAAAAATAATAAATACTTTCTTAAAATTCTAAAATGACAAATAATATTGGATAAGAGAATTTTCTAGAAAGACAATTATTTATGGACGAAGGGAGTAATTTACTAGCATCATAACATTTATTTATATATAAATTTAGGTGCTTGTGTTTTTACTTTTAAAAGTCAAGGGTGCATTTGAGATCAGTACCTAATATAACCTTATTTATTAATGAAGTTATGATAATTTATGTTTATTATAATCATTTAAAATTTTAGAAGCAATTTTATCAAACACTATTATTATAGCTTATGTTTTTTGAAAATAAATTATTTTATTTTACCAAATATAGGTTCTACAAGTTTTAAAAAGCAATTTTGAAAATTAAAGGTAAAAAAATAAGTAACTTTTGAAAAGCAACAACAATACTAAACTCACCCTTAATTTAATTTGTCCAAATAATATTAACATGTGTTCTAAATATACTGATTAAAAAATGACACAATAATTTTTAGAATGTCAATATATATAATTTTAAGTTGAATTTAATATAAAAAATTATAAACTCAGTATTATTGTTTAATAATTTGTTTTTTCCCTTATACATAGTGAAGCTATGACTCCAAAGGAGGGCCTGATGTGAAAGGTCAACATATGTGTAATTTATGCTAATATTAATATATATTAGGGAAATATGGCAATATGATTCATGTGGTGATGGCGAGAATCACTCATATATATAATTAAAAAAAACAATAATGCTAGATGTATAATGAGAAATCAGTCAATGAGTCTATTTTGGCTTTGGTTTAAACCCAAATAATTATTAAAATTATAATGGGCTGAGTAATTATGATCCAAAATCTCATTTATTGACTGGTTTTTCATAGTGCATTTAGCACTACTCATAAAAAAGTAATGTTTATTATATAACAAGAATATCATCCAACAATTGTTCAACATGTGTTGTACATAATGTGTGTTATAAGTAATGTGTGTCGTGCATATATGACACACATTACATATAACACACATTATATATAGCACACGTTAAATATTTATTGGATGATATTTCTGTTATATAATAAATATTACTAATATGACACATATTATCCAAGTCACACATTAAGTATAATACACGTTTAATAATTGTTAGATGATATTCCTCACTTCCCGTGTTGGTAGAGGTGAAAAAGAATTGGATATGTCCTTTGTCCGATTTTCACCGATAAACCTTTGCACCCTAATATTCCTTTGCAACCAAACAACGAAAAAGAGTAGTGCTATTGGTACATAGCATTATATATATTCTTCCATCAATTTTTCACTTATTCAAATATTGGTAATTTTGATAAATATGTTAATAAGTAGCATATATATTGATCAACATTATCAAATTCCCTTGCATTTCCTTTCTTCCCTCTTATTCCATCATAATATATAATTGTTCCCAATCAAAGAGAGTGTAAAACAATGTGACGAAATGGATTTTGCATTGAGTTGGATAATCATAGGGCACAGGGCGGGAATTGAATGATTGCAAACAGTGAGTGTGAATCAATGAATGATGCTTCTGCTGATAGAAGTGACAAATGCATGCTGTGTTTCTGTTTCTTCTTAAAATAAACCCTAACAACCAACTGCTTATTAATTATTTGGAATATTCATTATTGAAACCATATATATGCACGAGGATGCTTGCATGGATTAGTTGCTTTCAGTTTTTAAGACTCTGTAATTATAAAGCAAGGACGAGACATATATACTCCTTCCAGATCACACACAGTACTGTCCTCTCATCATAATTATAACAAAAATATATACTATTGGTACGTAAAAATATACAATAGTGTCATTCTGGTTGATAACTTTAATAAATATATTAGTAAGTTGTCAACTTTTTATAAAATAGAGAAAATAATGAATAATATTATTGTACGTACATATCAATAGCACCATTCTAATTAATAATAATAGAATAATATTATATATACACTATAAAATCAATCACTTTAAAAATTATTAATTTAACTTTTAAAATATTAAATTAATATATAATTAAAAATTAATTAACAATTTTAAAAATTAAATTATTTTATATAATGACTAATAATAATTAATTTTATACTTAAAAAACATTTCTCTTATAATATTCGTACGCACTTTATGGTGTAATTAATAATCTAGCTGGTCGTACGATATAGCCTACCTCAGTCTGTATATATGTGTCTTCAACAGTTTATTCATTAATGGTTGACTCATACTAGCTAACCTCAATGAACATTTTCATTATTTTTCTTTTTCTACTGCCTCCATTTTTTTAGTTGTACATATATATTAATAATAAAAAAGTCTTAATTTTAAGAAATTCAAATTAAGTATATTTTATAATAATATTTTTAGTATTAATTATATCTTGTTAATTATTTAATCATATTTTTTCTATCTTTTATTAATATACAACATATATATGATTGAAAAAAAGTAATAAATCCAATATAGAATTCTCAAAGGGAGTATTAAGAAATGCAGATGTATATAGAAGAAAAATACTTGCATGATTGTAAAATACATATTTAATATTTTAGAAACCTTTATAATTTGATTTAAAATATTTAAAAGTTAATATAAAAACTTAGAATGTATGATTATATGAAAGTTTATGAAAAACACATTAAATATGCTCGAGAATTACGTACGAAATTTTCATATAGAAGCACCCAATAGATTGATACATTAGCCGTGTGAAGGTGTCACAATTTTTTTTTATGATAAATTACACTCTCGAGATTAACTGAAATTCATTTTATTTTTTCTTGATTTGTTCAAGGTCACTAAACAAACTGCCCTAAATATACATATTATTTGTTAGCAAAACCCTAATTAAAATTGCTTTCACTCTTTCTTGTTTTTGGTCGTAAATTGCATAACTCTCAAGTCTCAACAGAAAAATATAGAGAAAGAAAGCAAAATGGATCAAGAAAAATGAGTCTCAATAAAAAGAGTCTTAAAGGTACATAATCAACTACCCAAAAAAGCTTGATCCATCATATATCCATAAGGTCCAAGTCCCTTTAGTTAAATATCAAGAATTTAATGGGCCTCATTCATCTTTTACTTAAAAAAAACATTTATCGCCGACAGCATTTGGATTGGAACTTGGAAGCCTAACAATTTTAAGATTTTCGACCAAAAATAAAATTTAAAAACATTTAAAAGTCTGAAGTGTGAAAAGAAAAAACTCTAATATGTTTGGATATGGTAATTCAAGGAAACAGTGTAATTTATTAGAAGTTTTAAAAATTGTTCATCCTAAAATATTCTATTTGGGTATTCTATTAGAAGATAATACAAAATTCAAAGAATTTTGACAACGAATTTTATCTTTTAGTGTTGAAGAATTTTAATTTCTTTTTAATAAAATTGTCATTATAATTACTTCATTCAATAAAACATTTCATAATAAAGGAAGGTAATGTAATTTTTTAACCAAATAAAAAATTTAAAAAATTAAAGGAAATTTAAATAATATAGTTAAAATTTATTAAAATTATAGAAAAATCTCGTCCAAAAACACAACCTGCATTATTTGATATACAAAAACAGAATCTTTGATTACATTTGGATTCGTATACAAATCAATCATGTATCTTCAATTTTGTATACTGTATTTTGTGTTTTGGATCAAACAATCAAAGGGGAAAAAATATATTTGGATACATTTTTTTTTGGTCTTATCTTGTCATAAAACAATTTCATAGAGACGAAATTAAAGTGTACATCTACTCACCAAACATCACCATGAAAAATAAAATAATGGCATGACCTATTAATTTGGGTTTAGCTAACGAGTGAGTAACGAGTGTCCTAATGCCACTTTTTGTTAAGATAACAAAAGAGTAAATATTCAATGATATTTATTTTTATTATTGGATTTTAGGAGTTTGTAAGTAAAAGTATGCTAATATTAGGATTCAATGACTATTGTTAAGATATATATTAGTACGCGACCTGGGACGACAGATTAGTCGGGACGAAGTTTCGGACACTGTGGGTAACTAAAAAAAATATACTCCCTCCATTCAAAAATAATAGTCGTTTTGACTTTTTTGGTTCATTGGAAAACTAATGTACCTAGATAGAATTTATGTCTAGGTATATTAATTTTCCAATGAATTAAAAAAGTCAAAACGATTATTAATTTGGAATGGAGGTACTATATTGGTTAACCATTGGCTAACTTGTACACAAAATAACTCTCAATGTGCTGAAAAGAAAAGTGAAAAAGGAAAATGAAAATCTGTTCTGATTCTTAATTTTAACTGTTAAACTGTATGAAAAATGGTGAATAATCTTGATTCACTTAGACCATCTTCATGATCTTCTTCTCCTAGTTCTTGATACTCAGCATGTGAAATGTCTAATTTACCCTCAAAATCCTCACTAAGAAACAAATCTTCCCAAAACCCTTCATCAAATTCTCCATCCTCTTCCTTTTCTCTCTTCACTCTTCCAAAACCTTGCATCTCCATAGCAAGAACATCCAACTCTGAAACCCCAAAATCACACTCCAATTCCTCAACCTTAACACTGCTTGATCCACCTTGAACTTTCTGTTGTACTAGTTTCTCAATAAACTTAGGATTCTTCATTGCTCTAGCCAAGAACCCCATCATTTTCCTCTGCTTAAACTCTGTTCCTTGTATCCTCTGTTCCATCTGTTGAATGAACACTATTGTGTTCTGTTGCTGTTGCCTTAGATTCACTATCTCCATCATCAGAACCTTCTTTTCATGCCTCAACCGTTCCATCTCTTCATCAATGATGATACATTGATCAACTTGATTGTGAGATTGTGATTGTGATTGTGCTTTCTTTCTCCTTATGTTCCTCAAAAGGTTCCTCTGCTCTCTGAGAAATCCTTCATTTGCAAATTCCCACTTATCTTGATCAATCTTTCTAAAACCCTGCATAATTCAAACACCTTAACATACTTAACATAAAAACAAAATTAAAAAAGAGCAACTAGACAAATTTAGAGCGATAATATTTGTTGTATAATAGAAATACATCTAACTAATATCCAACATATACATAACGGGTGTCATACGTAACAAACATTAGGTATAACACACATTACGTATGATATATAATACACATTGAATTCTAGCTAGTTTAATGTATAATTGTTGAACTTGTAATTTAAATAAAAATGACATTAATTATTCAATAAATCAAGGGTAAATTATACGCTCGATTTTTTGAAATTAAGCTCGACTTCTCTTTATTTGTCTCGCATCAGGGAAGGTTAGCATAGTTTTTCAAGGAATGTCAGTGTAATAAATTTATAAATTCAGGGACTTCTCAAATAAATTTTACATATTAATGGGAGGTGGAGTGATTTTTATCTAATATAGAGAATCTCATGTAATTTTCTATAAACAAATGCTACATTAGAAGAAACAAACAAAAGAAAGCAGAGCAAGAAGAGTGGATCTTTTAATTTTGTGTCATTCAAAAGAGAAATTGAATTGGTTTCTATATTAGTTTCTTATCATGTTTCAGCAAGAAAAATTTTGAACCAATTTTTTATTTATGGCTCAAACACTTTCTGTTTTATATATACGATTTAAATACAATTATAGTTACAAATTTAATCACTTGAACTCAACTGAACCATGAAATGAAGTTCAACAAATTCAATATCCAATTTACATTTTTCCAACATATATGAGATATGACCCCCAAATGCATTGAAATTTAACAAAAGATGGAAGTAGTTACTTACATAAGTGTTGAGTTGTCTAACAAAGCTTGAAAAGTTGTTGTGCTTGAAGAATCTTGGAAGTAGAACTATGGAGAAAGCATGAGGATCCCAAACAACAAAACTTGTGCCACCTCTGCTCCATGAAACCACATGGTTTGTGTTAGGATCATCAACAACATCAAAAGTTTTTGTGAGGAATGGTGGTGGCCCTATTTCATGAAGCCCTTCCATTGGTTGCGGTGATGGAACCATTATTGGTTTGTATTCACCTTCTAATTGAAATAATGACGATGATGGTGGTGGTGGCGATGGTTTCATGTACTCTTCTTTCACATGGTAGGCGTAGTTCATCTTGAAAAATATTCTAATTCATACGCTTACTCAAAATAGTTTGCCTGAAAAATTTAGTTAGTCAGAATTCACAGCAAAATTCACAATAAAATTATTGGAAAATAAGTAAGGTTTTAGTAGTATATGTCAATTTGGTCTCTTTTTATATATATTTCTAATGGGAAAGGTAGTTTTGATATACCAAATTAGAGTGATTCTTCAATTAATGAAGAGAAACTTGCAACAAACTAAGTAGCTTACCTGCGAATCTTTAGTAGGAATTCGTGGCAAAATTCACAGGAAATGGACAAGTTTCTAGCAGAGATATATGTCAAATTTGGTCTTTGTATTTATGCTTCTAATGCAAATGGGTAGCTTTAGTGTCTAATTTAATTGATTTCTTCAGTCAAGAGAAGGTTTTGCAGCTATTAAGCAAATTTGAAGTATTGTGTAGAGAATTGTTAATTGTTGCAAAGACAATAAAAATAAAGAAAGAAGAAGAAGAAGTAAGGGAAGGATTATATGTGTAGTGATGATGAGTGAAAGATGAAGAAAAAGTGAAGCCTTAGATTTTGTTTTTCCTTGTTAAGAAGGAAAGCTGTTTATGTCGTTAAATAATGATTGTTGGTCATGGCATCATATTTATAGGAAGAGATATAGCATAGAATATATAAAGTGTCTCAAATTTACTTGAAATATTATTTTTATAGGTTGGATATTAATAGGATATCCATTAATATTTACTGTGAATAAGAATTTAAATGTTAGCATGAAGATTAAATTAGAATTTATAGGTGATAAAACGTCTATTAACATATGGTATAACAAATGGAAAATATTTGGGGCACAACAAAAAATAGCCAAAACAGCCAACAAGTTGTGCACAACATATATAATATAAAATGCACAACGTATATTATATGTAGTGCATAACGTATATCATCTATTATGCACAACATATATCACATATTGCAACATTATCTTTCTTTGCAACATGTTATATATGTTGTGCACATCATGTGCTATATGGTGTGCATAACATGTATTATTCGTTTTGCAATTTATGTTATATACGTTGTGCACAATTTGGCTGTGTTGGCTGTTTTTTTATTGTGTCTCTAGCATTGCTCATAACAAATTGATACTAATTTTCAACAACGTAAATTTATTTTACATTATCAATCAATAGAAATTTAAAAAATTGATAAATCATCATTAAAAACACTAACTATAATAACCACCTAGCTACTACAATTTAACATTTTTTTCTCAATTTGTATTGTCTCATATTGTAAAATAATATTTCAACATAGAAATTAATCTCATAAAAAAAATGATTAAGAACAAGTAATATTTAAAAAAAATTATATATATATATATATATATATATATTAAGCAAGATAGTGTATAGTGTGTGGGCTGAAGAATATAGGTAATAATTGATTAGAAGGTTCTAGAGATCTTGGGAGAAAGATTCAATTATTATTATGATTGACCCTTTCCATGAGATAGAGATCGAAAGGTGAGGGTATGGTCCTTGTTCAGAAAATTCTGGAAGTTTTACACTGAAAGAAAAGTCATATGACGGTGAACCAAATATTCTTAGGGGTATATAGTGTGGATCTGTGGGCTATTTAGCAACTTCTTTCAAAAGACTGGTTTTGGTTTATACACTGAATTTATAATACTTGATTGATTAGGGCTTTTTCACCCAAAATAATAAAAAAAGAAATTCAACGAAGGATTATAGCATAAGTGGTAGTGGCTTGGATTGCTTAAACATATAGTCTCGGGTTCGATCCTAGGGATGATATGTATGCAGAAATGATCTTGACCAGCCATCCCACCCTTGAGGCGCACTCACAAACTGACAGGGGATTAGTCATTGGAATCGCTCCGGTGGATACTATGGAGGAATAAAAAAAATAAAAAAATAAAAAATTTCAATATCGTCATCATATATATATATACATTTAATATCAATATCTACACAGATATTCTGTTTTTAGATTTCTCTCTAAATTATATAATAAATTTATGAAATTAATATAATTCAATTTAATTTTAATTTTTATATATATTTAATTACTTAATTGTTAATATTTTAATAATTCTGATGCACGAGTAATACACTAGTTATTCTAAAGAAAAAAGAAAATGCAATTATTCGATCTTATTCCTAGCTTACGTATATTATTCTATATTCTCTTTCAATTTCTTATACATACATACCAATACCATCACATCTATATTTTGATGTAAACTATACTTACTTACTTAGATATTTAAATTTAAACATATTTTTTATGAATTTAAATTTAAACATATTTTTTTTATGAATTTAAATTTAAAAATATGTACATTAGTACAACTTTTATGAAAATAAATTCTCACATTGATCTTAAATATAATAATATCATTTATAATATATTGTAATTGATTATCTTTTATCTTATATAAACTTATATAATTATGTGAATATTATTTTTAAAATTAAAGATGAAAAATGAATTTAATTCCACTGTGAAAAGTATACAAATTTTTAGTTTTGATTGGATGATAATATAAAATATTTTTTCACTGTTAATGTATCACAATTAAACTTATAAAAGTTTACATGAGATAAAATTATATAAAAAATCAATTACCTTAGAAAATCCGACCTACAATGTTACTTGTACATATTAGTTTTCCAAATATCTAAACATACACTGCTTACAAAATATGTAGATCTTACTGTATTTATTATAGTAATTGACGTACAACAGAAATACGTCCCACTTGTATCCAATGTGTGCTATCCATGTTACAGGATGTGTGTGTTATACGTATAGCATATATACGTATAGCACACATCCTGTAACCTGGATAACACACGTTGAATATAAATTAGACGTATTTCTATTGTACGTTAATCATTATTGATTGAGATGTAAAAAATATTTTCTTTCATACTCACGTTGGAACTTTAAGATCGAAACATGTGTGCTGCAACGATGGCTACAACCACTTTTATCAATTGCTAGCTTTAATTTGACCCTTTGCGTCATGGAAGGTTCAATAAATTTTCAATTGATATTGTAATTGTCATTGCTTTTCAGAATATGTTCTTCATGGTCCATGGGCATATATAGTTCTTTTCTTTTTTCATTTCTTTTTCTCTAATAAACATATATACGAAATAATTTTGTTGAATAATAAAAGGAAATGTAGACAAAGTTGAATTGAATTGTATTCCAACAAAAGATAAGTGTTCTGTCAAAAAAGAATATGGAAGATTTTGTTTCTGATAAATTCAATCACTAAAAATATTTTTAATAAAATAATTCATGAAAAATTATTTAAAATAACAAACTGTACCGGTCGAGATTGAGTTAGAGAACATTTTATCACATAACTGGTACATCTTGTTACACTTTAACAAATTTTCACAAATTATTTTGTTAAAAATATTTTTTGTAATTAAATTTATCAATAACAAAATTTTTCGTGTTTTTTTTTTTAACTTCACTCGCAAAGAAAAAAATAAAAATATCATGGTAATTGTCAACCTCACATGGTACTTTATGGTCTTCGAGATCAGAGAAATTATACGCTCATCATCCAATTACACAAGAATTGACATGATGAAATATTGAGGAACAATTTTTAAGTGGATTGATTTGTTAATTTGTGCTATTTTAATTACATTTGTTTATTTGTTTGGTCTAGGAGAGAGAGAATATTTCACCCCTAGTAACTGTTATTAGAGTAGATATGCATCTTATTTATTGTGGAAGAAGTAGTGTTATATATTGAAATCTAAATTAAAAGATGATGGATGTATATAGACAATAATTTAAATTCAAAGATAGATATTAATGTGTAGAATGTTTAAGTGAGAGTTCCATCAAACTTAAAAGATGAACAATTGAATATCTATATGAAATATTAAATAATTAATATAGTGCACTAAGGATTTAATTACTATGCACTAAAAAAAATCATTCTCTTTATAACAAACTTTATAATACTTTCTTGAGTACTATTTGTCTTTTTTACCTATCAATTTATTATCATTAGAAAAAGTTTCAAAAAAAACAAAAAATATAAATTGGCATAAAAACTAAAAAATGCGACTTGACCGGTACAAAGTGTTCGATGAGACACTAGTAATCAGTATTTTCTCTTTTTCTTTAATTGTCCAATTTTAAATGTGCACTAGAATTTAGGTAATAATATGTATAATTTTAAAGTTAACAATATATATATATATATTTTACTAAATTATCTTTTATTATAATTAAATATATATTCATTATATTACTTAGTAAAAGAGATAATATGTATTAAATAAAAATAAAAGAGAAAAAAATAATAAAGTTTATCTTAAATTTTAAAATTAACAAATAAAAGAAAAAAACGTACCTATCTAAATTTTACGGTTAATAAAAAAAAAAAAAATGAGGGAGTAATAATTTTACTAAATCGGCAATGTTAAAATTGGCGCGCGTGTAACATCCAGAATGGCGGCTTCGGTAAATACGTTTCCAGCTGAACCAAAATGGCAAGCAAGCAACAAACACTAGTTACTTCCTAAACGCTCCACTTTTCGCACTTCTTCACGCTCAGCGCGCACGAACTTCAAATCTCTGCAATGGACATAAACCACCATCACCACCACCACCTTCTTTCAATTTCTCACCACAACACTTAACCAACCATGAATCGCATTCCACCACAATCGCTTTTCCTCTTCTTCTTCTTCTTCTTAGGGTTTTTCCTTTCTTCCACCACAATCCCCTCCGTTCGTGGTGAATCCTCCACGTGCTTGACGGTCTACCGAAACGGCGGTGCACCGGCGGTGTTCAAATCCCCGAAATGCCCTCGCTGGAAGCTCTCCGACTCCGAAAGCTACCGATCTCCGCCGCACACGACGGCGCGTTGCCAGTCCGCCATGCTCCAGGGCCGCCGTTCATCCCAGGAGGATCGCACTCTCTGCGTCCTCGATCTTCGAATTCCCTTTCCCGGTAACGCCAATCGATTTCTTCAGTGTCATGATTTTTAAAATTGTAATTGCTTCGAGTTTTGAAATTGCAGGGAAATGCAGTTGATGAAGTCGCAATTGATGCTACGATGCAATTTTAGAGATAATACTGTTCAATTTTTGGTTGTAACTGCAACGGTTACAGCTACAATTTAAAACTATTGAATAAAATTTCAAATTATGCAGCATAGTATCTAAGAACTGAAAATGTTTGTGGTATTAGTCATTTCTAAGGAAGGAATTTTTGCGACATTGTTTAATTAAGTATTAATTTGAGGTTTTATTAGTTTTACGTGGTTCTAGAAGCTTTTTTTTGAAAGCTTTAGTTATGATTTTGTTTTTCCCTCTCTTTATCTGCATTTGATGGTGGTTGCTGGAGCAGGTGCGGCTGGGATCAAGGAGGTTCCTGTGGGGATGGTGGCTGTTTTTGACGGGCACAACGGTGCTGAAGCTAGTGAGATGGCGTCCAAGCTTTTATTGGAGTATTTCGTATTGCATACGTATTTTCTTCTTGATGCTGCATATTCCGTTATATCGAAGACTGCTCCGGCTACTACAGGAACATTGCATCATCAGAGAGAACGTGATCGTTTGAACCTGATTCGTAGATGGAAGGAGATTTTAGGTTGGCATGAGCTGCATTTTGAAAGGTGTGATTTGATGGTTTACAAATGGACTTATAGCATGTTTGGTTTAGCTTTTGAAAAGCCCAAACTTCTGTGCAAAAACTTGTTTATTGTTGCTTTTTTCTCAAACTATGGTTTTGAAGTTTGAAAAGTAGAACCAAACATGCTATAAGTGCTGCAGATATCATTTAAAATTTTGCATATCTTTTATTTTCTGTTTATCACACTTGTACCTTATCTCAATTAGCAATGTTTTTCCCCCAGGTTTCAGAATACATTTTCTGCAAATTTTGATGATTCTTTTCATTTGGAAATTTTGAAGGAAGCATTGCTGAGAGCAATCCATGATATCGACACAAAATTTTCTGAGGTAAATTTGGCTTTCTGTTCATTTTTACAAAAATTTAAAATGATTAGTTTTTGGTATGTGTTCTTGTATTGATATTTTTCAATTGAACTGTGAAGGAAGCCTCTAGAAGTAGTCTTCTCTCAGGATCTACAGCAACCATCATATTGATGGCAGATGATAAAATTTTGGTTGCCAATATTGGAGACTCTAAGGGTTTCTTGTGCTCCGAAAGTTTTCAGTCTCCTAGAGAGGCCAAAGGTGTGAATATTTGGTGAAATGTAATTAAACTTTTGATGTTTAATATACAAGTTTGTAATAATAAATAGAATATAGTTTATTATCCTGTTCTTTTCTGTTGCGTAAGTATGGTGCGTTGACTGGTCATGATAAGGCAACAGGCTTAACTTCTTCATTTGAAGGAAACATGACTAGACTGTTGTTAATTTTGGTTCCTTGTGATTTGTAGCCTCATTATTAAAGCTACATAGGCAGAAAGAGCGTGATGGTTCTGTTGCCGTGTGGGATCGTGAAAAGTATAGGTCGGCTTCCTCCCATGGACTGACTCATTTTGCAGTAAAAGAACTGACCAGTGATCATCACCCAGATAGAGATGATGAAAGAATTCGGGTGGAAACAGCCGGTGGTCAAGTTCTGAATTGGGGTGGTGTGCCTCGCGTTAATGGTCAGCTGGCTATTACACGGGCCATTGGTGATGTATTCTTTAAAAGGTAGGTTCAGTTGAAATCCTTTTCCTGAACCCTCAACATTGTAGCTGAAGAATGTCCGCTTTTCAAGTATCAGCTTCATACTATGTGGGGGTAATTTCAGGAAGGTTGTTCTTATACAAGAATTTAAATTTTTTATCCCCAAAACATTAAAGATGTTATTTAAAACCAAGTCATACTTCTGTGTTAGAAATGAAACTTTGCTTTGTCCATGCTAAGTTCAAAGTGTTTTGTTTGAGGGTTGACAACAGAGATAAAATATAAATTGAAACCATACATAGGTCATCTTATAAGTTTAACAAGTTGAGATCTTAGGATGACTGGTATGTTTACAATCTAAAATTTTTATTTTGAAATTATAATGCATTTCTTAATGAAATTGCCAACAGATACGGTGTTATATCTGCACCAGAAGTGACTGATTGGCAGCCTCTGACTGCTAATGATAGCTATTTAGTGGCTGCATCTGATGGTGTTTTTGAGAAGATGAGCATGCAGGATGTCTGTGATTTGTTATGGGAAGTACACCAATTCTCTAGCATGGAATCAAAGTATACTGCTTCACCTTCCTATACATTGGCAGATTTTGTTGTTAGCACTGCCTTAAAAAAGGGCAGTATGGACAATGTGGCAGCAGTTGTTGTTCCTCTTATATCTGCCAACTTCTCGACAAATTCACTTAGGGGAAGCTATCTTGAGAAGAGTGATGCAGATTTCCCACTGTTAGCCCTGCCGGAACTTGCTTCCAGAAGTTTAGGTATATTTTGTGTGTATAAATGATGAAACTTTATACCAAGACCCATTACCTCAAGAAGTTCTCCTTGTTTATTGTTTATGCATAATAGTTTTTTCCTAACTAATGAATATGGGGATATCAGTTGGGTGGGTTCACTTTTATCATTCAGCAGGAAACGAAATATAAAGACAATGTGGTGGCTTCATTGACCGCCCTGGCATTTTCCAAACCCAATTCTTCCCATTTGAATATTACATGAGCTTCTGCAATTTTGAATATTTTTCATCAAACTGATATCTCATGTGTTTAATTTTTTTGCACCATTACATTTTTAAGTTCATTTCACAAGCTTAGTGTAATTTACTCTAGTGTAATGGCCCTTTGTACATCTGCTTGTTCTACTCAGATATAATTATAAATATTTGATGTGCATTATATGTGCTGTGTTGGAAACTTAATGGTAAAATTATTGGAGGTGTCATTTGATTTGATTATGCCTTCTTGTAGCTTGTACTGTACTCCTGCTACTGATGCTTATCAGCTAATTTATTATGTTTGAACTTGTTCAGCTAATGACACCACTCCTGATCTAATGCACTTGGAGCGTCCTCATTCAGTTGATACCAAGTTTAAGCGTATATTGGTATGGTTGAAGGCCCTGAAATTATTAGATGACTGTTCTGTGTGTTAGTTAGGGGACTCTCTTGCTGTAATTATTCAAAAATGTTTTGTAGTCAGTTGTGGAGCCACGATTTTTGGCATTGTTGTTGTTGGAGGAGCAAACTTGGTGATAGAAAAGATTCTGTTTTCATGGTAGTGAGTATATGTTTTGAATTGAATGAAGAAGACTGACAGGCATTATTGGAAAACGTAGGCCATGCGCTCTTGCTTTTCGGGACTCAATCCTTTGTCTTGTTTCCTGGTCCCCTGCCTTGTCACCCCAAGGCTGCAGCAAAAATTGCAAACTAACTTAAGGGAAAAAAATCCTTGGAACTTGGAGAAAGGTGTAATTTCTTTTGTTAACTGACATCATTTTATTTGTCGAGGAGGGTGAAGTGGGAGTCAGAAGAATGGTATTCTTCCACATGGCAAGAGTATCATATTTTTCTTTAACTTAAATTTAATTTAGGTTTTCTTTTTCTATCAAAAAAACGAAAAGTAGGTTTTGTTTAGGCAGAGTTTGATTACCAATTTCTTGCTCTATTGGTGTTCACTTTTTTTGCATATCGTATGTATGTTAGGCTAATTTATTAGTAATGTTGGCTGGAACTTGTTGCAAATAATTCCCACAAAAATTTGCTTTGCTTTTCTGGTTCCATCCGTAGCTTTGAGATGTTTGTGTGAATTCTCATTTCTGGGATTTCAATATCATCTTTATGGATGTGTCCTTTAGAGTAGATCTCCCTCTGGTCAAAATAAATCTGACTGAATCACTGAATACCTTTGGCATCATTTTTATTATAGGTTGAAGTGAAACATGGAGATTTTGGATGTTTTTATTTATCTGAAAATCTTGATGAACTGGTGGACTCTAAGCAGCCTGCCAAAAAGAATAACTTGGAAGATTATTTATATGAACTACCTCAGTCCTTGCCGGATGCCTTCCATCAACATCCTGGTAAGCAAAGATGTCATATTCTCTAATCCCATGGTCATTGTGGTGCATTTTTGTTAGTGCTTTTATTATGATTGTTATTTTGGATCTGTTTGTCATTGAATTTTTGTTTATCTGTAGACACTTAATATTATTTGGTTCTTTCCTTTTTCAGCAGTAGGAAGCCCTGTAGATTTGTACAATAACCAAAACTTTTGCTTTCACCTTGGTCCAACTGTCAACGAAACCAAAGAACAATGCATAAATCCTGAAGCCTTTGCAAATTTTATTGGTCTTCTGGAATCAATTCCTTTACATGATACTGGTTCACATAATGGGTCTTCTGGTTATTCAATGCCTGATTTGAGGTAAATTTAGTTTGAGTTCCCATGTATTGACACATCTAAAAGCCAATATAGCTCCTAGTGAAAGATTGTCAGTGGGTTAGTATGTCGCACAAGAGTCAGTTTTAAGTTCATACAGTTTTGAGATCACCATCGTTTTGATTTTATAAGGTTACCATTTTTCTATTGTATGGGGAGATTGGAGCATTCTGTTTTTGCGAATTTGATGCTTTGAATTGTTCTTTTTTAGCCTGACAATTAAGCCAGTATGCATATTGGTGTATAGGTATGTTTTAAAGAAAAGTTTTGGTCGTGGATCATATGGTGAAGTATGGTTGGCTTTTCATTGGAATTGTAATCAAGGTAGTAATGCTGCGGAAATGAGCAAGGATGGCAATAATAGAGACAGCTCAAATACCAATGATTGTGAGGATGATCCTTCTAACTACACCGTATACATTTTGAAACGTATAATGGTAATACTAATAACTTTGAGCAAAGAGGAACTGGTTTTAATGGTTTGAATGCATTAGGATCTCTTTAGTTGTCATTATTGAGCCTTTGTAGTTAGAAATTAGAAATTTATATCAGTGGGTGTTATGGAGGCAGAAAGTAGCAGTTGATTTCATAAGAATTCTGGAACTGGGGAGAGCAATGGATCTCTTGAATATTCTTATACCATTGGATTACCATCAGCAATAATAAATATTCTGTTAGAACACAAGTTCTAATACTGGAATCCTTGCTATTATTACTGAACAGGGAGGGGAATATCCCACAATCCCTAGAAAGAATACAAGAAGAGCTTCCCCAATTCTCTCTCAACAATTGCAGAGAAAGGGAACTCAGAAAACAACTAACAAAACTGAATCAACAACAAAAACCTTTTCCCTCTTGTTTTCTATTTATATACAAGTATGAGTAAGAAACTAACTCCCCAAACCCCTCTAACTGACCTTATCTCAGCTGACTAAGCGCCAGCTGGCACTTACATTTTAATCCTCTTCCTCTCATACACCTTTCCAAACCTCTCAGTCCTATCATATTCTCTTTCATTTTCTTGCTCAATTTTGGTCCAGTTCTATCATATGCATTGTATAATAGGAGAAAGGAATTTAGAAATATTTTATTTTTGTGCATCAACATGATTAACATGCTATCTGGTAGTACACTTTTCTGGAGGATGGATAAAACATTTCCCACAAAAGTGGATTAGACTATGTGGCAATGCTCCTGAATAGTCACTCTGAATTAGAAGTTGTCTTCACACTTGTTTTTATTCATGCAGAAAGGGGAAGCTTTTTATATATGTAGGTAGTGGGTTTTGAATGTGAGATTGGTTGTTCACTGTGATGTAGTGCTCTTTTATCTTTTCAGCTTATACTTGTGAAAAAAATTTGTTTTGAGGAGGCTTTGTATTTTTATTTATGTATTGTAATCATGTTGGATAAATCGCTCATACATGTACTAAACAGGTAGAGAGAGGATCTGCTGTTTACTTAAGTGGACTGAGGGAGAAGTATTTTGGAGAAATATTTTTAAATGCCTCTACATGTGTTCAAGATCTGCTATCAGCTGGAACATCAAACTGTCTTATGGAAACATCACAATTTGGTTTTGAGAATTCATTTTCAAACAAATTTCGGTTGCGAGGACCCATATATGAAGAAGGTCTGAACCATATTGCAAGATATGTGGAGTCTTTTGAGTCTCGATCCAGTGAAATATGGCTTGTATTCAGTTTTGAAGGCGTGTCATTGTCTAAACTTTTGTATACCGTGGAAGATGCAAATGATACTGCTGAGAAAGAAAGAATTGAGCAACATGTTCAAATGCTTCGTCCATCAAAGTGGTGGCATTGGTTGAAAACAACAGAAGAAGGGCAAGAGGAAATGCGCAACCTTATCTGGCAGCTGGTATGTTTTTAATGTGGGTTCCAAGCGCCTATTGTCCTGACCTATTACCTTTATGTATACTTTTCATTCTACGTAGGTACTGAACAATTTTTTTTAACCTTGACAAGGACAAATTGCCATGTCATTATTATTTGTTATTAACATGATTGCTGCTATTTATGGGTGTCAGGAAAAAGTGGTTAGTGTACCCATGGAATGTGTAAAAATAAATTACTTTTGGAAGAGAAAATGGAAAGAAGAAAGAAAATAAAAGGTTGCAAGTGTAATGTAATAGAAAAACACGTCACTTACAATTTAGCTCAGTTCTCTCTCTCTCCCTCTTTTATTTTTAATATATCAAACATTTTGGCATATAGAGAACAAATTTTTAGAAATATACTTCTCAATTTTTTCCTTTGTTTTGTTTTTGGTAAATGTGCGGTCCCCATTTATTATTCAATTATGGTGTTTTGTTTGCAAATTTGAAGGCTAGATATTTGAATATCTTCAATTTTTTGCTAATGTCTAATTAGTTTTAATTCTATTGTCAACACAAAATAGGGGGACAAAATCTGTTAATCTGGATAAGGCTGCATAAAATTTGTCATGGTATATTATGAATTTACCTTTTGATGTAATATAATAATACATGCTTGACAAATCTTCTATTTCTGGTTGCTCAGTTACTGGCGTTGAAGTCTTGTCATGATCGCAATATCACACACAGGGACATTAAACCTGGTGAGACATGGCAGTAATTTGTTGTGCTAAACAGGAAAAGTCATGTGCATGTAAATTTCAAGGTGAACATAATATTGTTTCACAAAATTAACAAATAATAACAATAAGTCGCTTTGCTGATTGCAAGTCAGTAATTTCCAAGCAAACCAGTATATATGTTCCTAGTGGACTGGACTTTTTAATGTTCAGTTTTTACCTTTTTAGGTAAATTGAGCTGTTACTGTGCAATATCTACTTTTTTAAACCAATCTGTGCATTTTGTTTACTCCAACAAATGAAGCAAATCAAATATGTAGGATCTCTGTCTCTAGTGTCTGTTTGATGCCTAGGTGTTATATCACATTAACACAATGTCTATTGGCCCTTTATTCATACTCCATTGCAAGCTTGCCATCTTTGATCCTTTGTATGTGTGTTTGAATTTTGGTTTTATTATTATGCAGTGTTCAACTTCAACTGAAAGAATTCATTTTTTTGTAAAACTAACTGACTTGAGGTATTTGATTTTTTGAAGAAAATATGGTGATATGCTTTGAAGATCAGGAGACCGGGAGATGCTCGAAAGAGATTCCAACTAATATTCATAAATTTTCCACCAAAATGTAAAGTATCTTTCTTCAATTCTAGTATGGTGCTTTTATTTTTACTCTTTGTCTTCTTAAAAAAATTAGGAAAAACATTTTCTGCTCTCTATGCTATAATGTTTGAACAAAAGATGTGTTACTTGTTCCTTCAATTTATAATATGATTAGCTCAGTTATGTTTAATCAATATTTTGCATGTGAAGTGTAGTTTTAATATCATCCAACAGAATGATCAGAAGTTGTATACACTTAGAATGATCTTATCTTGTATCATAGTTTTGGTGTACATAAAAGGCTTCTTTGTTATCACACCTGTCTTTTTAAATCTTAAGGTTTAATACTACTTAAACTGATTGAGGAGATGGTCAGCTTTTCTTCTATTTTTGCACCAGTTTGTGATTAGTTGGACAGTTGGGGTAAATCACAGTTTTAACATATATTTCAAGAACTTTCAGTTCTACATCTCTGCTAAAATATTAAAGAAACCACTTTGTTGTATATTTGTAAATCCACTAATTCTTTGTGATTATCCTCTTGGAATGGCTGCAAACTGCAAGTGCTTTGAAAGATTGATCTTTAGCCTTGCTATTAGTTGGGGTTGGATTAGATTTTCCATGACATCATGGCTTCTCCAACTCAGCAGGAACTTTAAGCTTATGTCTACTAGATTGCGTGCTTACTTCAGTCATATTTCCAATCTACCTGGCTGTGGAAGAACTGGATTGTTTTCCACAGCTTTCTAATGTTCTGCTCACTTCAATTCTCTGCAATTTGGATGTGCATGTTCTAGCCCTCTGATCCAAAAAGTAAGGTGTATGTGGTGACTTACTGCTGAGATAAAGAATGTAACTACGAACTAGTAATATCTCTATTATATCTTGGAATATCATACAATATTTCACATCATACCTTAGTATATTAAAGAATATCTTAGATGATCTCTTATGATTTGAATGTCCTTATATTTAATGATTTGTTTCTTAATTTAATTAGGATTAGGATTCTAATATCATTATAAATAATTATCAGTGTTTTTTATTTTGTATCATACCACATTACATCATTTCAATATATTTTCACATTGTTTTTTATTCTCTTTCTTCCTTTCCTATCTAAAAGTCACAATCTAGACATGGTTTCACAGCCATATACCATCCTCCTTGATCTGTGTCCACGATTCCTTTGTAAAGTTTTCTACAAATTGGAGCTCTTTTATTTTCTTTTGACATTCATGTTTATTTCATGCTTCCCATGTGTTTGCGTACCCAATACTCCTCTCGTAGTTTGTTTTCTCTGGCACTCCTCCCACAAGTTTTCTTTTCTAACCTTGATTCATTTTCTGGCATCGATGTGCTTTACACAGTCCCCTATGGCCCCGATTTGCTCTCTAGTAATCTTGAAGGACCCCCATTTCATTTATAGTGTTGACCCCTTATTCGCTTTGGCTTGATTCATGTTTGGCCATCTTCTTCTTGCACTAGGAGCAAGTGTCCGATCACACACACTTATTCTTTAAACTATTGTTTAACTGATAATTGTTGGTTTGAGTTTTTGACAATTGCTGGTAAGAAGATTAGCTTGTTTCTTATCTATTTGATTTAGCCATCTGATTATCTCTGTGCCCATGATATATTTGAGTAACTCAACAAGTTTTATTCCTTTTGTTGGTTCTTTTAGGCGTATTATCGACTTCGGCAGTGGCATTGATGAATTCACATTAAAGCATTTGTATGGTTCTAGTGGACCTTCTAGGTATCTCACTTCTTTATCTACATATTGATTATTACTTATTTTGTGGTTGTGGTAAATATACATTTTGTGCTTCTTTAGAGCTGAGCAAACTTATGAGTATACACCTCCTGAAGCTTTGCTAAATGTTACGTGGTATCAAGGGCCGACAAGCGCAACCTTGAAGTATGTCATGTTATGCGTGAAGTCAACTTCTTATTCAAAATTTTTTCTTTTAAGAGAAAAGTCGAGATGCACCTTCAGCTGTTGAATCAATATTTATTCTATCACAGATATGACATGTGGAGCGTTGGTGTTGTGATGTTAGAGTTGGTCTTAGGGACGCCAAATGTTTTCCAGATAAATGCTTTAACACGTGCTCTATTGGACCAGCATCTTGAGGGCTGGAATGAGGGTGTGAAGGAGCTGGTATACAAGTAAGTGTACTCAGAAAGCTGTAAACTGCAGTCGTAAGCCCTAATCTTTTCTAACAATTAATATCATGAACTTTAGATGATCCTGTTTGACGGTATTTCTCCCTCTCCCCCTCTCGATCTCTAAGCAAGGAAGACAGGAAAAAGTATATTTATGGGATGTAACGAATTCAAAATTAATGCACTCCTTAGATGCTTTTGTTTGTAGAGATTCCTTCTCTAGTGGATTGTTTCTGGTTTAGTTGTCAACTCACTAAGTCACTATGAATCTCTAACTATATATTTCTTTTATTAATTTGTTAACAGACTCAGATCATTCATGGAACTTTGTATCTTAATCCCTGGGATTTCCGGCAGATCCTCAATAAAGTATCACACAGTAAACAAGGTAAGCTTACCGTATTTCAGGAATTATCTTCATTACATGACTTAGTCAAAAACTGATTATTTTTATTTTTTCTTAACTTCTCTCCCCTCAACATAAAGTATTGATTGATGTCTTTTATTTTTAATGGAAAATCTATTTCTACACTAACAGATATATTGATTTTAGCAGTTTCTCTATACTTAGGCTAATTTTCAACATAAACAAATGGCGAAGATTATCTGTAATTCTGTATCTCTAAAGCTCATGTGCTTATGATAGAAAGTAGCTTAAAAAATCAAATTTGTGCAGAAAAGTAGTATAGATTGAATTGAAGTATAATCAGATGGTAATAGGATTTATATACCTCTTGGATATGTACTTTTATAATATGGCTAAAGATGGCTCAAGACAAATCCCTAGGACAATTTAATACTATTAGCACACTACCATGCCTTGCCCAATCTCAAAGCCCAAATAACCATAAGAATCCAAGACCTTTTTAAAATTTCTAATGCTCCTGCATGTCTTCTTGTAACATAGGAAATTCCAGGTCCAATATACTGTTGTTGGAAAGATGTTGATTTCCAACTTGCTTAATATGAATATATATTAACCTAATGAAGTTATCTTGCTTGTCAATATAGGTCGGAGTTTCACCTGCATCTTGGAAATGCTCTGAAGAATTCTTTGCTAGTCAAATTAAGAGTCGAGATCCTCTTAATATGGGGTTAGCTCATTTACTTCAGATGCTTGCATTTTTATCATATATATTATGATGTCTAGTCTTCTCCCATGAGGCAATTGTATCCTTGTCATAAGTATTTTCTTACCCTTGCAGTTTTTCAAATATCTGGGCTTTGCGGCTGGTGCGCAATCTGTTACTGTGGGACCCAGTGAGTTCCCTGATTAAAATTTTTTCTTTTGTATATTTTTACGATCTTTATAACTTCTTTCAAAACAGTGTCTAATGAATGTTTTGACTAAACCGTAAATCAACCTATGACTAAGGGGATTTAGACATTTGATTTGGTTTTATTGTTGTAAGGAAACCATTTCTCACCTAGAAGTTTAAGTTGTTAGATTAAGATCCATTACTGATTTTATTTTATATTCTACGCATGCGTTGATACCATGTCAGACCATTTCACCTAGAAGTTTAAACTGTTAGATTAAGGCCCATTGCTGATTTTATATTCTACACATGTGTTGATACCATGTCAGAAAACCATTTCACCTAGAAGCTTAAACTGTTAGATTAAGACTCTCATTATTAATTTTATAGTCTACGCATGTGCCGATACGATATTAGGAAACCATTTCATCTAGAAGTTTAAGCTGTTAGATTAAGGTTCATTACTGATTTTATATTCTACGCATGCGCTAATATTATGTAAGGAAATCATTTCACCTAAAAACTTAAGCTATTAGGTTAAGACCCATTACCGGCTTTATATTTTAATAACTGTATTTAATTAAGGCTCATGTTAAAATTATAGGAGGATCGACTAAGTGTTGATGAGGCTTTACAGCATCCCTATTTCCAACCTCGCCCAGGAGGATGATTTGTCGAGGAACGACTCATGTCGTACACATGAAATCATTCATTCTCAGGTGAATTGCTTGCACCACCTTCTTGTTAATCTGATATTTGCCATTGAGTGAGGCCACACAGGAAGCGATTAACAAGATTAACAAGATTAACAGGAAGCCCATCCAACAGACACAGAACATGGCATGCCAAGAATGGCACAGTGATACAGTGTCAAATACACATGATCTCTCATAGTCCTCTCCTAGGTTCTTTAAAGTGCATGGCTAGGACTAATTATAGTTTAGTTACTAGGTCAATTAAGTTAGATGGATCATTCAGTGAAACTTTTTTTTTTCTAGGACTTCAATTCACGACCATTGAATAATGTTGTGACTAAGATATTTGATTCATCAACAATTATGTGACTGTTACGATAGGCTCATTTATCAGGTCCATAGTTATTAGTTAGTTGGTTAGGATTATAAATAGGGAACTATTAGCATTGTATTTTCATAAGGAATTAATAGATTGATATTGAACTTGGTTCAATTTGGAGTTTCTCTCCCTAACTCGAAGAGGGGGTTCTAACAGTGACTGATCCTCCAAAGGATGAGGCATCAGTAACTTGAACATTAAAAAGCATTAAGTAAATAAAATTGTCAAAATATAAAAAAACAGTTGTGAAAAATAAAACCTCAAAAGTGATATCATTTGATTGAATTGAAGATTGGTGTTGGCTTGAATCCGCATCAACTGAAATATGGAATAAAGCAGATGTAGATATGTCAAATGTGTTAAAAATTGGTCATTTTTGTCCTTAACAACTAAGAACTCTATCAATTAACCTTGCTTTATATTCAAGTAAGTGTTAAAGTTAGTCTTTGATCTAAATTGCTCATGTATCTCTCCAAATTTAGGATGTGTGTACTCATATTGGAATTGCTTCTCATATGGGGATGCAATTGAGCAAGGAATGATGGTATTGAATGATGAAATATCAGCTTCCAACTCCTTTTGAGTCTTGTTTGTAAGTGCATTGTCGTAATGAGAGTCAAACTACTCATTTTCTTTAACACCAAATTGTATTTTTAATATATTCAATTATTTGCTCCAATTTAGATTATAATAGATTCATAAATAAAAAATAAATCAAGTTATTTTTACATATTAAGTTCATTTTAAAAAAATACTTTAATTAAAATGAAATTAAAATGAATGAATTTTTAAAAAAATTAAATTTAAATTTTATTTAAATTTAAATAAAAAGTAACTTTTATATTTTATATATATAAAATTTAATTTAATTTTGAAAATTATAAATAAAAAATAGACATACTAAACATGTTTTTAATATTTATTTAATTTAAAAATATAATGTATTTTCATAAACCAAACATATTTTCTAAAAGTTGAAAATGAAATTTATTTTTAGAAAATTTTTGTACAAATCAATCACCACCTAATTTTTTAGCATATACCCTCATTTTTAAACTTCACATGTGGATATGCGAATTGTCTAAAATGGACCATATGAGTGTTAGAATAACATTTTCGTCAATTTTATAGGTGTTTATAGTTTATACCCGAAAAACATTTCCCCAATTCCTTATATCACGAATAATTGAAGCTTCCTCAATCAGTAATCAAGAGCATTCGAAATGTCTAGAATTCTGCCATCTGTACACGTGTCAATCCCCAAAACAACCACGTGTCGATGTCCATTGATACATATTGCGGCTCATTCTCCAATGCAGTCCGATTTCTCACGAACTTTCTCATTTTTTCTACACCCACAACAATTATTCAACTAATTAATTAATTAATCAAAATTAGTTAGGATTGGATGTCTATAACTTTTTTATATAATCATCCAATTATATATTATCACGTCAATTATAATCGTATTTCTCTTTTCTATTATTAAAAAATTTATGAGTTTAATTTCAATTTACTGTCAATATAGAAAAATTTTACACAAATATTTAATTATGAACTAACATATCATAAATCAATTATCTACTAATTAAAAGTTATATAAATTAATAAATCTAATTAATTGATAATGTAAAATTATTTACACTATTAATATATCATAATTAAACTCAAAATTTATACAAACAAAATGATTAAATTTTATGTTAGTTCATCAAAATTAAATTCGAGTATTAATTAATTAAAAACTTTAACTCCACGAGTCTCATGACCGGTTTACTAAATCATATCATATAAATACCAAAACTCTCACAAACACAAACTCATCGACACTCCACGTGCTCAACAAGATCAAACGCCCTTACCCAAATCCTCATTCCATTTTCCTTCAGTTTCCCTCACTTTCTCAGTCAACAAGTTTTCCGGGAAAATACAGAAAGAAAACAAGAGGGAAAAAAAGGAAGAAGCAGCTCGAAACCCGTTTCGAACCGATTTGGCGAAGATGTGGAATCAACCGTTCGGGAAATCCGATGTGGAGAGAGGGATTAACAGACCACTGTACCCTATGATGCTTGAGAGCCCTGAACTACGGTGGTCCTTCATAAGGAAGGTGTACTCTATAATCGCCATTCAGTTGCTCGCCACCATAGCTGTCGGCGCCGTCGTCGTCAACGTTCGCCCCATCGCGCTTTTCTTCGCCGGCACCGGTGCTGGCTTGGCACTCTACATCGTCCTCATCTTCGTCCCTTTCATCAGTGAGTACCTCTTTTCTTCGTTAGTTAGGGTTTCCATTGACATAGTTTAAGATTTGATATCTATTTCAGCATTCCATCAAATAACGTGTTAAAGGCTAAATGATGAAATTGATTTCAGTTTTTTTTTTTTTTTTTTCTAGTCGGTGATAATTCGACAAAATGATGAAATTGATGTAAGTCTAGGGTGTAAACTTTGAAGGCTAAATTGAATCAAAATTTTTGGAATTTATAATGGAAGTTACTGGAAATGATACAAAATAATGAAATTTATGTGAAACTATTAGAGCTATATCAATGTTTCAGCAATCAGCACTAAAATGAATATTTACAGAAAAAAAAATGTAGGTTTCAGCACCAAAAATGCTAATTGTTTTGGATTTTATCACTTCATCTTCGAATTTTTTCTAAAGATTGTGTTCGTTTTTCTTGGGGGTGTGATGCAGCGTTGTGCCCTCTTTACTACTATTATCAGAAGCATCCGGTTAATTACTTGCTGCTAGGGATCTTCACTGTTTCTCTTGCTTTTTGCGTTGGGTTGACTTGTGCGTTTACCAGCGGTAAGATTTAATCTTCCTTCTTTTTTTTAACAAATTCAGATGATTTTCTTTTGGGTTGATTCTTCAGTTACTGTACCAATGCTTGTCTTCTTAGATTAATTCTAAGCGTGAATGGGAGGAAGAAGTAGTGTTCCCTGTGTCTTGGCTCTTAAATCAGATTAGTAGGGCTTAAATCATTTGGGATAATGGTGGTATTAACAAAGAAGATGAAGAATCTTTAATTTGTATTGTTGTTCATTATTTGTTTATCTAGTTGAGACTATTGTCCTTGAATATGGAAGCTGAGTTTGGTAATAGTTATTCTGATTAGGGACTATTGTGTAGTTAGAAGAAGGAAAAAAAGAATTGGGACACTGGTTCTTATCTTCAGATGTTTGAAGAGGAGAATTGCATTAGGAATCAGGATGTTAAAAATAGAACTTGGGATTTAGGGACACGTTCACCATTGTGGTATGTGACCAAATACCAATATTTTTGCGCGAGAAAATGGAGGCGGGTTAAGAGGGTTTTTTAATACCTATTTTATAGGATAGTTAACTGCATTTACTAAGCCTTGATACATTGATGTTTTGCTGTTTTTCTTCTCTTTTTCTCTTATTGATTACTTCCTTTCACTGAAAATGGAGTTGCTGAATTTGATTATTTCCTATTTTTCGAAGTATTTAATGTAACTAGTTGACTACCATTTGTGCAACTGCCATTTGGTAATGAAATCAGCAGTTAGTACCACTGATGACTTTAGTTAATGTAAAATATATGGACACATGCACTCTGGCTCATGCAACATAGTTTGCGTAAGTTGCATCTTTTTGGGTCAGAATAGCATATTCTCATGTAGTCCAGATTTCTGATGAGACTGGGATTTATATACAGGGAAAGTTATTTTGGAGTCTGTAATTTTAACTACGGTGGTGGTGATCGCCCTGACTCTCTATACATTCTGGGCTGCAAAGAGAGGGCATGACTTCAACTTTCTAGGCCCATTCTTGTTCGGCGCGGTGCTTGTTCTTATGGTCTTTGCACTGATTCAGGTATTATATTATCCTCTTACAGAAGATTTGCCAGCACCCCTTATTTCATTTTGGTTGAATTCTTATAAGGTGTTCCTTTCTTTGCAGATTCTCTTCCCACTAGGAAAGCTTTCTGTGATGATCTATGGTTGTTTGGCATCAATAATATTCTGTGGCTACATCATTTTTGACACAGACAACCTTATCAAGAGATACTCCTATGATGAATACATTTGGGCTTCGGTTTCTCTGTATTTGGATGTCATCAACCTCTTCTTATCTCTGCTCACTATTTTCAGAGCTGCTGATAGCTGAGCTAAGATCATACCATAGTTGTATCTTCATATGCCCTTTCCTTGGCACTTGTTTGTTGTGTGTCTGGAAGGGTTGAAAAAGAAAATTGGATTCTTGTTAAGACAATAAATGCTGTATCTTATGTCTTGTCAATTGGTGTATGGAGTACAATCTAATGTTGTCAATATTGTTGGTAAATACTAGTAGTTGATAAATGTTTATTGCACTGAATTGTAAATACATTCAAGATCTGCACTATAGTATTATTAATTTTGTGAAATCTGGTATGTTATATATGAGATCATATCACTATAATTATGATTTTGGTCCCCTTCCTAATTGGCTATTTTCCTCTCTAGCCTTGTGTTAAAATTGAAAATCGAACTTTCATGTGAAAAACTAATATAGATATGGAAGATCTTTTACTTATCAGAACCAATGTGAGGCTATAGAATTATACAATAGCTTATATTTTGCTAAGTTTGTAAGTGTTTAGATCTCTTATTACTTTTTTATACTGTCATCTTCAGTCTTTTTCTCATGATGATTCACTTTAGTTATTGTGCTACCTATGTTCATCTTAATATAATGTCTATTATCTATTTTATTTTTTATTGGTTGGAATTGATTATAGTGATTGAATTTCTTAGTTGGCAAGCAACGGTGCATGTCTTTTTCTGGAATCATCTAATCTTTGTCTTTTAAAATAATGAATGAGCATTTCTCTTGAGATTTCTTACAAGAAAGGAAAGGATATTCCTTATCCTGTGAACATTTTCTTTTGACTTTGCTACTCTACATTGATATATGGAAGTAGGGCTCAACAGGTAGGACACAACAAATTTTAAAATGAGACCTTTTTAAAACAAAATAATAAAATTGAAGGATAATATTAGTATTTGTTACTTCATGAATAATGTTAACATTTTAACTATTCAATATATTCTTTTTATTAAAAAATATAATAAAAAAATTTAGAGGCTTAAATTCTTAATTACACTAGCCTTCCTCTTAGGTCGGCCTTGAGGCCTAGAGAGATGAAGACAGTAATGATAATAATAACATGAAAAATATGATGGTTTTTTTCCATAAATTAATAAAATTAAAAAATATTAATATAAATTAAATTAATTTTTGAAGATTATTTGTTTAATAGATTATTAATTATATAAATTTAAAAAATTTAAATTAATTTTATCTATAAATTAATCACTATTTAATATATATATCTATTAGATATTAATACCTATATTTTCTTCAGTATCCAATCAAAATCCCAAAAATAAATAAGATTCAATTTATAGTGGTGTATCTAGACAGAACAGCATACCTAATCCGATGGAAATTGCATTTATATAGACGTTTCATTTTCAAAGTCAAATTAACAATTGCTTTATGCGCAATTAATTAAAATACCTTAGACTAAAACCCTAGTTGGTCCATGACTAAATTGAAGTTACTAATTGGCTAATATTATTTTTGGTGAAGAAGAGTGTTCGTCAAATGTTATAATTTAACAAGTCAATATTATTTTAATATATAAGAGTAGATGTTTTAATGAGACATTTAATGTATTATTTTTAAATATTATGAATAAAATTGGTGGTTCTCATCATCATATCCAACAATGATAAATTAAATGCTCTATTATAAATCTAATTTGTATATTAAAATATCGTTTTTTATTTGTAAAAAGAGAAGGGCAATGAAAACTTTTAGATCCTCATGGAGCAATTTGGAGATTTGATCCTGTATTCTACACTTGCAAAGAAACTTACATATTGACATATCATAAAGAAAAGCATTATTTATAGGAGCTTCATCAAAAAGTAGTTAGTATGTTTCTATGTTTTAGCTTGGAAAATCTTTTGTATATTCTCTTCACTTGGCTAATAGATCATGGTGGAGAACTAGATTTATATCTCACTTTCTTTAGCATATTATATACATGCATTATAACCAAAAGGGTCAAATAATCCTACGGTTCTAGAAATATATATTGTGTTCTTTCATAAATTTAATTTAGTAGCTAAATTCATATTAAAGAAAAAAAAAAGTGGCCTAGTACACGAGACTATCACCTGATAAGGCTAAAAAGAGTATATGTCCATAGATTTACCTATGCACACTACAACGGTGCAACCTTATCATTATGTCAAGACTCATCCTGTATAGCTATATACTGCATATATATATATATATATATATATATATATATATAATCATATATAATTAGATGATGCAGAGTTCAAACCCCACTTCTGTTTTGTCTTTCTGCAGCAATGGAAAGAAGCTTAGAAACCCCTTGTGTCCATATATCATGTTCTCTTTGGTTTCTACACTCAAACTCAACAATCCCTCTTGACTCTGTCTTCAATCCAAAGTACCTTCTTTTCTCACCATCATCAAACAGGTGCCTCCCTGGCCATGCTGGTAAATTTGTGCACACATCTAACACAACATCTGCAAAATTTTAGAGCATATAACTTATGAGTCCTTTCAATGGTTTAAGAATTAGGACCCTTCCAAGCTTCTAATATATAAAAGAACGCATGCCAGTGCACGAAGCTCCCATTAGATGGGATTTGAGGAGGGTAGATGTACGCAGTATTACCTCCACTTTGTGGAAGTACAATACATGTTTATAAGATTTAAACCCGGGACGTCTAGATCACAAAACAACAATTTTGCCGTTTCACTAAAACTCGCTATCTTTCTAAGCTTCTAATATATATACAAGCAAAAAACAAATTGATGAAGCCAATAGTATCTTACTCTTTTTCTTTTTGGTAATGGTTCCAGCAACATGTTTGCTTTTCATCTTCAGCATAACCTGAAATGTTTGCAGGCATTGTGATAAAGGGTCATCAATTTAATCCCTTATGTTTCATCAGAGTTTCGATTTGGCTCCAAATATTCTTTGTTCTATTTACATCCTCAACGTTTTCAATACATAAATGAGGTTGTTAAGGAACCATCTCACCTAAACCTCTAAAAGCTTAAGCTATTGAACTGAGACTCATTGATGATTCTATATTCTATCAGAAGTCTTATCTGTAACTTCAAAAATTGACATTTTCTCTTATTTTGATCCCGTAACATTGTAAGTTGACATTATTGTATGTCTAGTTGTGGCTTTGTAAAATTGCAATTTAAGTACTAAAAGAACAAAATTGAAACATGTTGAAAACATTAGAGATGTAAATAGAACCATAAAAAATATAATTTTTGGGACTGAATTGAAATTTTGGTAGCATAAAAGTGATGTAAATGAAATTTCACCCGAAAATAAAATTAAAATTTTTTACCTGGCCTGTTCTGTGTATATAAACAGAAACTATCTTCCAATGAAGATCACCTACAATTACCACAAAAAATTTGAGTTCATTCATTTTTGCAAACCAGAGAAAATATTTAGTTATATATATACTTATTTGTTATTGACATTACCTTTTCTGGTCCTCTTGAGTAATTCAGTGCCCTTAGCAAGGACCTCTAAGTTGGAGGCACCAAGAAAATTATCTCCAATTATGATCTCACCACTATCACTTGTGCTAGAAGTGCTATAACTTGCTTTACCACCACATATTCCAATCCCTATGCCTCTCTCTAATGGTGTCACTGAGCTAATACTCCACACCTCTTTCAATGCTCTTGCCTTCAATGTTGCTGCACCTCTCAGAGCTGCATGCATAGAAAACACCATAAAATTCTTCTTAGAGTCAATTGTAAGAGACAAAATTCAAATTTTCTATCATGTCGATATTACCAAACATTTTTTCTTCTGTATGTTTGTCTCTGTATTTCTATCATGTATATTTCACTTAACGTAATATAATGTCTCATATTTTCTAGAAAACGGATTATTATGAAATTGTAATCTCACATTTTATAACAAAACAGGACTATTATGAAACTATAATGTCTCACATTTTATACAAAACAGGACTCTTATGAAACTATAATGCCTCACTTTTTATACAAAACAGGACTATTATGAAACTATAATGTCTCACATTTTACACAAAACAGGACTATTATGAAACTATAGTGTTTCATATTTTATCCTTCTCGTGCTGACTGCTGAGTGACAAATCAACTATGAAATTATTAGTATTATGTTTGGATTTCAATCTGCACACCACCCTAAACTATTATTTGAAGGGTATAATTTGAGTTTTCATACATTTTAAAAAACAAAATTACAAAAAAAAAAAAAAATTGCTTTTACGTTGGTTGGACCAAATCATGATTGACAAATAATAAAACCAATCTTACACACCAACACTATTAACCATAAAATCCTACTTGATTGATGCCATTTCCTTAAAAGGGAATAAACATTTTGCAAAGATTTGTTCAAATTCAATAAACTTTGGTTAAAACTAGTCCTATAACTGAAAAATTAAGCATTATCTATTAGAAAAATTCTTAGGGGCACCGAGAGTAAGAAATTCATGTGTTCTACATCATTTATTGTACGACACATAATAAAAAATGTGAACTATAGTGGGAAAGGAGGTGGTTAAGTTTCAAATAAGAGAGATATACTCCCTCTGTCCATCAATAAATGACGTTTTAGACTTTTCACGGTTATTAAGAATGTAATTAAAGCACACAATTTTATATGTAAAAATGATATATAATGACTAAATTGTCCTTTTAGTTTTTTGTGTAATAATTATTATAAGAGATATGAGAGAGAATGCATGTGAGGATAAAATTGGAAAAAGAATAATAAATACTTTCTTGAAATTCTAAAGTGACAAATAATATTGGATAAGAAGATTTTCTAAAAAGACAATTATTTATGGACGGAGGGAGTAATAATAGTTGATATGTTAAAATATAAATAATGCAGAGGAAATAAATCTTTCGCTCTCGTTGCAGCTAAGAATCTCTCATTATTATTATTATTACAGAACATTGGTATGAAGTGAATGCCAAAAAACTTTACCTGTAGCAGCTGCAGCAGAAAGAGTAGTGATATCATCATGAGAATGAACATTGACAGCAGAGCTAATGACAGAGGCAAGGTGTTCTCTTTCAGCCCCCATTTCTTCAGCAGCTTCCACACACTGTGCAGCAACCAATGTTGCTGCAGATGCCACAGCCATATCTGTTTTTGCCATCTTCTCATCCTTGTTTGTTGCAGATGAGGCCGCCGTTGCGGCCGTGACGGCCGCAACAGCAGCCGCAACTGCAGCGACAGAAACTGCAGCATGAAGCTGAGCATTGTGTGTTCTGTTCTCTTCTTTCTTCTTTTCTCTTCTTTCCTTTAACCATCTTCCAACTGTTTTTGGACCTGAGCATGGGGTGGCATTGCCAATACCTGAACTCATGGCTCTTCCACCATTGAATAAAGGGTGAATTGAATTGTTTGATCTGAAAAACTGCAATATATTGATGAACCATAGCATTAATTAATTTCTGTTATTTTGAAAATAGTCTATATATGTTTATGAGTGATTATATATAAAATAGTGAAAATTTGAGTGACAGTACTTATATGAAAAGAAAGTATGAAATTATGGAATATATTCCATATGGTACTTGTGAATCTAAGGATTCTTAATTTTTCATTCATTGATAATTGTGTTAAAAAAAATCAATATATATGATATGAGTACAAATTATATTTAAATATATTAAAAACTTCATTCATTTTTGAAATGTCAGAAAATATTGGAAGGATGGATTTGAGTAATGTAAAAAAATTATGGAATATATATCATATTTTACTGGTGAATGGATTTTTAATTTTCATCAATTGTTAATTGTCTTAACATATATACCAGTAATGTTATTAAAATCTCTTATTTATTTATTTATACATGATTTTCCAACTCCTCAAAAATGTGTAAGAAAAAACTATGTTCAAAATACATTTCTCCTCCAATTTCTTTCCTTGGATTCTCCAACTTAGCAATGATTCAACATCTTTTTTTTTGAACTGTTCAATCTGAACAAATTTAAAATAATGCTGACAACAATATTGATTGTTTGTCACTCATAAGTCAAATGGCATGTCTTTTCCTCAGTGTTTATGTTGGTCTCCAATTTTATGTTAGTTTTTCAATGGTTTTATTAATCTTTGCTTGTGCCAGCTTTATTCTATTCTATTCTATTCTTTCTAGTTAAAGGTCAAATTGGACTTTCTTTAATTTGTCCATACCAAGAAAAAAAAAAATGCTAAAAAAGAGAAATGTAGTTTAGGTGAATGTGGAGACTAAGGTACATTGGACAGTCAAAGTCTTTGTCCTATTGTGGAGACCATCTCTTAACATTTGATCAGCAATGTCTGCCATTACTTCTAAAGTTATCTCTAGTCATCACCCTCTTTCACAATTCTAGCTCTCAATTAATTCTTTAATCATATACTTGTTTATATTTACATAATCAAATATGTGTAGATTTTATGATTGGCTAAGGTATTTATAGTCAATAGAGTGACCAATCCTTTTAAAATAAGAGTTTCTTCGAAAAAGGTAAACCTCTAATTATACAAATGTCGTGGCTGGACCATAATCTTATTGACGGTCCATGACCACCCAGAAATTTCTCGAGATAGAGAGAATATACGATACCTTAACAACATCGTCAAACTCATCAGAATTTGGAGGGCTATTAATATTATCATCTGTTCCTGTTCCTGTTAAACAACCTCCACCTCCACCTCCATTATTCATCATCAATGCTTCACTGCTCTGAGACTCTCTACCTGATGTTAATTCTGGTGACACTACTTCCTCCTGTATATATATATATATATATGTTACCCCATTAGAAGAAGTTATGGTAAATATTTATTATCTCATTATGTTTAATAATAAAAAATTTTAATGGTGATGAGTTATTGTTTAGCATTTGATGATATAATAATGTATGTTCAACTTCAAAATTTTGGTTTGATAAGCAAATCTAAGAAGCATTTGTTTTTTTATACATGAACAGAAATATCAGATACATAAAATTGGATTGTTTGTTTGTAAATACAAGAATAAAAATCTGTCTATTTGTATACAAATTTAATATATTTTGTACTTTTTTTCAAGAGTGAACATAAATATAGAATAGAAAATACATACATGTATTTATATTATGTATTGTATCGTGTGCAAAACAAATAGTAAGTGATTCTACTTTCGTATTACATCAAACCATATATATTACAAAGGCTAGTGCTACACAACCAAATAAAGAAATTATTGTCAGAATCTTTAATCAAAATCATCTTGACCCATTTTTTCATTAATAATGTTTGTCGTACAACAGAAATACGATTTGATTAGTATTTAATGTGTGTTGTACATAATATGTAATGTATGTCATATGTATAGCACAACACATACATATTATGTATATGACACATTAAATACTGTTTGAACGTATTTTATTGTATAGCTGTTTATTCATTCGGGAGTTCATAAAAGCGGCAACTTAATTCAAACAAAAATTTCAAACCAAACCCACCTTGTAAAACTTAATCAATTTCATCCAAACATAGTACATATTCTTGCAATAGATTTTTTCATGGTTTTGCAGCAGAAATTGCATCATATGTGTAATAGAAAAAGAAACAGAGGAAACAGAGGAGCAAAAGCAAAAGCAATAGAATAGTATGTATAAGAAAAACCTCTGTTGTGGATTGTGACATAATGCGCTGAAGCAGAAGCTGTGAAGAGGCAGAGCAATTAGCAAAACAGAATAACTGATTATTATTATTTGAGAGTTCCTCAGAAATTAGACCATTTTCATAATCATCAACACAAGTAGTAGTGCTAGTACTAGCTTTTTGTTCTTCAGGAATAGAATTAGAACTAGAAGGCTTGGAATGAATAAAAGAAGAAGAAGAAGAAGAAAGAGGTGTTGGTTTGGAGAGTTGAAGGGAAGAGGGACTCCATGACCTTGAAAGAAACTCCATTGGTACTCTTGGAGGCTCTGCCAAATGCCAACTACCAACTACTAGTACTAGTACTAGTACTACTAGTAACTACATTGGTTTTTAACTTGATGGGGAAATATTTAATTCATATTTTTAATTTAAAATTTATGTGGAATTCAAGGTAAGATTGAATTTGAGTTCTACTGTTGAAGTGTTCCGTTTCTTTTTGAGATGTAATAATGATATGATATATTGTGGAATGGGCTTAATTGAGTCACTTCTGTTGGAGATCCTCTGTAGGTGAAAAAAATTACTTTAATTTAGCCTTTAATTTTTTGCTGCTTAGAAATAAAATAAAAAGGTGATTCAATAATTACTGTGTGTAATTGTGTATAGAGTGTATGCATGTATAATAAATGTTATCTATATTATTATTTTTCAGAACACTTTTTTCAAAAGGAAATTGATAAATGAACGTCTATTTAAATGTCTACATCCAAATTGTAAGAGATCAGAAAAAAACTAGATATTCAAATAGTATTGTTATTTTTAAAATAACAATATTATTTCTGTTTATTTTTATTATATGATATGGCATAAGGAGAATTTGGTAAGAATGTTATTGAGACATGACATATAGATTGCGTTTATTTGTAAGAATAAAACATAAATTATATACATATACATAAATTTAAAATGTTTAATTGGAATATAAATACATAAAATATTATAATTTATATTTATTCTAAAAGTAAGAACACGACATAAAAACAAATACATAATTTTTGTATATGTATTTTTCTTATATTTATACTGTATTTATGTATTGTTTTATCTTATAATTGCAAATAAAATAGTTTGCCATAGTTTCCGAACTCTCATGACATTACCAAGCTCAATGTTTAGTATGGAGTTCCTCGTATTGCGTATCCGGTACTGATTTTTTCTATTACAAAAGTATTCATAATTATTTAATCACAAAAAAAAAAAGCAACTACCTATGACAGAAAGATTAGCATATAAATAATAATTAAGGAACTTTGTCGAAGAAAATTATGCAATTAATCATATATTGACCAATACATTATTAAGCTATTGGCTATTTTTGTTGTAAGAAATTTTCTCACAAATTAAACTCAAATCTAGTTACAAATTGAAGTTATATAAACATAAAAATTAAAAAAGTTTCGTATACATTTATCACCGATACTCATCCTCCATATATTAATTGTATAAAAAATTAAGCGTGACACAAAAATTAATACACATACTTTTAATGTGAAAACATTACTCACTTTAGTATTAAATGATATCCGAATTAATTTGAGTGGCTAATATAATATTAAATTTAATATACAATTAGTATTTCATAAAAAAAATTATCAAATCATATAAATGTTAACTTTCATCTATTTCAAGGTTATGATCACATGCAGAATAGGATAAAATAATTTAGGTTGCAAAAGCCTATTCTGAGGACAATTCAACTAGAGATAATGATTCTAGCTTTAATTTCTGACATACTCAAAAAGAAGCTAAGGCAAGGGTAAAAATGTCAGAGACGGCTACATACTACGCCCTTCATTTTAAAATCAGTAATATTTATTGTCAAGTAGAAATAGATTATACATATTATATTATTTTTTTCTATAATACAAATTATGTATGATACATAATAATAATAATAATAATAATAATAATAATAATAATAATAATAATAGTATATGTTAAATACTAATTAAATATATTTATGTTATATAATAAATATTAATATTTTAAAGTAATGGTCTTTTTAAATTTTTTTATACATTAAAAAACTAACATATTTAAAAATTAGAACACCACGGAGATAATATATAATATATATTAATATTTATTATATAATAAAAATAAATCTAACTAGTATCTAATATATAATATATAATATGTATCAACCAACAAGGATTGGCACAAGTGGTAAGCGGCTTGTTGTCCCTTAAGTAATGTCTCGGGTTCGAGCCTTGTGGATGGAAAAAATCCTTGCTGGGAGCCTCACCTGTCATTCCCAGGTACACGACCCGGGGCGAAGCTCCGAACACCGTAGGCAACTAAAAAATATATAATATGTATCATATGTATAATATATATATATATATATGGTATACATTATGTATTATATATAACATATGTTAATATTAATTGAAACATATTTATATTGTATAACAAATATTACCTAATAATATAAGACATTGAGGGGTTAGGTTCAAGTGATAGTGTTAGCTTTTTGCTGCATTGTAGCAGGACTAGGCTACTTCCACCCCGACATGTTTCCAAGTCCGAACAAATATTTACTACCACAACCATTTTTTATTATTTATTTATTTAATTATTGTGAATTGGGTTTTGGATACAAAAACTGAGTTCCAGAAGGGGACATGTGCATGCATGCTTATTGAAATGCGCATGCATGGAAACGTCATCACCCATCGTGCTTTTTCAATTTTCTGCCATTGCCATCCACAAAATAACTATGGAGACATTAATAAAAAAAATGACTCTGTCAAACGTTGGTTATAGAGATCATGATGAGAATAAGAATAGTTGCAACAAATAAAATTATTGTTTTCTTACTCAAATTTTAAAGTTACTATGTGCTAAAAGAAATGTACGGACATATGAGTGTGTTAAGAGTCAGAATTATTAAGTTTTTGACTCCTATCACACTGACTCTATAGCTCTTCTGCCTTGCCCTCAAAATCAATGAAAATGAACATATTATTTATGTCTCATGTTGCTCAACTATATATTCTATTTGTCTAAAATATTTTTTCTCGGATTACAGAAAATATATAAATTTCTATCTCAAGGCATAAATTTTCTATCATTATATCTCCATCATAAAAAATCTTAGTCTCTGTCCATATATTTCATATTAAAGCAGTGTTAAGCCTATATTTTGCTCCAAATGAGAACACGTTCATCCTTAGAAGCTCAACACTTTTTCTTTTAATTATTATTATTATTAGAAAAATTTAAGTTGAGAAGAAAACCCATCTCAATTCAGAATCAAGATAATTCAAGTGTTTATTAGAGCTCAATACTTTCTTATGCTAAAATTGCACAGGAACTCATTGATTAGCTTCAAAATTTTGTATTTTCTTCATTGATGTGGCAATCCTAACCAGCACTGACATTAGGGGATCAATATTCACAAAATAGAAAACTAACTGAGAAATTCTTATTCCCATCTAAATCATGCATGTACTTTTTTAATATAATTTCTTTTTCTTATTTTTTCAAATTTAATGGCTAAAAATTAGTAAGAGAAAATGAATTGATTCTAATCATCCAAAGAAAATCCAAACAGATATTATATGATGACAAATACTTTTTGCATAATAAAATATCAGTCAAAATAGTCAATATGTTGTACACAACATATATATATAATATAAAATGCACAACGTATATCACATGTCGTGCACAACATATATCATTATATTACATGTTACAACATCATCTTTTTTTGCAACATATGATATATATTGTGCATATCATGTGTTATATTATGTGCATAACATGTAATATTCGTTGTGCATTTTATATTATATATGTTGTGTACAAATTGTTAATTGTTTTGATTGATTTTTTATTGTACATATACCGATGCTATTATATGATTGGAGAAGGATGAAACAAACAATTGTTTGGACTAAAAAACCATGCACACTCAATCCCCTCTCATAATTTTCTGAAGAAAGAACCAAAAAATGGGGTTTGTGGAGCAACAGCCTTAACTTTTTGGTTTTGTTATTATTAGCATTTTGTTGTGTCCTTCATTCATTACTGACCAAAGAGACAATAGCTTTATTCCTTTTGCCTCATTTTCTCAATGATGATTGCTCTCTTTGGATTTCAATTGCACTTCAAATGTGTTTTCTTGTTATGGATTTATCTTTTCCCCCTCAAATTATTAATTATTTACTTTTAAAAGTCAATTGTGGTTACACTTTTAGGCCAATAAGGAATAGGAAAGCATGGTCTATGACATAGTGGCTATTGCCTAAGTTGTAGTACAAAGTATGTATAGCCTTTCTTTTTGTTCTTTCTTTTATTTCTTTCTTTTTATTTTTTCAATCTTTACCAGTATTTTTTTTCTAGCTCAGATGCTTTTTCTTTATTTACCATAGATGATCTCTCTGTGTCCATGAAGAATCTTATTATTATTTTTCAGACCATGGTCAATTTCTCAACTGTTTTTGTTTTCAAATACAGATAACTGGAGAAACTATTCTGAAGAAAATTAGTAATGATAATGCTGATCACTATTAGTAATGATAACCTTAGAGCATGTTAGGTTTTCCATGTAAAATATCCAAACATTGATTTAAGCAAACACTTATCGACCTTAAGAAAATTTAAATTCAACGATAAGATTATTATCTTATGATATTTATATCATAAGATCAAACCCTAAAAACAACCTCTACAAAATAAGGGTAAGATTGTAAGTATCCATCCTCCTTAAATCGAGTGAAATCCCAATTTTGGAGTATCCACTTCAGTTTCCTTTTTTTTTATAAATCATGTGATCCCTCCACTTTCATTTTGTGAGACATATCAGTTCTTTTGTTTTAAGAGAGAACTAAAATTAGTATTGAATGGATGTATTAGTCAAGTGATGGATTTATTTAGGAACCTTTTAGTCCTCTCTTAAAACAAAAGGACTGATCTCTCACATAATATAAGTCAAGAGATCACAGGATTAATAATAAAAAAAAAAAAGATTGAGGACTGAAGTGACCATTCCTAAAAAGTTGGGTACTAAATTGAGCTTTTACTCCCTTTAAATCTCATTCCACCAGGTGGAAACCTTGTTACCCTTCTTTTCAGGGTTAAGCAGCTCCCAAATTTTATATCATTCTATAATTCAGTCATGCTGTATTGTCTAACTCTCTTTTCAAATATATGATTATTCTTTTGAAAGAAAAAAATAATAATTTATATACACTAAGTCCCTAACAGTATAAAGTTATTTTATACAATTAGCCAATCAAAATTTAAGAATGTGACAAATCATCACTAAATACCACCCACTATAATAACCAATAATACTGGTCGTACAACAAAAATACGTCCAACTAGTATCCAATGTGTGTTATACATAACATGGAATGTGTGCTATATGTATAGAACAAGTACGTATAGTACACATTTCATGTCATGTATAGTATCTGTTGTACGACCAGCATTATTGCTATAATAACTATCCATCATAATTTGACATATTCCTCCATTTTATTGGCTAACAACATAATAACTTTACATTGTCTCTTTGCATAGAAATTAATGTAAGAAAAATGTCACCGAAATTTATAATCACTAATGTTAACCTTTAAAAAAAACTATTTGCTTTGAGATAGGGTATACAATGAAACAGGACTAACCAGAAAACAATCATCTGTTTGATTGCAAACCGCTCCCACCATAGTACTGCTTTGTTGTCTCACGTGAGAATTCAGCAAAAGTCATTCCATCCTTCAACCTTGATGAGAGTGGAGGAACTATTTTCTGAATTTCATCACTCAGTTTATCATTATCAGATGCCACTAAACACTTATCACTGACCCCATCAAACACTAAATTTGCATGAGGGTAATCCGAAACAGAGAATGTTTTGGTCCATGCTGGCTGCAGAAACACAACAAAAGTTTCCCTGCTTAAATTCATAAACTTTGAAGGCCGATGAACTGCGTGCAGGGCTGCGCGAAGCTTCCCTTTCGAGATTATATCAGCAGATTCGCCAACTTGAATGATGAAGCTGTCGGCTGGAGGGGCCTTAACCATTAGGACTCTTTTCTTATTGGGATCGTATATTTGCAAGCACGAATGCCCAGTTGGTGATGGAGATTCATCATAGCATGATTCAGAAAATGGATCTTCTGTTTTTGTTGCATCAGAATATGATGGCGAAATAAAGAAAGGAGCTGTTAGAACAGTGAATATGCCATAATCATAATGCCACTGCTGCCACAAACTCGAATGAATTCGACACGAATTAGCATCATGTGCAACCAAATTCAACTCTGATGATCCTTGTAATGGTTTCTGCACATTCATAATGAAGTGGTCCTGACCCCTCTTTACATTGTTAGCCTTTCTTTTGCCGGTTCTCTTACTTCTCTCCGCTTCTTTAAGGATGAGGCCGTCTAATGGCGAGTGATAATGTATAAGACGCCCCTTCGCCGCGCATGATTCCAATAGACTCTGCTCCAACTCGTTGCCACCAATAGCCTTATCGCATATTCGAGCAAGGCAGAGCCCGATCTCCATCATGAAAAACCCTAACTCTTCGAAAGTACTCCCAAGATTCTTAAACTCCATATCATGAAATTCTCCGGTTGTTTGTTCAACATCTAGTGGACTATCTTCCGGGGCCTTGGCGTATTTGAGTTGCGTAGCAAATGATGACACAGTCCTATCCGGATTTCTCAGAGGAACATCACTACCCAAGTTGTGCTCCTAGAAAAGCATGCAATACAGCGCAATGAGCATACCTACAAAGTTGAATTAACTAACTTTTAAGTGTAAACCTAAACTCCAGCTATGAATTTAACACAAACAGACGAAGTTCTTGAAAACAGATAGTCTCAAGCATAGCTGCTGCAAAGGTTGCAACAATCCTTACCAACTTTGCAAGCTAATACTTGCATTAGTCTCATAAATTTTGAAAATCAAGCTAAGAGTTTCAAAATAAAGTTCCATCATCCATTTTCAATTGTTTTTCCCTTTTCATCACTTTTTCGCTAAGCCATAACGTTCACATAAAGAGCTTTTTATTGAGAGGCATGTCTAAATGTTCTAAAATACTAAAATAGCTTAGATAGTTGTTTAAAAAAAATGTAGATTTTAGTACTTCATTGATAAATTAAAATGCCTAATTCAATATATAACTAGACAAGAAGAATTTATTTTGGTATATTGCCATTCAAAAAAGTTTTACGCGGCCATCCCATCATATATTGATACATAACAAAAGTTATTACTCAACCACCTATTACTTTAAAAGTTGCACAATTAAAATTGTATAATTGAATGACATTGTAAAAACTCTTTCACACTCCCCGTGCAAAAAAAATAAAAATAATTGCTAAGGAAACCGCCATTATCCATACCATATCATACCAAAGCCTTATCCCACTAGCACTAGATAGGGTCGACTTCATGGATCAAACAACGTCATTGCACCATGTTTTGCTTTGATCCATATCAAGGGATTCGACAAAATTTTATGTTAGCCGTCAAAGACCTATCATAACCCTCCTCATTTATCCGGGTTTGGGTCCTGCTATGAAACCACCATTATCCAAAATCTGAAATTTCAAGTAATTTAATTCTTAGTCTTCGCTAGTCAATTACTAGAGCAAAAGCCCCCCAACCTTCAATTTTTCTCTCTAATTGTTATGAAACTCAAGAGGCATGGAGTGTCGAATTATTTGAACCAACCAAGCAACGTTTGATTCTAACCCTAAACAAAACATAGTATACTTAATGAACACCTCAAAACTCAATCAAAATGTATCATTCTAGTGCTACGTTTCTGAATCTTCCTCCGCACGCAACTCGATACAGCTATGTTCCAAATTACAAAATTAACTACACACAATTTCAGCGATTAATAAAAAAAAAAAGTACCTTGAGGACGCGTTTACGGGTTTCGCGGTCGAGAAGAGCGAGCTTGCGAGCAAGAGGGAGGAGCTGAGAGCGGAGCTTGGAGGCCTTAGGGATGCCGGTTACGGCCAATAGGCCTGGGCCCATGGGCCCTAGGGCTTCCATTACTGAGCCCATTTTGCTCATGACGTCATCTTCCAACGAAGAAGATGATGATGATGATGATAAGAGAATGAGATCGGAATAGTGAAGCTCGTGAAGTTCTACGACCTCTGCTTCTTTCATTTCTGAGTTTTTTTTTTTTTTTTACGGTTTCAGTTACAGTTACAGTTGCAGAGGATGATTCTGGTCTGTGGAGGAGGAGGAAGAAGAAGAAGAAGAAGAACCCTTCGGGTTCGATTACGATGAAGAATATGGGCCTCGTAGTAACAGTCTGGGCCCAAAGTTATGTTTTTATTTTTAAGAAATTGGACTGTTACTTCACTTCAGCGTCAAAAAAGGGTGACCCGAACTTGTGACACCCTTCCTAAGAGCAATTAAAACTTAAAAGTGAGGATTTCTCACTAATGGGAGTTGTTGCTTAAATAATGTTTCAGGTTCGAGCATTGTGGATGAAAAAAATCTTCGCTGAAAACATCATCTGCTATTCCCAGATACACGATCCAGGAGACTCTATTGAAAAGAAAACTTTGAATTTGACTGTAACACTTATATTTATATATATATATATATATCTTTTACCATATTTATCATTTTAAAAGAAATATAGAAAAATAAATGATTCTGACTTCTGACAAAAGACAAATACTTAAAGAAATGATGGACTTGTTGAACCAAAAACAAGAAATGGTGGACCATAAAGAAATGCTTCAATAAATTGAGATTCCTTTGTATCCTTATAAGGGAACCAATGTCAGTCAGAATGTCAGATCCTTGAATAAAACAAGTTAGAGAAAGGTACCACATGCAATTTAATATTAGTCATTAATATCATTTGAAAATTTAAGAATACTGATCAAAACCTCTAAATACTGATTATGAACAGTTTATGAAGAAAATTCTAGTCATCTTGAGCTTAGAAATACCGATTTTTTTTTTCACAAAAGGGAAAAGAAAAACTGAACATGATATTTTGATCTATTTGGTGAGGTTAAGAAAATCATTACCTTCAAACTAAGTTTGCAAGCAAGGTGCTTACATCTCAGAAAGTGCCTACAGTTCCAACTTCTTGAACAATACTACATTAGACATATAAATAGGATTAGGAACTAGCCTTAACATTTAATACTCTAAGTTCTAGCTCTAAAATGTCATCATGTAGAACTACATTAATATATACTCTATCCCTACTTAATAATCATAAAGTTGCATTAGGGGGAAAAAATCATTAGGCCACAGTTTCTTTGAAGCTCTTGGTCAACCATATAGCTGTTTCCCTAGGAGAAACCTTCTCGGGACCAAATGGCTTCAACAGCACCCCAAGCTCTTCAAACCTCTGTTGCTGTAGGAGCCTCGCGCTGAACTCGAGCAACCCCTCTAATGCCTCGGCGCGTTGCTGGTATGACGAGGTGTCAAACCTGCGCTGACGAGACTCGGCGGAGGAGTGGCTTGAGACAACAGTTGCAACGGGCTCAGAGCATTCACTGCCGTGTGAAGCTGGTAACGGATCACTAGGACAAGCATCGTTGTTGACCCCGGTAGGGATGCTCGCCTTGCCCTCAACCTGGATTGTGCACTTGTCCTTTGTGATTGAGCAGTCCGCACTACCAGGGGGACTAGATGAGCACTGAGCAGATGTTGATGAGGTGCCGCGGATGGGGAAGAAATTATGATCCTCACATGAGGCAAGAGGGAATTCAGCGATCTTGTCGATCCGTGGCGCATTAACAGAGATATCAGGCGAGTCCACACTTCGCAGAAGACCAACATTGGCTCGATAAGGGGTGGTTGTTGTGGCCATGGCTCTTATAAGTGTAGGCAGCGGAAGAGATGCTCTGCGAGTTGGTGGCAGAAACTTTCCAGCCGGAGATGCTGGAAGCTGAAATGAAGAGCAAATACCAAAATGACATTAATATCATCAAACATTAATCTAATCTAGTGACATTTGCTATTGCTAATAAAGGAATTGCATACATGTGTTTTCAGATTACATTTATGTGTACTGAACCTAAACGTATCAAATATAAATATAAATTCAAGCAAAAATTCAACTTTACCCTCCTCAGCTAAAGGTTATGTGTACTTTAGTCCCTAAATTGAAAAAATGTGCTACATGGTCCCTCAAACTTTTCTTAATGTACACCTTGATCTTGTTGTCAAGTTTTTGTCCATTCCAGAAAGTTTGGAGGATCATAGGCTCAGCAATTATTTTTAGTTTAGGAACTAAAAGTACACATTACCTATAATTGAAGGGGGTAAAGTGAGGTTACTGTAAATTCCAATATCAAAACCATGATATAAATGAGCAAGAGATGCCATAATTCTCAATTTCCATTATTGGCAAAGAGGTTGAGAAGTTGAACCAATTAGTTCAGCATGAATTAAATTTATTCTCTCTATCCTAATTTCTTCTGTAGATAAAACTCGTCAAAATAATTGGAGTTATTCGAGTAGTGTAGAGCTTAAAATTACCGAATCGCGCTTGGAACCGGTATGTGATATCTTCGATAGTATTATCTGCCTTCTGGGGGTGGCAGACTCCTTAGCTGCCATATATCTTGGTGTTCGATATACAGTTGAGAACTTTGTGGATTTTGACTTGTTCATGTTGCATTCTTCGCGGACACGGCCAATGGATAGATCATACAGTCTCTCTTTCGAACAAGTGAAAAATCCATGTGCTCTTTGAGTAGAGCACAGAGAGCCTGCTTCAGTTCCAGAGATACTAGGATTCAAGGCCCTGTCATTGCTGAACGACAATCGCTTATCTCTGTCAGAGAGAGTAGAAACAGATTCCGGCTCTAGGAACCGATTTCTTCTCATGTAATTTGATTCAGGCCATTGGAAAGGAAATGTGCTTCTTCTGGGGCTGTTGAGTTTTTGGTGAATTTTAAGAATATAAGGTTGAAGATGTGGATGGTTTAGTAACTCTGCAGCCTGTCAAAACAAATTACGCTTAGCTTTCGTTGAAGGAATGAAAGATATCACAGATATAGCAGTGAACTTCTGGACAAACTTATATGGTTGTAATGACATCTGGCTCATATTTATCACTCGAAGACAATAATATTTACGCTTACTACATGCGACATATCTTGATACAACTTACTTCTATAGAGTGGTTTTGGCTTTCATCAATGAATCCACATATTAAGAAATGCAAAGAAATACTTGAGAGTTCAAGACAGAAAACATACACTTGGCCTAAGCTCTGGATTTTTCCGCAGCATACTCTTGACGAGCCCTCGACTGAAAGAAGAAATAATATATATATCACATCACAATAGGCTACACAGATCGTGTAACTGAATCACGTACATAAAAGGATTGGCAAAAAATAACAAATTGTAACTATACAAAGATTAATCCAGCTCTAGGAGAACATCAAGTGTTAAACATCAATGAAAGGTAATATTAAGTGAATTGAAAGCTCTAGACATGCTAAAATGGCACAATGCTTAACATAGAACACATTCCGGATAGAAGAACACTTCAATTTCGAATCCACAGCAATTTTGAAATCATATCAGCCATAGAGAAGACAAAGTCAAGTGCACGACAAGTCGACAACTATGAATGCATTGAAGGCCATTCATTACTCATTACTAATTTGATCAGTATCTGCATATATGCAAACTCAACTAAACCTGGCATTGAAGTCAACCAAATGCTGTGGGAATAGCATAATAGTTACATTACATAAAACATGAGCAAAAGACAGATAAAGTGTAAAGAAAATAATTTTTTTTCGGAGATATAAGACTCACAATGGACCGGAATACATAGTAGGTAGTGGTGCCACTAAAGACTTGTTTATTTTGTTAATCAATGTTTGCATATCCTGCTCAGATATAGAAGAAAACAAAAATGTCAGTGATTTTATGTATGTTGAGCTCCAAACTTCAGAGATGTGGATACTGAACATCAATGAGTCACTCTAAAGTCTAAACTAATGAGAACCAAAATAATTTCCAAAATGAAAAAAAGTTCTCAAGTATCAATACAGACATCAATGATGCGACAAAATACTATTGGATGACTTTCAAATAAACTATATATTATACCCTTCATTAAATTTTCCTTCTTAGGATAAAAAAATTAATGTTTCATTAAAAAAAAAGATAAAATAAAAAGGGTGTAACTACCAGCCTCAAATAGTTACTTACAAGAGCCCTAAAAGCAGGTTTATGAGCAGCCATTTCGTATATACAGCACCCTGACAAATGTTATAAGTTAATACTGAAAAGGAATTTTAAAATAAGGTAATAAGAGTAATTAAGCCTAGGTAATCTCATGTGTACAAAATGAATCTATCTTACCCAAAGACCAAATATCTGACTTAGAGCCATAAGGTATATCAGCAAGAAGCTCTGGGCACATATAACTCGGAGTCCCCACAACCTAAGAGCAATGCAAGAACATATAAGATCAAGTAAAATGCAGAAACCACTAAAACAATGAACAGAGAATTCCTTAGCCATAACACTCACAGAGGAAGCAAGATCATCGCATGTCAACATTTTAGCAAGACCAAAGTCACCTGCACCCAGCACACATAACATAAGGATCAGATAATAAAACAAGAGACGACTTAAAAGATGTTTAGACTCCAAATGTATCCATGAAGCATAAGTGTAGTGTGAGGACAGAATGAGGAGATTCGTTACCTAGACGTATATCTTGATCTTTTGTCAAGAATATATTTGAACACTGCAACATCAATGTAAATTTGATCCTCAAAGATTTCTCATATACATAGCAAGCGAAAAATATCATCTTCAGTTGTGGAACTTATAGAAATACCTTGACATCACGGTGCAGAATATGATTCGCATGCAAGTAATCGAGTGCCATCAGCAATTGAACAAGCCACTTACATAGCTTCTGCATGCAGAAGTTAATAGATATTAGCTTGGTAATGAAGTTTCAAAAAGCAATTACACACCAATGCATTCACAATTGCACGCACGGAAGTAAAAGGAATTGCTCGAAGAGTGACCAACCTCTTCGGAAAAATGGACACCATTAGCCTTTTTTATGGCTTCAGCCCTGCACAACAACGAAATCAAAGAAGGAATACATAATTAGGAACTAAAAGATAAAAGTGTTTGCATAAATGTTTTTTGAGTTCCTCGACTACTTGAATTCAACGGGAACCATTACTTACATATCTCCTCCTTCACAATAGCCAATGATGATACATACAAAACAACCCTGTAAGTGAAGGTAACACCTTGCCGATGTCAGAATTATGAAACTGAAGAATTATTAAAACCAAATGCCATGTCATGAACAGTCGGTTCCACTATCAAGATGTTCATCAATGTGATAAAAGATCAGCATCCATAAAGAAGCAAGGGAATAACAAATCAGAATATGTCACTTTTGTGAATCTTCATTAGTATATTTTTATCTCTCTCTTTTTTTTTTATTCTGTCTTAAAAAAATAAAAGGCTAACCTTTTCTACCCAGGAATCTTTATACTCCACAATAAAAGGGTTTCGAACTTTAGAGATGAGTTCCATCTGCAAAACAAGGAACAAACAAAAGCACCATACAATCTAATAAATTAGTAAACAACAACAAAGTATCCCATTTCACATTTTAAAACAAAACTATATAAACCAACACAAATTGAAGGAAATGTAACTATATATATCATTAAAACCCAAAGGTCATAATAACTTCACCAAATAAAACTCGTCTCAAAGCTCGGCATTAACTTCACCTAACTTATCCTTGTTATACTAAGTAGAGTCAGCTACATGAATCACTACATGTGCTAATAACGTTCCGGTTCAATTCAAACCATTTTAAGAAAAAAACACAATGTATTTATGTAAAACGCGTAATGCACAAGAGGAATTAAGAGAAAACTATAACCCACAAAAGCTTAAAAACCCTATCTGAAGAAGTAAAAATGGAGAGTACTACTACCTCCTGGTGAGCAGATCTACGCGCTCTGTCGGTCTGCCTAGCAAGGCGGATCTTCTTGAGCACATACCTAAGATTGAAAACAACATCAACAAAATAAAATCATAAAAAAAAAAAATGCAACATAAGATATATGAGCTTATCATTATAGCCAAAATAACACAAGGGTTCATAAGTATACTTCACATAGCAATTTAACCATAAAAAAAGGGGGCAAAAAAGGTTTAAAAAATGATATCTTGAACCACATTTAAGAAAAAGACACAAAAAATAAAAAGGAAAAGGGTTTAGTAATGAGTCATACTTTTTGTTTTCATGCTTGTGCCTAACAAGCAAAGCAGAACCAAAAGAACCCTTTCCAATCTGTTCTAAAATCTCATACTGTTCCATTTTTTGGAACTGGAAATAACTTCACTTCACTCTTCTACACAAGTTTCATTCCTGAGAACAGCAAGAACACATTAAGCTCACTCACAAATCACAAACACAAAAAGCAAAAACAGTAAACATAAAACATAGAACAAGAAAGTGATCATCACAGTAAAACAAAATGGGGTTTCATTCTTAAACATTAAAGCAATCATTTACACACAAAAAAAAAACACACACACACACAACACTTACCTCATACAACATGTTGCCATAAAAGCACAACATTAAAAAAATTTAAAGAAAAAGAAATGGAAAAAAAAGAGAGCAAAAGAAATGAAGTAGAATAAGAGAAGAAGGAAAAGAGAGAAAAAAAAAAAAAAAAAAACCCTGGGTTGATGAACTTGAAGAGGATATGAATGTTGTGTGTGTAAATGGCAAGGTAAGTGTGAAAGGAGCTGAAGGAAAAACTCAGGGAACTCGTGCTCTTACTTTATTTCCTTTTTTATATTTTTCACAGTAGATATCAATACTTTAGGAGATGTAAATGTAATTTTTTTTATTGAAAAAAGCAAAAGATTTATTACATAGTTTTTTACCGGTAGTATATTTTAGGGTGAAGTAACAAAATCGTCTAAAAAAAGATTTTATTGCTGAAAAAATCTATCTCGAAACATTTAAATGATATATAAGTCCTGAAAAATGTTATAATTTCAATAAAATTCACTAACTATGAACTTAAATGGTGACACTTTGACAGCATAAAAATGTTACATAACCCTAATTGTAATATTTTTCTATGTTAATGGACATGAATTAGTCGTTACAACACTATATAGAACTTGATACACCAAGAAAGAATCATCCTAGGATATCACATTTGATGGGAGAAATGTAAGGTAACATTTGCATAATGTCATAGTGTTATTATTAAAGTCATCTCATTATTTCGGTTGATAGGATTTTGGTTGAGTTATTATTGGTAAATTTTATTTAAATTGTAATGGAGTTATTTTATTTTCAATAATACTTGGTGTACAATAGTAAATCAGTTAGTACATGTCTATTTGGAATTTGTTTTTTTGCCAAATAATCATTGAGATGGTAATAAACTGAACAATTATAGTCCAAAATCTCATTTATTGGCTGATTTGACTTGCACTGTATATTTAGCCTCACTCTTTTATCTTTTATATGTTTCATGGTTAATTTTGTTACTTCATCCTATATTTTAACAATTTTCATGAGCAATTTTGTTAAAATTATAACATCGGGCAGTTTAGTTGTATTTTATAGAAAATTTTGAATTACTTGATTTTAGTCAAACTTGTTTACTATTCATCATCTAATAATAATAAATACTTTTTGTGATATTTTGAATTTTGGTACCACATATTTTTGTGATTAATTTATTTGAATGTCCTTGTTGAGTCGTTTTCATAGATAACACTTGACGCACGTTTTGACCAACTTTCTGTTGTTTCCTGTTCTTGTCCTCTGTTTTTATCCATCTAACTTCTCTCTATTTGAATTTCTGCTTTACCTTTTTCAGTTTTGGTTCCAAATTCCAAATTTCAATTCTTTTTTATTTGCCGCTCCCTCCCTTTTTGCATTATCCATTTGGTTGGATATAGAATTCTTTTGAAAAAATATAATTTTTGTTCATCACAATTAAGCCCTTTTAAAAGATTTAGTTTTTTAGTTTAGTTTTAATGCACACTGTCTAATTAATTGTCGTCCAATTAAAACATTCTGTTTTTGTATAATTTTTTAAATAATATGACAGAGAAAACACAATCATGATTGAGATGGTAACACATATTGAATGACTGTGTAAAAAATTTATATTAGATTAAAATTAAATTCTTGATTTTTTATTTTTAAGCTTTTAAAAATTGATTATTTTAGTACCTAGTGCAGGAGGCATATTTTAAGGATTTCGTACGATACAAATTTCGTTTTGTAATGTTTGAGAGTGTTTTAAATAAAAGAAATATATATATATATTGTATTGTACTACTAGTATTATTTAACATTTGCTTAATTTTAAAGTATGGATTGACTTTACATTATTAAATATGATACCTTTTTAATAAAGTATTAGATGCAAAATTATTCATGTGTTAAGTAGTGTTATTAGAGTTCCAAGTTTCCAGAACATAAGATCTAAATGGCTCTTATAAGTCGTGAATAATCCTTAATCATTGAGCTAATTTTTTAATTGAGTTTGATTCGTTTAAATTCTAATATGGTATAAAATTTATACTAAATATGATTATTTTTTTGGCAACCACACACGCATGCTTACTTAGTCAAATTTCATGCATACATCTAACGGGGTTGGCACAAGTGGCATGTGACTTGTTATCATTTAAGTCTTGGATTCAAGTTTTATGAATGAAAAAAATCTTCAGTAGGAGTCTCACCTGTCATTCCCAGGTACACGATCTAGGGCAACAGATTAGTCGAGATGAAGCGCCGAATACCGTGGACAAAAAAAAAAGTCTCACGATACTAGCAAATAAAGCCTAAATAGTTTTTTATAAATGAGTTTAATTTTAATGCATTGATAGTATAAAAGTATTTTACGTTGTCATCCAATTAAAATATTTTTTTTTTTTTTTTGATAAATATCATCGTGAGAACCAAAGCAAAGGGTAGCTCATGGGAAAACAACATACCAGGACACACAACGTAGCTTAAAATCATCTCCCCCTTCAAGCCTTCCAAGACCCTTGAGTCCTGGTATCACACAAAGAAAAACCCCCCACCCTATCGATGCGTAACCCGAACCGCCAAGTTTTATAACCTCCTAGCCTAAGATCCACTAACCTATTGAGGAAAAAAGAGAACTAGGTCGAGGTAAAACAATGGGGTCCCAATCACATATCGAGCTAAAAAAACCCAACAACCTATCCCCTAAATACATGAGTGGCTAAAGTTCAGCCCAATTAAGCTAGCAAAACAGACATCATAGTCACTCAAGCGACCACTTCCATGCGCACCATTCCAGACTCCCATATCAATTACTACACATTGTTGATGAGCAGAGGGATTGAACAGCCAAGGAAAAAGTATTTTTAATGGAGAGTTTCCAATCCATGTATCAAGCCAACATCTTGTATTTCCACCATCCCCAATCTTTCATTATCCGAATCCTTTAGCCTCACCAACACAAGGAGATCAATCTCCTTTTCCTTTGCCAATTTGCATATAGTTGTATTCTTTCCATTCCCCCAACCTGTACAATTCCAAAACACCAATCTCACCATCGATGTAACTGGAATCGTCGGGATTCAAGAATCTATTGGTTGGAGCGACGCATTTTCCGAGCGATCACACTCGCTGGAATCTCCATCGCTCTCTGCAAGCTTTTCGCACGCAGTTTCTGCCTTCGCTTGATTCTCGAAATTGCTTTCACATATAGTATATCTTCCTCCGAATCGATCGGAAATCCAGCCGCCTTCCCCGCTTCGTGGCTATAGAACAAGCACGCACGCACGCCCGCCTTATATGCATACCCAGGATTTGTGATCGCTCCCTCACCATCTCCCTTGTATCTCCCTCCGGGAACAGTGTGTCTCCCTCTACTAGTCGTTTCGGTTTCTCCCAAACTCACCGCCCTCCATTTAGCTAGCTATCTAGAGCGTCTAACATCTTTCTCAGATTCCTTAAATTAGATGCTTAAGTAAAAAAGTTGTTAAATATCCGTGAATGTAAATTAAATCATTTATAAATATTAGATAATATTCAAAATCTTGAACTAGCTTTTAAATTCGAGAAATGATCCGTAGAGTTCAAAAATCTCGACCTCAAAAATTTTGGTCCTATATTGTTGGGCTTAGACCCAAAACATGCCTAAAAAATAGTTCACATTTCCGAAGTTGTGATATAAAATATGACACCCCCTACCCTTCCAAAAAATAACAAAAACATTTTATGTCATAAAATGGTATTGACCCAAAATGAAAAATAGATTGGACCAAGAGAAAAATAAGATATCTTTAAATGGGTTATTTTAGCACAGTTAGGCCCAATAATGATATGCCTCAACCTACCTATAGTGATTATAACTTTCACTTTTGAAACACAAAACAAAATCGAAAAAATTTTAAACTTCATAATAAGGAAAATATTTGAGTTACAACAAAAAAATTCAGTCAAAATAGTTAATATATTGTACATAATATATATAATATAAAATACATAACATATATTACATACAGTGCACAACATATATTATATGTTGCAGTATTATTTTTCTTTGTAACATATGATATATGTTGTGCACATCATGTAATATATGACGTGCACAATTTGTAATATTCATTGTGCAATTTATATTATATATATTATACACAACTTGTTAGTAATTTTTACGAATTTTTTAGTTGTATCTATAACAATGTTCCTCACAATAATGAGAGACGATAATTAAGTATTTATGTTGGATTAAGCGTGATCCAATCTTTTGATCAGCATTTTATTGAATTTTCTTTTTAGCACTAACTTGTTACGAGTCTCTCTCATCAGAGCGCCTAGACTAAAGTAAAGAGGCCTTATAAGACATTGACACGGTAGGTAGTAATATAATAATGATTATTTTTAATAAGGAATTGTCAGAAAAATGTTGATAAAAGTATTGTTAAAATGATAAATTATATTTTTATGACATTGAAAATAGTCATAAACTATTATTTGATAATTAATAACCGTTGAAAATATTTATAAATTAATTTTAAGTATTTTTTACGACCACTAGTTGTCAATACTATTTTTAATAACAATATTTTTGTTAACATATTTAATATTAAAAATGCTCACTTTTCTCGCACCCTAATAGTGAACTTTTGGGTGCTGGTTCTCCCCATGTTATACTTGTAACAATGGTATTTTCATTGAGAGCCGACCAACCAAAAAGAGCTCTCCTATCCTAATAGCTAACTTTTGAGATATAGTTCTCCAAAATATAATTCAATCTAATAATGACAATTAGATAATAGCAATTAGATTTATGGTGGGGTAAAACATGAATTTCATTCATCCTTGAAAAGTAATTTTTACACGATTCTTACCCCACAACCAGTTATATAAGTAAGAATATTATGTGGTTATATATATATATATATATATATATACAGTAAATTATAAATTTTAAAGATGAAAAATAATAGTATTTCTGAGTTTAAAAAATAGAATAATTATAAAAAATAAATTTAACAAGAAGCCTAGATAACATAAATATACCATCGACTGAAGTAGCTATCAAGTAATATCATCATCATGAGGATCATAACAAATGCTACGGCAATAAACAGAGATACAGTTAAGAAAGCACTATATGTGGTTTTAGACAGTTTCATTATTTCCAAGCTAAGTTAGCCGAAAATTTATTGAGTTTTGTAAAATGTTCAAAAAAATTAACATAACTGGGATTTTATTGTGGACACGGTTCTTCACAACTTATAAGCCACAACTTTTCCTCTTGGTCCACTATTATACAAATAATGATTGTTGTACAACAAAAATATATTTAACTAGCTAGTATATATCCAATTTATACTATACATACTATAAAATGTGTTATTAGAGATATTAGTGTTAAAGGATATGATTATATTTTAGATAGGGATGATTAGTTGTTAGTTATTAATTTTGTGGCCTATAAGGCATGAGTGATTGTATTATTTGATCATTTAATTCCATTATATTTCATTTCATATTTTTCATCTCTCTTCTTCTTGATCTTTGGGGTCTAATATTATGAGTTTCAACCTGTGTTATATATATAACACACGTTGAATATTAGTTGAATATATTTCTATTATACGAGAAACATTATTATTATTATATATGCATAGATTTCTCAAAGTACGATCTTTAATTTTTTTTCTATATTAATAGTCGTTTTTAGTGTGCTCTAGCATATTAGCAGCATTGTCAATATTTTGTGTTCAATATAAAAAAAATAAGATATTGTTTGCATTTTTATAAATTAAATGAAGTCCTTTAATTTGAGAGTAGTTTTTTTTATAGCAATTATTTTTTGTTATACATCAACTATTTACCAAAAATTATATATATATGGCTTGGACCACTATTCAACTGAAATTGCGGTGGATTGTACTTATTATTTCTTCGTGTCCCTTTTTATGTTTCTTTTCTAGTCACAAATGGTGGTGCAGGATTATATATAGTTTTCTTTTTTTTGAGAAGGATTATATATATATATATATATAGTTACAATAATGTGACAACAAAACTTATCCTAACTGAAGATGGTTCAGAATGAGCTAGAGATCAATGATTTCAATACACAATATATATATATATATATATAATTATCATTTAATTATACAATTCTATTTATAAAATTTTTAGGGTGTTTGAAAGAATATATAAAATGAGAATACGTGCGCGCATGTGTTTGAAGTTAATTTATCTCAATTTTACCATCATTATTTTACATGATTTCATCTCTATATAGACATTTATTAGTTACACTTGATTAATGTATGAAAAGATAATTATTAGATGAGCATTGCTAGAGTTACAACAAAAAATCAGCTAGCCAATAATAGGAAATTGGGTTTAAATCACTCCGCCCATTAAAAAATACACATCATTAATAATACAATTTGGGCCAAAAATATTAAAATGAACTTTATTAACTGTTTTGATTGAAAAAATATTATTTCCAAAACATGATATTAGAATAATAAATAAGGCACTAGTGAAGAAGTTGTAACGAAATTGAAGAAAGCGAAATGTGTTTTTGAAGCATATATAGCGTGCTTTTCAATTTTCATGTCCTTTTCGATTCTTTCCAATCAGAAAAAAAAGGAATATCTTGCACAACAAAAGGAATGAAGAGATATGGATAGATACATCACATAGAGTATAGAATTTGTGTTGAAAGATACATACATGATTGTGCATCAACAATTATAGAGCTAATAATGTATGTATAACAAACCAGTAGTGATATAGGTACAACTCTATTACATTGAAATGAAATAAATTAGAGCATTTATACTCATTCTATACACATATTAATTATCTTAAATAGTGTAATGAACGCAGTTGTCAGGAGAAAGAGAAAATTAAACTCTCTCTCATTCAAATCTCACATATATACACAATCAAAATAGTCTCTTGAGTGAAAAACTCATTTAATTTAGGGTTGAATATGGTTGTTGTACTTAGCTTATTGAGTTATGAACCGGCTAAGTGGGCGTCCATTGATTCTAGTGATTTGCATTTGTGGTGTATAAACTAAAAAGAAATGTTATGTACTGTGTCACTCTGGTTAGTAAAAATGCATTTGTGATTTGCATTATGTGTAATCCTGGATATGTGTATATGTTACTATAGGTGTAATATGCAATTAAAGTGATGTGTATGGACTATTTGTGTACTGTGGAATACAAGTTAATTATTTGTATTTGTAATGAATAGCTGTGTAGTGCTCACTATGAGTTTTGTGTAACCTGGAATACGAGGTATGTGTAATGAATATTCGTGTAATCCTCACTATGAGTTATGTGGATATGCTCATATTTGTGTAATCTGCAATTAGAGTGATGTGTATCATGACTATGAGGTATGTGTAATTCTCTTTATGAAGTCTGTGTAATCCTGACTATGAGGTATGTGTAATCCTGTTTATGAGGTCTGTGTAATCCTGACTATGAGGTATGTGTAGTACACGTAAACTAATAGGCTTACAAGCGCCAGACTAGACTAATTATGTGTAATCTTCCCTTTTTTTTTAATAATTAAAAGGGGTATCACAATTAAAATCAAAAACTGATTATTTATATCTAATAATTAATGGTATAATATATGATTATTAATAAGCATTTAAATGTGTTTTGTTTTTTATTTTTTTGGAACAAATATTAAATAGTTGACAACCTAGTTGGCTAATTGAGTTGTCCATCTAGACTTTTCCATAACAAAATAGGTCATACTAGTATTCAACATGTATTATACATAATATGCAATATGTGTTATACGTATGTGTGTTATATATATAGCACAAATTCCATATTATATATAACACACATTGAATACTAGTTGAACGTATTTCTGTTGTACGATAAATATTATTGATTGTGGAATCAATAATGTTTGTCGTACAACGAAAATATGTCAAACTAGTATTCAATGTGTGTTATTCATGATATGAAATGTGTGCTATACGTACGTGTGATATACATATAGCACACATTCCATATCATAAATAACACACTTTGAATATTAGTTTGACGTATTTCTATTATACTACCAACCTTATTGATTATGAAACCACTACGTGTGATGTTTATTAGTTGCAAGGGATAATTTCCATGTCGCTCGATCTATCTATGAATTTTTTTAACATTTTTAAATTTAAAAATATCACTCTATTTATGATATCAAAATTACATCATTTTCTTTCATCAATAATAAAAAAATTCTTATGAGAAGATTCCCTACTTCCATCAAGAGGACCTCAAGTCGATCGAGTTGAATAATTAGGCATATACTTAATAATTTTGAATACCAATGGTTCCAAAAATGAAAAGTGCACTTAACATAATTGATATATTTACTTGATTTGTTTTTTAGGACGAAAAATCTTGGTTCACAATAAAAAATCAGTTAAAACAGTTAATAGTTTATGCACAACATATATTTTATAGTATGCACAACATATATTACATGTTGCAACATTATATTTCTTTACAACATATAATAATACATGTTGTACATAATATGTGATATATATTATGCACAACATATTACATATTGTGCATATTACATAATATTTGTTATACATAACCTATTGACTTTTAACTATTTATTCATTGTATATATAACAATGTTCTTTTCAAAATCTCACACCATATTATAATCTCCCATGGAAGCCAGAACACTTCCATCCGAGAGTATTTGGTTTGTTGTTTTCTTTTGTAATTTTGAATGTGTTTTGTATACATCATAAAAAAAAATATTATAAGATATTTTTAGTGTATTTAGAGCTTATGATTTGAGTGGAGTATGATCATTTTCGTATATTCTTTATATATATTTCTATTATAAAATATTTTATCGTTATATCTGGTCTCCACACGGATATAGGTTATTTTATCGAACTACGTAAAATTTCTTATGTCATTTTATTTCTACGCTTCCGCATAAATTTACTCGGATAATACTTTTATTTTAACTATTGTAAGGTTGTCCATTTTCCAACACTTATCTATCGACGTTCACTTAGTTTCTATGTTATTATTATGACCGTCACATCAATAATTAAAGTCAAATTTTCATCATTAAATATAAAATAATACATAAATACTTGGAGAATAGTACTTTTTCAGCCAAAATAGCCAACAAAGTCCATTTAATATTTTGTGGCCCAATTAGCATTTTAATCATGAGTATATTTTTAGTGGGCTAGATGATTATATGTGACCCCAATTTCTATTTGTTAGCTGTTTTGGCTGGTTTTTTTTATTGTACCTCTAATATCACATAATATACTCTAGTTCTGAATGTACAAATAACATTATTTTATATTATTAAGTCATTGCATGTGAATATCATCTAATTTTTCTAAATTTAAATGAAATTTCATATTATTTTTAAAGTATTATTGGACCATACATTCCTTTTTCATGCTAATCCACCTCTCAATCTTTATCATACCATTTTAGTGAATATTCCACATCCAGAATTGTAACACCAGCACTAAACTAAACCCTTCATTATACCTCACAATCCTTAGGCCTTGGCTTGACTTCAACCACTTTAGTTGGTCACGACCACTCCCATTACAGTTTTTTTTTTAAGACAAAATTAAAAGATAAATAATATGAAATGAACAAAATGAAATTAATATTTATCATACAATAGAAATATGTCCTACTAGTATCCAACGTGTGCTATATATAAGACGTAATGTGTGCTATACATATAGCATACATTATTATATCTTATGTATAGCATGAATCCTAATTAGACGTATTTATGTACGACAAACATTATTATATATTAAGAAGTATGTCTCAAAAATCTTGCAACAATTTCATTAGAATCATTATTGTGATGGGTTCAGCCACATTTTGATACCAAAAACTGCAAAGTATATTATTCTTTCACCGACAATATCTTTGTGTCATAATGCACATCACATTATTATATTATTGCAACACTAGCCACAAAATTCATGTTCCTATATATATAGGTCTATTCTTAGTACTCTTTTAAGATATTCACATACATACATATATTGGAGATTCACTATTTAAGTTGATTCCTTTAATGTAACACACAGGAAGTCAATCAAATAATGCATATTAAGTCAAAAATGGATCAAACCCGATATTGTACACCCCAATTATTGCACTCATCCTTCTTTTCTTAGCTTCGCTAGCGCTATTTGTACAATGAGATGACTGTTAATTTTACTAATGATTACGATTAGCCTATTTTTCTCACTAAATTCAAAACTGAGACTAGACCAAAAAGCTTAAAAAAAGTTCATTGGCTGAATTGGATGAAAAGTCATTATACAAGAAGAATTATTATTTCTCTCGCTTTATTATACTCTAACTAAAATTAGCCTATCACATGTTATACCCAATATGTATTACGTGTTATAAAGAAAGATAATGTTACAACATATGATACATGTTGTATATAATATATCGTATATGGTGTGCATACTATATAATATATATACGTTGTGCATATTACATATTATATATTATACACAACCTATTAACTATTTTGACTGATTTTTTATTATGTAACAAGACCTTAAAATAAGTGTTTCCTTTGATTTTGGGTTAAATAATTGGCTCCAATCAATCTTGCATTCATAGATGAGCATGATTTGGATTTGATTATCAGATTTGAAAAGCCCTTATTAGTGGTTAGAAATTAAAGGGGTTGATAGGATCAATGGGCCCTGAGCGAAACCTTGAGCAGGAAGCTGAACCATGGAGTGTGGCAAGTGGGACCAAATCTCAGCTGAACAAGAATGGACTCACATAACATATATCATATCATAAAATCATCTATAGCTATATATGTATATAGGCCATGCTCATATTTCAATTCAATCATTAATTTATGTATGGTGTGCTTAAAAAGCAAAGATGAACCAAAATCAATAAACATAGGCATGCAGGATCATTGGGTAAGAGTAAAGGAGTACCACACATCAAAGTCCACGGATAGCAACCCAATCATCTTCATATATATATACACACCTTTTTTAAATTAATTGCTCAATTTTAAATTCACATTTTAAAATAAGATAATACTTGAGAAAATATTAATTTTTAAAAAAATTAAGAATGTTTTATAATAATATATCTTTAGCTCTAATTATTTTTCATCTTAATTACTCCATCATAATCTTTTTTTATTGAATATGGATTAAAACCTAAAAGTCCAAAAACTATCACAACAAAAGTTATGGGGTAGACTACACCCAAAGTCATCACTGTAGCAACAGCTTTGGCAAAGAGAGGGAGGGAGGAGGAAAATAAATAAAACCTAGAAATTCTGTTTATTCTCTTAATTACATCATTATATTTAATTATTTTATTAAGTAATTATCATATTTATTCTCTTTATTTCTTTAACAAAGAGTATAGTTATATATGAAATTAACAATAATTATATATATATATATATGTATATATATAAATTAAAATTTTAAAAGTGAACAATTAAAAAATTGGAAGGGAGTAAATAAATAAGAGATAAAAGTATGGTCAGATTTAATTGTAGATAGATATGAAACTACTAAAGTGCATTAGTTCATAGTCACTATACATACATACCATAACTTAAGATCAGATTGATCAAGAAATTTTGGATAATCATCAATTTTAGACTAAACATCTAATTTACTAGTTCAAAATTAAAAATATCATGTGATGAATTAATCGCTTGAATTTTAATTAAGATTTTTTAATTGGTTTTTATAAATTAATAAAAGGGCAAATCATCAGTCCTCAAATTTTAAAAATTCTCTATTGACCCTTCACAATTAAAAAGATGAAACTAATTATTAGTTCTCAATATTTAAAATTGAACATACATATATATATAATATGAAAAGATAAATTTATCCATTTTTTAAAATTATGCAGAGTAATTTAAAATTTTTAAATTCTAAAAAATAAAATTAATTTGTTTTATGATATATTTTTGAAGAACATTGCTCTATGTATAATAAAAAATAAATTAAAACAGTTAACATATTGTGCACAACGTATATAATATATAATATATACAATATATCACATATTGTATATATGTTACATGATGTGCACAACATATATTACATATTTAAAAAAATAATATTGTATCATATGATATATATTATATACAACAAATTATATATAATATGCATAACATGTTCACTGTTTTGAATGATTTTTTATTATTTAGAAGATTTTTGAATCACCAAAATGATTGAGTATTCCATCACCCTCGAATTTATTATAGCAACACCCTCATTGAAGTAATTTTGGGGTACATAATTAAGTTGGATTTTTGTATTGGCAAGTGCTCAAGAGTGGTGAAAAGAGCTATGAACCAATAATATAATATAATGCCACTTCTTCACTTTGCAATTGATGGATCGTTTTTGCTTTATTTGTGTTGTGGATACGGGATCAAGGTATATATTACTTTTGAGATGCATAGAACTTCAAGTTTCAAATACTTTATCATTTCTTAATGATACTAGTTAATATTCAATTACAACATTGATGGATTTGATTCATCTCTAGCTAATAATTCGCTTCCTGGAACTCACTTTCTCATTCTCTTTTTGTTTTATTATAAAGTAATGTTAATATAGACTCGAATTCACGGTGAACCTTACATATGACAACATATCAAATATTCAAGACATAATTAAAAGTTATAATTATAATAATATTATGAATCTCTTCATTGATATGTTGTCACGTGTAGGGTTCATCGTAAACATGAATTTATATTATAATTTTCCTTTATTATGTGCCAACCTTATCTATCTCAATTAGTCACTTATATTATATATATGATGAAGTTGTCACTCAAGTTTAAAAAAGACGTGTTTGATATAAAGCAAATTATGTTATTAATTAAGTATCATATTGGCATAAAAGAATTGTGATAAAATAGCAAGTTTCATATAAACCCAATGATTTAAATTTATCCGTTTCATATTATTTTGTTTAATTAACTTTTTTTTATTTTTTTTAATTGAAAAATCATGCAAAATCTACTTATATGGTACTTTAATTTAATCATGCAATAAGTAATGACATCCACTTTCATTTTCAAGGCTTAATGCATGGATTCAATTTTTTTTAGAATTTAATTATTATGTGCTAATAATGTAAATATACTTATATAGCTACTTAATTAGGTTTGTGATGTGTAATTTACATATAAAAAAAATATATTTTACACTGTCAATCAATAATAATTTAATATTTCATAAATAAAAGGTAACAGAGATGGTTCCATAACATTTACGGGCCTCAACCTAACAGCTTAAGCTTTTAGGTGAGATGGTTCCATAACATGGTATCAGAGCACGAAGCTCTGATACCCGACAACCACAAAACAAAGGCAATAGTGCACAGCCATGGCAGCAGAGCACGAAAAAGGAGGTGCTAAGAAGACCTACTCGCCGTATGATCTCAATGCGAGTGACAATCCCGGAAACATTATCACGCAAGTTCAATTACGTGGTGAAAATTACGATGAATGGGCAAGAGCGGTGAAGATCTCGCTTCGCGCCCGGAGGAAATGGGGATTCATTGATGGCACGCACATCCAACCAAAGGATGATGCACCCGAACTCGAGGATTGGTGGACCGTCCAGTCCATGATCGTCTCCTGGATTCTAAACACTATTGAACCAAGTTTACGATCCACAGTAGCTTATGCTGAGACTGCACAAAACCTGTGGGAAGACATTAAAGATAGATTCTCGGTTGTGAATGGACCCAGAATTCAGCAACTAAAGTCAGACCTGTCAAGATGCAAACAGGAAGGAATGATGGTGGCGACTTACTTCAGAAAATTGAAGGTTCTTTGGGACGAGCTCGCTAACCATGACAAAATTCCATCTTGTACCTGTGGTGGGTGCAAGTGTGGGATTGGTACTCAGTTAGAGAAACGAAGGGAGAAAGAGAAGGTCCATCAACTTCTTATGGGCTTGGATGACGCAAGTTACGGGACAGTGAGATCAAACATTCTGGCATCGGACCCGTTGCCATCTCTGAATCGCGTATATGCAATGCTGGTGCAAGAAGAAAGAGTAAGAATGATGACCAAATCAACGGAAGAAAGGGGACTAGTGGTGGGTCTAGCGATGCAGGCCAACTACAAAGCAAAAGGGCGCGGAAATGCTGAAGAAAAATCAATGACGTGCACTCATTGCGGTAAAAATGGTCACGATGTAAAAGGATGCTTCCAATTGGTCGGGTACCCCGAATGGTGGGGTGACAGACCAAAAAGTGAAGGAAAGTGGAATAGAGGACGTCAAGGGACGCGAAACAGAGGAAATTTAGCACGGGCAAACGTAGCATACGCTAGTGGGAGCAATAACCACACCAACAATGAAGAAAAGAAACTAGAGATGGCAGGTTTGACAGACGAACAATGGAAGGTACTGGTTGATATGATCAGTAAGCAAAAGTCAAACGAGTCAGAGAAAATGACTGGTAAGAGAATTTGGGATTTGTGGATTATTGACAGTGGGGCCTCCAATCACATGACCGGATCTCTGGAAAATTTGTGTGAAACAGAAAATATACAAGGGTGCCCCGTGGGGTTACCTGATGGTGAGCGTGTTCTAGCATGTAAACAGGGAACGATGATCCTTGAGGGAGGACTAGAATTGAAAAATGTTCTTTATGTTCCCAAATTAAAATGCAATTTACTTTCAGTGCCTCAATTGACAGATGAAGAAAACTGTGTTGTAAAATTCACTAATAAATTGTGCATTATGCAGGACCGCACTTCGAGGACGCTGATTGGAGCAGGTGAACGGAAAGATGGGCTCTATTGGTATCGTGGGGTACACAAGGCTCAAGCATGTCATGTCAAGACAGAAAGTCAACTAGAACTTTGGCACCAAAGATTAGGACACCCATCATTTAAAATTGTGCAAATGCTTCCTGATGTAAGTGGAACATGTACTCGTGATGAGTTGAATAAATTTTGTGAAATTTGTGAAAAATCGAAACAAACAAGAGACAAGTTTCCCTTAAGTGATCATCAAGCTCTGAATGTTTTTTATTTAATTCATTGTGATTTATGGGGTCCTTATAGAACTCCCTCATCTTGTGGTGCTTCATATTTTTTTGACAATTGTGGATGATTGCTCGCAGGGAGTTTGGATATATTTGTTGAAAGAAAAAACAGAGGTCTCAATGACTTTGAAAAAAATTTTCACTCTTGTTGAGCGACAATACAACAAGTGTGTTAAAATGGTTCGCTCTAACAATGGAACAAAATTCACGTGTCTAAGACAATACTTCATGCAACAAGGTATTCTTCACCAAACTTCGTGTGTGGGGACCCCGCAACAAAATGGGCGCGTAGAACGTAAGCATCGACATATTCTAAATGTTGCTCGATCATTGCGGTTTCAAGGCAATCTTCCTATTCAATTTTGGGGAGAATGTGTTTTAACTGCGGGCTACTTAATCAATCTCACACCATCCTCAATTCTAAACGGAAAATCTCCTTATGAAGTAATCCATGGATGTGCACCAAGCTATGCGCACCTACGGGTATTTGGTTCATTATGTTATGCTCATAATCAAAATAAACAGCGGGATAAATTTGACAGTCGCAGCCAAAAATGTGTGTTTGTCGAGTATCCATTTGGGCAAAAAGGATGAAAATTATTTGATCTGGAAAAAGAAAAATTCTTAGTCTCACGAGATGTGCATTTTGTAGAAAATCAATTTCCTTTTTCTGAAGCCCAATTGCTGCACTAGGAAATCGCAGCTCATGGCCCACCAGTGGAAGAAATAATGTTTGAAGGGGCTTTAGAAAATGGGCCGGGCCCACATCACCTTCAAGAAGATGCCCTAGGTGAATGCTTAGCCACTCACCCCTCTGTATCCTCCATCCACGACAGGGGGGTGCTGCAATTACAGAAATCGCGGCTAGTATCCCCATGTGAAAACGATTCGGCGCCGCCTGCTGTCCTGCTGCCGCGACTCTCCGACTGCAATCCCAGCACCTTTGACCCGCGAGAAGCCGACCCGCCACTGCTTGCTGTCCTGCCGCCGCGAACAGATGGAACAGCGTCGCGCACAGCAGACTTGGCTCTGCTTGCCGACCCACCTTCGTGCACAGAGGATACGATGCCGCTTCCAGAAACCTTCGCGGGCCACCCTCCTAGCACCTTCAATCGAGAGGTCTCTGCCATGCCCGCCGACGCTCCGCCGTGTACAGAGGAAGCGGAGCTGTCCACTGCTTCGCCACCACCGACGACCACGTTTCCCCTTGGGCGAGGGCACCGCGCGAAGACGCCTTCCGTCCGATTGCGAGATTTTGTTGCAGCCACCACGATACATTCGAGCCCCTCTGTCCAGTCACCTCCTCCAACAAAATCCTCAGGTGTGTCTTACCCTATACATAATTTTGTGAATTGTGATTCTTTTTCTCAACAACATAGAAGTTTTCTTGCCTCTTTGCACACAGAGCAGGAACCCTTATTCTTTTCTTAGGCGGTCAGAGACAAACGGTGGCGTGAAGCTATGGCACAGGAAATTCATGCTCTAGAACTCAATGAGACCTGGAAACTCACCACTCTCCCTCCAGGAAAGAAGGCACTTGGGTGTAAATGGATCTATACAATTAAATACAACTCTGATGGAACAATTGAAAGATTCAAGGCTCGATTGGTAATTCTTGGCAATCATCAAGTGGAGGGTTTGGATTACAACGAGACTTTCTCTCCGGTCGCGAAGATGGTAACTATTCGCACAACTCTAGCAGTGGTAGCCTCAAAAGATTGGGAGCTTCATTAGATGGATGTTCACAATGCGTTCCTTCACGGCGACCTTGACGATGAGGTTTATATGAAACTTCCTCCTAGATTCCAAGTATCTCAACCAGGGGCAGTGTGCAAACTCCAAAAGTCTCTCTATGGCCTCCGACAGGCCCCCAGGTGTTGGTTTGCTAAACTATCTTCTGCTCTAACACATTACGGGTTCCAACAATCTCAGAAGGATCATTCCCTGTTTACTCTTCATAATAATAACATACAATTGGTTGTGTTGGTGTACATTGATGATCTTGTCATTGCAGGGAATAATGGCACTGCCATCCAAAGGTTTAAAGGTTACTTAAATCAATGCTTTCACATGAAAGATTTAGGTCGCCTAAAGTACTTTCTGGGGGTTGAAGTTGCTCGCTCACCCAAGGGTATCTTCCTTTGTCAAAGGAAATACGCCTTAGATATCATTACGGAGGCAGGATTGTTGGGTGCAAAGCCAGCCGCTACACCATGTGAAGAAAATCACAAATTGGGCTCTGCTACAGGTTCTTTTATTTCTGATCCTGCCACTTATCGTCGACTCGTTGGGTGGTTAATTTATTTATGTTTTACTAGACCTGACCTTGCTTATAGTGTCCAAGTTTTATCTCAATTCATGCAAAATCCACGCTATGAGCATTGGCAAGCTGCTCTTCGTGTTGTTCGTTATTTAAAGGGGCATCCTGGACAGGGAATACTCCTACCTAGAGAAAATGATTTACAACTTTACGGGTGGTGTGATTCCGATTGGGCAAGCTGTCCCCTGACACGAAAATCTCTCACAGAGTGGTTCATTCAACTCGGTACCTCCCCAATCTCTTGGAAAACTCAGAAACAACAAACAGTCTCTGTCTCCTTTGCTGAGGCTGAATATCAGTCCATGGCTAAGACAACTCGAGAATTAAAGTGGATTAAAGATATTCTCTCTTCCCTTCACATTCCACATCCTGAACTAATTCGTCTTTACTGTGATAGTCAAGCGGCACTTCACATTGCTAAAAACTCGGTCTTCCATGAACGCACCAAACACATTGAAGTTGACTGCCACATTGTTCGAGAAGAAATCATTCACAAACGTCTTCTTCCATCATATGTGCCCACACACACTCAACTAGCTGATCTATTCACCAAAGCTCTCGGTGCTAAAAAGTTTGGGACAATCTTGGTCAAGTTGGGCATTCAAGACTTGCATGCTCCACCTTGAGGGGGGTGTTAACGGATAGAATCAATTAGTGATAGAGCAATTAATCATGAGCCAATCACCATTAATAGGTAGTATAACTAGGAGCCAATCACTATTAATAGGCTGTATATTAGGAACGATTTTGTACACCTTTAATTAGGAACTTAATTATAGGAAATTCTATGTTAGGAAATAATTGGCCTTGATTCATTTGATATGATGTATATATGTATTGCTGTGATTCAGAAATGAATGCAGGTTGAGTAAATATTTCTTTACCTAGAGTGAAATTAAGTTTTAGAAAAGTGACAATTTTTTTACTATCAATATTTATTATATAATTAAACTCATTATATTTTATCATATTAGATATGGATTATTTAATTAAATAACCGTGTAAATGAGTTTTCACTATATATAAATTAAATTTATCTTTCTTATTACGTGAGTCATTCAAGTAAATGATTATTTTCTTAAAAAAAAAATACGTACAAATATGATTGTTGTTTTATTTACCTATATCACAACACTTAAACATGCATATCCATTGAAATAATTTTCTATTATTGTTGTCGCTAAATATAGTTTCAGCTAAGTGGACAGCCGAACACAACAACGTAATGATCCCTTCGACTAAAGGCGATTACGTTGAGAACAGGAATCTTGTCCTCAACTGTAAGTTCCCTAAACGTCTTAGGAACGGAAGCAAGACTTTAGGCGAGAGTAAATTAACTAAAGAGAAATGTGGGCGAAATTAGAATGAATTTGAATTGAATTGAATTGACTCTCAACAAACTTGCGAAATATACCAATAATCAAGTGATGAATTCTACCTACATCTACTCCTAGAAATGAAAACGGTAAGATAAAGACTGAAATTGAATAAAAAAAGCTTGCTCTTAGCGATATTCGGGTGCCTTATTCCTAGCTAACCGCTCCTTTATATAGTCCCTATCCTTTGACCTCTTCTTGCATCTTTTCCGGCTCCATATCTCGCCACTCAGCTTCGTGCCACTTTGCTCCACCTTTTTCGCCTTGTTTTGCTCACTTGAATGCTCAATCCCATCGTTTTAGCCACTTCCCACAATTTTCGCAACTGCCGTTCAACATGTTCTTCAGCCGTATCTTCCACTAGCTGCGGCCGTAATTACTTAGCTATTTCTATCCGTTTCATTCGGCTAACCAATGTTTCGACTATCCTTACTCGGCTACATCCCTTTCGACTAACGTCTTTCGCCTATTAGCCATTTTCTTGGGATAACATAATGCCCCATTTATATTAATCAGCCATGTCTATTCGGCTGGTTTAATATAACTGCCATATCGCTTTTGCCGTTTCGTTTCTACTGCGAAAAATGACCGTTAGTCACATCACCCATCTCTTCTCATAAATGGCATGTCAGCCCTATCACATCATCCCACTTTACCAATTCTCTTCATCGTCTTTCCCTTTCTTGGTTTTCTTTCTTCCCGCCACTCTCTGCTTTCAACTCTTTCTTGCTCTCGTCTTCTCCGACCAACCTTGCGTTCCAACCATGGCCATTTTCCGTTCTATTGATCTCGAACAGAAAATCTTCACCTTAGGACCCTGTTCCGATGAGTCTCCCCATAACTCAGAGGATATTTTCACCTTTCTTTCCCCTCATCACATTGACTTTCCCATCCATTCTACATCATCTACCATCGCCCTCTGTCCTGCCACCCTACGCTCTTGGCCCCGATACGCGAACGATTATCATGAATGGTTCAATCGTCACCAGTTTCACTACGGTGACCAATGGTCCACATGGAAAATCCATGACATGCTTAAACTCAGCCTCGTCAACAATCCCTGTTCTCCCTCTCTCATTTATGCTCTTGCCCATTTCTGGAACCCCAGAGTAAATGGGTTTATCTTCCCCTTTGGCATGCTGACCCCTACTATCATGGATGTCGCTGCCATTCTGGGATTACCTTGCCATGGCGTTGAAATCCCCCCAATCTACAGCTCATCATCCGTTTCTCTGGGAATCACTTTCCAGAAGGCTCAAGCCTCTTTCTCCTCCTTCATCACAGCTAATATCCAACCTCAACACCGCCAGCCTCGATTGACTGAACACAAGGCTTTTTTGCTGTATTGGGTTTGTAAGTATTTTGTCTGTACCAATTCCTCAGTTGTAGTTTTAGATTACTCTTTTCTTGTTGATGCCATCATGTCGGATCAATGCGTAGATTTAGCTTCTTACTTTCTTTCCTGCTTGTACAAGTCCCTTAATGACATTGTTGACTGCCTGAACTCAAACACCTCATTCAATAACGTACAAGGTCCTTTGTGGTTCTTGAATCTTTGGACATCTTTGTACCTCCCAGAACTCCTGCCACCCAATCTCACTGAACACCCTGCTTTCTCAATTTATGGCCGGAAATTCCAGGTTTTACCCAATTTCTCCTCTCCCCCATTCAATTATGCCAATGCTATTTTTGGCATCAGCCGTTCCGACCCTTTCTCCTTTTTCCCTTATCGTCGCCGTGAAAGCGGCCCCGATTGGGTAAGGATTGATCCATCTTCAGCTGATGCTTCTCAGATTGCCCTCCTTGAATCTTTTCTTCCATCAGTCTTGGTTGCTAGAGATCTCCCTTCTGGGATCAGACCCACATCTCGCAACAACAAATCATCTGTCGAACCCTACCATCCCCATTGGTTCACCAGACAGTTCGGCCTTCTTCAGAGCGTTCCCATTTTGATAGAATCTTTAGTGATTCTTGGGAAGAGGCCGGTGCTGTCGGCAGATGATTTGAGCCAGCTTGCTGCTTCTTTTGAAGACATTCAATCTTCATTTCGGCTGTCCCTGTTCACTCCATCACCCTCTTCGGATGCTGACTATGACAACTGGTGGTCCAACCTCCAACACATCGTCTTCTCTTCAGAACCGGACTTTTACATGTCCAAATTCTTGGTAGAAGATGATCCACCAGCCACCAAACGGAAAGCTACCGATCAAAGCCAGCCGAAAAAGAAGAAAGCCAAGGGTATAGTTATTTCTTATGCTTTCTTATTTCCTCCCTTTTTGTTATTGCTGCACTTTAATTTCACCTCGTTTTCCAACAGGTCCAGCTAAAGCAACTGATCAAGCGCCTAGCCGTTCTGCGGCCAAGCAAGTGCAAGTGAAAGCTGACCCAGCTCAAGAAGAAGAAGAAGACAATGATGAAACCACCAATCCTGTACCTGCCTTGCAACCTCGCCGCCGTTCCAGTCAAAGAATCTGGTCCTTAGTGAAGGTAACTTCCCCCTTTTCTTGACTTTTTCTATAATGTTCATTTTCTTGTTGTGCTGAATTATTTTCTTTAGCAGCCCTCTCAAACACAACCAGGCCCTTCCAGCACAGTCATCCTCGATGAAGAAGTCACACCTTCACCTTCTCCAGAACCATCCCCTGTCAAGACAAAATCAATGGTCTCCACGGCAACCACTAGTCCAGAACCCTCTCAGACAGAAGCTTTGGATATATCCCCATTAGGAATGGTAGCCGTCGAGGATGAGAAGATGGACGAGTATTTCTCAGCCCCTTTTACTCAAGAAACCCCAGGATACTCGCCTTCCACACGGCTAATGACAAGAGTGGATGCTATCCTGGCAGCTGTTGACCTTCCAGACCTCTCGGCTCTTGATGAGCTTCAAAATAGCTTGGATGCTTTGGCCATCTCTGAGGAAATTACGGCTGAGTATAAAGAATGGTGTGCTCAACTTTCCCTCGACTTGGTCCCTTTGCGCTATCAAGCTGCTACCAGTACAGAGTTGATTTCCTCCAGCCGGCAGCGCTTAGACCGATTGAAAACCTTGGAGGAGACCAAATCTGAACTGATTCAAGCCTACCTCGCCCACCGTAGTGCCAAGGACCAAGCCATTCAAGCCAGGGATAAAGCCGTAGCTCGTCAAAAGGAACTTCACCTCAAGATAGCCGAGATGCAACGCGAGTTGGAGCAACTAGGTCCCCAAATTTCCAAACATAAACAAGAGAAGGAGGCCCAATTGAAAGCGCAAAGAGAATTGTACACTCGGGCAATTGAGTTGGACCCTGAAATCAATCAGCTGCAACGCGAAAAAGTTCGGCTAAACACTAAACATGAAACAGGTCAGAAAGTTCTTGCTGAAGCCAAGTCTAAATGGGCAGGGCTTAACAAGACTCTCCCTACTACTCAGCCAGAACCTGTTCCCGAGCAGCCTCCTTCTCCATCCAACCCAAAAGGTACTCCCTTATTCTCTTTTCCTTTTCCTATTTCGGTTTCAGTATTTTAATTACTAATACCATGTCCTCTCAGCTTTAGATTTTTCGGATGATGCCATGGATAGCTACATCAACCAGGAGGCAGAAACTCACTCGTTGGCCCCACCTACTGACTCAACTGCTCTTTCCTCCTCCGCAGCTCCGGCATAAAAAAGCCCTTCCGCTGAGGTATCCCATGTTGACACAACTCAGGAAACATGATTTTCCTTTGAACAATGATACAATTTAATTTTCTTCTGCACAATGGTACATTTTACTTATGCTACTTAACGGCTGGCATGTAGCCGAATGCACTTTTTCACCCTTAGCTTTGATTACTGTGACTCGTTGGTACTTTTCCGTTCTTTGCCCATGACTCCCAAATACTGGGCCTGAACTTTTTTAGATGCTGGGCATTAACACATTTTGACAATTCTGTTCCATGCAAATCTTTTATATAATATGCTCCTTTTCCTAACACTCGGCTTACAATAAAGGGTCCTTCCCACTTCGGGGACCATTTTCCTTGACTGTTATCTTTGAATCCAATTGGTAAAATGGCTTTCCAAACATAATCCCCTGAAACAAACTGTTTTAACCTTACCCTTTTATTGTATGCTCTAGCTACTTTCTCTTTATTTGCTTGAATGTTTTCTAAAGCTTGGAGCCGATCACTGTCCAGCCGATCCAATTCCATGAACATAGCTTGATTATACTCATCGGCTAACAACTGATTCTGCTTGGCCACCCTTAATGATTTCACATTAATTTCTAAAGGTAAAACTGCATCTTGACCGTAAGTCAGTCGAAACGGAGTATAACCTGTAGCGGTAGCCTTAGAATTTCTATATGCCCACAATGCTTCAGATAATTTTCATTCCATTTTCTTGGTTGATCCTCAATCATCCTTTTAATAACATCAATTAATACTCTATTCGTAGCCTCCGCTTGCCCATTCGCCTGAGCATAATATGGTGATGAGTAGATCATTCTGATCTCATATTGCTCAGCAAACGCTTTTACCTCCGAGCCTGTAAACATGGTTCCTTGGTCAGCCGTGATGGTCTCCGGTATCCCGAATCGATGTATAATTTGATTCTGAATAAAACGTATCACATCGGTTTGGGTAACCTTAGTCATCGGCTGCGCCTCAGCCCATTTGGTAAAATAATCAGTAGCCACGATAATAAAAGAATGATTCTTAGATGAAGGGGGATAGATCTTCCCTATCAAATCGATAGCCCAACCACGAAACGACCAAGGTTTTACAATAGGATGCAATTCCTCAGCCGGTAACCTCTGAATTGGCCCATGCTTTTGACAATCCTCACACCCCTTAGCATACTCAAAACAATCGGCTGTAATAGTTGGCCAATAATACCCGTATCGGTGAATTAGCCACCTCATCTTCAGCCCCGATTTATGAGCCCCACAAACTCCTTCATGCACTTCACCCATCACTTTCAGGGCTTCCTCATTGTTCACACACCTTAGAAGCAGCCCCTCTTGACTCCTTTTGAAAAATTCGTTGTCCACAATGACAAAATTGAGTGCTCTCTGTTTAAACTTGTGACTAACACTGTTGTTGGGACTCAGCAGATATTCCACTAACTCCTTTCGCCAATCTTGCTTCCCTTGTTTATCTATATTCCCAATTAGCACTCCCCCACTGATAACCTTATATCCGGAGGCATGTTGGGCTAACATATTAGCTGTATCATTGTCTTCTCTTGGAATATACTCAATTGTCACTTCTGACATCTGGCACATTAACTCCAGAGCTTCTCGCCGTAATTCGGCTAACTCCGGACTGTGGCACTTGTATTCCCCTAACAATTGCTTAATGACCAATTGCGAATCCCCTTTTATACTCACAGCTAACACTCCCATTGATATCACCATTCTAAGTCCTGTAATTAATGCTTGATACTACGCCTGGTTATTCGAACAATTAATGTCTAGCCGGCAGGTAAAAGCTTCTTCTGCTCCATCAGGACTTGTCACCGTTATACCTGCGCCAGCTCCCTCTTTATGTTTAGACCCATCAAAGGTCATCACCTAAGGAGTTAGCCCGACATAGGCCTAGTATTCTTCAACCGGATCATTTACGTCCACATTTGGATGATCGGCTAAGAAATCAGCTATTACTTGCCCTTTGACAGCTCGTAATGGGACATACTTTAGATCGAACGCATTCAACTTGATTGCCCACTTCATCAAACGACCTTGAAGCACGGGTCTATTCAATAGGTATCTCACAATGTCAACCTTGCACATGACACATACTTCCCTTGGAAGAAAGTAATATTCCAGTTTTGTACAGGCGTGGAATAAAGCCAAACACATCTTCTCAAGAGATGAATACCTTGTTTCGGCTTCATTCAGAATTCGGCTTAAATAATATATGGCTCTTTCGCCTCCATCCTCACCATCTTGGGCCAACAAGCTGCCGATACTGTCTTCGGCTGCCGAAATATAAAGCTTTAAGGGCTTTTTCATTGTTGGTGGGACCAAAACTGGAGGATTTGCCAAACATTGTTTAATCCGATCGAAGGCATTTTGCTTTTCTTCTCCCCATATAAACTCATCCGTTCCTTTACATTTTAATAAAGGGGAGAACACTTTCATTTTTCCAGCCGAATTCGAAATAAACCTACGTAGAAAATTGATTTTTCCAATTAGACTATGTAGTTCTTTTTTATTCCTTGGAGGACTGGCCTCCAAAACGGCTTTGGCCTTATTGCTATCAACCTCTATTCCCTGCTGATGTACCAGGAAACCTAGAAAGTTGCCAGCTGATACCCCGAATGCACACTTAGCCGGATTCATCTTAAGTGAATATTGTTTCATTCTTTTAAACGCTTGTTCTAAATCAGCTAAATGTGCTTCAAAATCGGCCGATTTGACCACTACATCATCAATGTATACTTCCATACAAGTGCCTATTAGATCATGGAAAATATCATTCATCGCCCTTTGGTAGGTCGCACTAGCATTTTTAAGCCGAAAGGCATAACCACCCACTCAAAAATGCCAATGGCCCCAGGGCAACGGAAAGCTGTTTTATGTACATCTTCTTTAGCTAAGAAAATTTGAATATATCCAGAATGGCCATCAATGAAGGTTAGGAATTTATTATTAGCTGCAGCATCGACTAACATGTCGGCCACCGGTATTACATACTCATCATTAGGTGTTGCCAAATTTAAATTCCTAAAATCTATACAAATACGTAACTGACCATTCTTCTTAATCACAGGCACTATATTCGACAACCAATCAACATACTTAGCAGTCCTAATGAAACCTGCTTTCAACAGCCGCTCAATCTCTGTCTTGATCTTGGAGAAGATTTCAGGATTGACTCTTCTCGGTGGTTGCTTGTATGGCTTGAAACCTTCTTTGATTGGTAGTCGATGCTGCACTAAATCCCTTGACAGACCCGGCATCTCATGATAATCCCAAGCAAAACACTCCTTGTATTGGTTCAGCAGCCGTATTAATGCTCGGCTCGCCTGTTCGTCCAGCAGCCCACTAATTTTGGTAACCCTCGGCTTTTCCTGCGTTCCGAGATTTACCTCCACTAATGGATCTTGAGCCTGGAATCCTAATCGCTTTTGTTGAATAGATACCGGCTCCCCCTGCTCCTCGACACCTGCAATATCATCATACAACTTATTATCTTTTGTTTCTTCTATATCGGCCATCATCTCCCATTCAGCCGTTTCCTGAACAACAGTCTCGGCTAAAGAAGATTGCAGCCGTTGATATACAGATTTTTCATCAATCATCAATAGTATGGAAAACAGTATCTGCTAGCCGTGGTTCGGCATGCAAAATTACCTCAAAACCATTATTGGTGAATTCACAGCTTTGATTTCCTCTTCCTTCCCTTGGATCAGGGCGGCAATCGAATGAATCCAGGATCGTAATAACTGCATCTGCCATCCTCATGTCAGCCGAGAAAGGCCGTTGGTCAGCCTCTACCACCTCAGTTTTATCGCCATTCCACATGATCAACTTTTGATGCCAAGTAGATGGCACACACTCATTAGCATGAATCAATCTCGTCCTAAACAGTAAAGAGTAATTAGTACGAGCTTCTACCACAAAGAAAATTGTATTAGTGGTCTTTGACCCTACTGTTAGAGCCGTTATGTATGAGCCCAAAGCCGTAGTATTTCCCCCTGTGAAGTTGGCAAAAGTCATATTTGTTTCCTTCAAATCCTCTTTAGTCTTTCCCAACTTCTTAAACATTACCCAGGGCATGATATTCATGATAGCTCCGCCGTCTACCAACACTCTGGTCATTGGACGACCTTCCATGTGCACCTTAATATATAACGGCTTCAGATGATACTGGATATTCCCCGCTCGAATTGCATGATCGCCTCGAACTTCGAGATGGTATCTCTGCCGTAGTTTCGGCAAACGATGCCCATTCTGTTTCTTCCACATATACATCTCCCTCAAACCAGCCTGCTGTCCTCCACTTCTTTTAAACTCAACTGGTAACAATCCAATCATCGCCATCATGTTATCAGGGCTATCTACCAATTCCAGCAGATCATCGTCCTCCAGCAA
>CM024264.1:5415262-5584811 GCA_013621005.1 Aeschynomene evenia | reverse complement strand
CATTGCGCGCAGCGCCTACTCTATGTATGTAATGCATGAAGTAGTTTCCAGGTATGTAACTCTCTAACTCCAATTTCTATCTAAACTATTAAATCTTCTTATCATCATTTATGATTCTTAAGGCTTATGAAAGCATGGAATTGGTTAAACAATTATTCAAATCTTAAAGAAAAATAGTCGCACACACATCTAAAAACCAGTTTATATTTACTTTGACATATGCATGCATATAAAAATACCACCAGTTACTTTTATATGGTTTCAGAAACAATTTGAAGTCAGATTCTTCATCTTTTTAGTTAACATGCCTTGTTCTAACGCATTAATCAGATTCAACACTCAAAGAATCATACAAATTGGATTTGCAAGCATCATAGACATATGTACGAAAACCAAAAGCCATCAGTTTAGTTTAATCATGGATGAGTTGTATGCATAGTTATGAACAATAACATGTATTAGATTCTATTTTGTTAAAAGAAGAAGAACAGAGCAACTCACCTTAAGGTTGAACTTAGAAATTTGGAAAACGGAAGGAAGGGATGATCTATTGGTAATTCTGTCTAGGGAAAATAGGTGTAACAGAGGTGTTTCTCGTGTGCTATTCCGTTGATCGTAAGTCTATATTTATAGAAAGAGCTTTCCACCTCTGAAGGAAACTAAAACAACAGCTAGCTGGCTTCGTAGATGACAAGCAGGTGGTGGTGGCGTACTAAAACTAGTGGTGTCCCGAGCTGGAGTCAGAGACAGTAGGTGGTGGCTTCGGATGGAAACAGAGGATGATCAAATGGCTCCTCTGTTAATGCCACGTACTACCCTATACTCTAGGAAAAATAAGATGTAAGTGTTTTATGCTTCTGGGTGGTGTATTGGTCTATATTTCCATATAGGGTGATCACGAAAAATGTATAGAATAGGTGCGGTAAATTTGGTAATAATCGGGTGAGTATGGTTTGACCTATTTTTCTCTCTAATGATACTCAAAGGGTTACTTTATTGTTTAATACACGTATGTAATTATGTTATAAACGTAATAATGATACCTCATACAAAATTATCGCAATAATTATATTGATATTTAGTTGTTAATTTCTAACTAATAATTATTAAATAATATGTTTAAGGCAAGGGTGTTACAATCTACCCCTCTTAAAAGAAATTTCGTCCCCGAAATTTCCTGTCTAATCATTAAAAAGGTGTGGGTATTTCTCACGTATTTCTGACTCAAGTTCCCACGTATAATCTTCTAGCAATTTGTTTCCCCAAGCAATTTTGACCAGGCGTATCTCCTTATTGTGTGTGTGCTTAGTTTGATAGTCTACTATCTTTGTGGCAGGGAGTTCAAATGTCAAGTTATCCTTTAACTGAATATTTTCTGGTTCTAATACATGTTCAGGTGACGCCTGATACTTTCGCAGTTGAGAGACATGGAAAACATTGTGTAGGTTAGATAGGTTCGGTGGAAGAGCTAATTGATAGGCTGAGGGTCCGACTTTTTGAAGAATTTGGAATGGTCCCACAAACCTGGGGTTTAACTTTTTGGTTTTGAGGGCTCTACCTATGCCTGTTGTAGGTACTGCCCGGAGAAATACGTGATCTCCTTCGCTGAATTCTAATTCGTCGTCTCTTATCCGCATAGCATTTTTGTCTGCTCTGAGCCGTTTGCATTTTGTCCTTCACCATCTTGATCTTTTCTGTGGTTTGTTGCACCAGGTCTGGTCCCAGAACTTGTCCCTCGCCAGAATCATTCCAACATAATGGTGACTGACACTTTCGGCCGTAGAGTGCCTCATATGGAGCCATACCAATACTAGCATGATAACTATTGTTGTAAGCAAACTCTACCAATGGTAAGTGTGAATCCCAACTTCCAGGCATTTCCAATACCATTGCTCTGAGCATGTCTTCTAATGTCTGGATGGTCCGTTTTGATTGCCCGTCGGTCTGAGGATGATATGCGGTGCTCATACACAATTTTGTTCCAAAAGCCGTTGCAATGCTCCCCAAAACTTGGATGTAAACCTCGGGTCGCGATCAGAGACGATCGAAGTAGGGGTACCATGTAGTCTGATGATCCAGTCAATGTATAACTTAGCTAGTCTTTCCAATGGATATGTCATCCGAATTGGCAGAAAGTGTGCCGATTTGGTTAATCGGTCTACAATTACCCAAACTGCATCCAATTTTCTTGGTGTAAGAGGCAATCCCGACACAAAATCCATAGTAATGTGTTCCCATTTCCATTCCGGGATAGGAAGGGGATTCAGGATTCCAGCTGGCCTCTGATGTTCTGCTTTTATCCGCTGACAGGTAAGACACTTCCCAATGTATTGAGCCACATCCTTCTTCATTCCGGGCCACCAAAACCGTTCTTTGAGATCATGGTACATCTTTGTCATTCCCGGATGTATGGTAAAATGGCTCTTGTGTGACTCACGTAATATGTCTTCTCGGAGTTCCTTGACATTTGGCACGCAAATACGCTTTTCAAATCTCCAAATTCCATCAATCCCTTGCTCCAATCCTTTAATCTTTCCTTGTTGAGCTGCTTGTATCGTTTCTTGGAAGTCTTTGTTATGCGTGTCCTTCTGTGCTTGCTCAATTCTGCTCTTAAATTCACTGGAAATGACTAAATGACCAAATTTGATGCTTGTAGGTGTCGGCTTCACATCAAGGCTTAATTCTCCGAATTGTTGTACCAACTCCAATTCTTTAATCATCATTCGTGCTGCATGCAAGGATTTTCGACTTAGAGCGTCTGCTACTACGTTAGCTTTACCAGGGTGGTAATGTAACGTAAAATCGAAATCCTTAAGGAATTCCATCCAGCGACGCTGTCTCATGTTGAGTTCCTTTTGGTCAAACAAATACTTGAGACTTTTGTGGTCTGAGAAAACTTCAAACTTTGTTCCAAAGAGATAATGCCTCCACATCTTCAAGGCTGATACGACTGCTGCTAGCTCCAGATCATGTGTTGGATAGTTGAGCTCGTGTGGTCGAAGCTGACGAGACCCATATGCTATTGGTTTACCTTGTTGCATTAGTACATATCCTAGGCCTCGTCCGGATGCGTCACAGTAAACTTCGAAAGATTGTTCTAAATCTGGTAGGGTCAGCACCGGAGTCGATGTCAATCTCTTTTTCAGCTCCTGGAAGCTCTGCTCACATGCCTCATTCCATTCAAAGGACGTGTTCTTCTTAGTTAACTTTGTCATCGGTGCGGAGATCTGAGAGAATCCCTGTATGAATCTCCGATAATAACCTGCCAATCCTAAGAAGCTTCGTATTTCCGTGGCAGTCGTCGGTCTTTCCCAATCCATAATGGCCTTGATCTTAGCGGGGTCTACTGCTATTCCCTTTTGAGATACTACATGCTCCAAAAACTGTACTTCCTTTAACCAAAATTCACATTTTGAAAGTTTGGCATATAGTTTCTTTTCCGACAAAATTCTCAGAATCCGTCTTAGATGTTCAGCATGTTCCTCCTCTGTTTTTGAGTAAACCAGAATATCGTCGATGAACACCACCACAAAACTTGTCCAGATATTCCCTAAACACCCGGTTCATATAATCCATGAAAACAGCTGGAGCATTTGTAAGTCCAAATGACATTACTGTGAATTCAAAATGCCCATATCTTGATCTAAAAGCTGTCTTAGGAATATCCGACTCCCGTACTCTTATCTGGTGATATCCGGATCGTAAATCAATCTTGGAAAATACTTTGGCTCCTTGTAATTGATCCATCAAGTCATCTATCCGTGGCAATGGGTACTTATTCTTGATGGTGACCTTGTTCAGCTGCCGGTAGTCTATACATAATCTCATCGAACCATCCTTCTTTTTCACGAACAGAACTGGTGCTCCCCATGGTGACACACTTGGTCGTATGAAAACGTTTCTCCAGTAGGTCTTCTAGTTGCGTCTTCAGTTCTTTAAGTTCCGGAGGTGCCATTCGATATGGAGCAACTGAAATCGGTCCTGCTCCTGGTACTAGTTCGATCTTGAATTCTACTTCTCGTTCCGGAGGAAAATCAGGAATCTCGTCCGGAAATACTTCAGGAAAGTCGCAGACGACCGGAATATCTCCAATTTGCTGATCCTTGGCGGTTGTACTTGAAGCGAACATAAGGTATTCCTGAGCATTTACCTTACAACAGTATAGGGGTATATGGGAACTAAGGGGAGATTCTATGTTATTAGTTCTATTCTGGAGGTCATCGGGAAAAAGAATGGTTTTGGTTTCACAAACTAAGGTAATTCTATTTAACTTTAACCAGTCCATTCCTAGAATAATATCTAAGCCTACCAAGGGAATACATATAAGGTTAGCTTTAAAGGTCCTTCCTAATATTTCAAAAGAACAGTCATGCACACAAGAGGAAGTATTAATTTGAGAAGAGGTTGGGGTAGTCACGGTTAAAGTGTATGGGGTTGTCGTGACTGGTAACTTAAGTCTCTCAACACATGTATTAGAAATAAAAGAATGTGTTGCACCAGAATCATATAACACCGTTAAATGGATATTCGACATAATGCATTCACCTTGGATCAACTCTCCCGAAGCTTCGGCTTGCTCTGCCGTAACTGCAAATACTCGGGCCTGACGCTGTGACCCCGGATTTCCTCCCTGTCCGCAATTCCTTGCAAAATGACCAGTTTGGCCACACCGGAAACATGTGGGACAGTTTCCCAGATGTTTCAGCCCGCACACCCTACAGAGGGGTCGATCTGCCACCGGAACCAGTGGCGCGTTCCTTTGTCCATCTTGACGATTTCCTTGAGGTGGCACATTCCCCTGAGGTCTAGCTAGAGGTGGTAATCTCCTTGGTTGTTGTTGTCGCTGAGGGCGAAATTGAATCTGTCCCTGTGGTAAGGGAGCTCTGTATTGATTATGGCGTGGAGGGAATTGTTGTTGACGTTTCGGGTATTGTCTTCCATATGGCACCATTGACCGGGTATGAACGTTCTGATTTTCCCCTGCGTCCTCCTGACGCTTCCTCTTGGCCAGCTCTTGCTCCGCCACAGCTTTCCTCTGGGCACCCTCTTCCTGGGCCAGACACCTATTGACTAAGGTGGCGTAGTTCCTGATGTTGTGTGAAACCATTTTGTCATAGAGGTCCGGCTTCAGTCCTTGCTCATACCTTACACATTTCCATTCCTCGTCTGGGTTCAACCGGTAAGTTGTTGAATAACGGCACAAACGATCAAACTTCGCCGTATACTCCAGTACCGACATGTTTCCTTGAATTAGGTCAAGGAATTCCCTATCTTTTGCATCCCTCAGGGTCCTTGGGAAGTACTTCTCGAAAAATGCTGCCTTGAAGTTTTCCCAAATCATCTGTTCCTCGGTTGGTTGAAGAATGGGTTTGACAACCTCCCACCAAGACTCAGCTTGGTCTTTCAGTTCCCGGGTAGCGAACTTAACCTTTTGTGCATCGGTGAAAGGCATATCCTCAAAGATTCGCTCGATACCCCGAATCCATCCGTCAGCCCGGTCGGGGTTTAATTCTCCAGAGAAAGTTGGAGGGTTACGTTGCTTGAATTCCTTATAACGTCGCGACTCTTCGCTAACTACTAACTGCTGATTTCTTCTGGCCTCCATTACTTGAGCCATTCTGACTGAGGCTTCCGCCTGAGCCCTAATAGCTTCTAGTACGCTCTGGAGATCGGACTCGGAATGGGATTGTCGCGGCATGATTTCTTCTAATACCTGCATAACCAATGAGTTGATCAGGCTCGTTGTAATGCAAGTTATTATAAGAAATTATGGCGCACAACAGATCATAAGGAAACATCAACACATAGTGGCTGAAGGAAAGGGTTGGGAAGACACAGCAGGCTTAGTCCTCAGGCTTAATCGGACCGAACTGCTCTGATACCAAAAATGTAACATCCCGATTTATCAACCTTGCCATGGTTAAGATTAACAACTCGGAACATCACTTTTTTTTTTTATTATTTTATACATATACAGAATAGAGATATGGTAAACGGGGTAAAACTCAACAATCCATGACATTAGGTTCCTAATATAATAGACCATGTACTGGGAATACTTATATGATAATAGAAATATAACCAAGACATAAAGGTAATATATGTGTACATAAATGGCCCTCTGTATACTGAATTGGACCAATATCTGATGAAAGTGCATGTACAGAATCAAAACCTCAACCTACACTGAGGAGCGCTGCCGCTTACTTAGTGGTACAACTCAAAATGAGGCGACTAACTACTAAACAAAAGAAATCTCCACTATACGACCGCTCGACTGTCTACTGCTGCTCCTCACCCTCTAGTATGTCTTCTTCGGGATCCTCCTCCTCTGATGAAACTGCTCCAGGCTCGCCAGGTACATAATTAGGCTCGGGTTCCTCCTCTGGGTCTGAGTCCTCTGCCTCGACCGGGTCCTCCTCCGCTGGTGGTGGTGGTGGTGGAGATGCTGCCTGAGCTGGAGCTGCGTCATGTCGAGGGGCTGGAAATCTTCGTGTGAGATCCGGTAAGAAGAACTGTGTGGTACCAGGGACGTGGTGCATAACCGAAATCAAGCCGGTCTCTGGGTCGTACGTAGAGAGTCCAAAAACATAAGGTCTACGTGGAGGGGGTGGAAGCTGACCCATCTAGAATTTGACATACGAAAGAAAGAGAGGGTAAGACTCGAGAGTCTTAGTGAGTTGCGTAAAGCACACGGATCAACGTGCTCGTATGACAATTCTAGTCAATCAAAGTAATACTCTTACTTTTCAAAAGGTGGCACTAGTTCCAAATCTATGAGTCCTTACCTTGATTGATCAAACATCTTAAGGATCCGTTTCTAAGGGAGTCTATGTTTTCACTAGGTTCTCGCATTTCTAGCAACCTACGTAAATATCAACTATAAGGTTGGTTTCACAATTTCCTCATAGGCCGTACTACGAGTCTACTGGTCCATGCCTCACATTCGATATTTCTTCATTCGTTGAATTGAAGGTTAGCAGTTTCTCCACTTTTCATGTAAGTGTACACTATAACCCTCGAATGTGTATCCGGTCATAAAAATCCTCGGATTGCAAGTCCGGCATCATGGCCCAGCCATGGAAACTCTAACTCCTCGGATAACACAATTCGGCATCACGGCCCGGCCGTGGTATCATATGCAAGTTGGGACTATGTGTCCCTCAAATATGCTCTGAGTCCTAGACCGGGAAGTCTTGACCTTGACTACAGCTCCGTTCTCGCCTAAACTTTAAAGGTTCCTTGATTCGGAGGTGTCTCGTGTCAAAGAATCCTCTGCCATCTAGTCCACATGTCCCGTAGGTCCAATGCACCACCATCTAGTCGATTAGATGGCTGGATCCAAGCTAACCAGAAATTCAATCGAACGGATATAACGAGCAGCAGTTATAATTTAACAAACACGTGTAGCATCCTCGGGTACTCGTCCGGACAATTCCAGGAATTCCACCGAGTCGTTCATGCAATCCATAATACAATCTCAAGAACAGTACAACCATCATGCATGAGTACAGTCTTATACATTACCATTTCACATTATCATTCTAATTTACAGATTCGGTATATAACAGCAGATATCTTGATCACCCGGTAATACTACTGAGTAGTAATATCGTTGCATAGCAATAGTAATTATATTTGATTTAGTTATAAGCTTTTCAGTTCTCACAGCACATAGATACATATATATAAACTCGTATTGTCTTGTTCTGTATATTTAATAATAATGCTACTAGTTTTAAGAAATAATTATAAAAATATTTCGTAGTTTATTGATCATAAAAATAAATTAGAGAAATTGGTCTAGTTTCGGTGCACTAGGAATCGACTCAGCGCATGGCAGGCCACGACCGCGCGATTCCCAGCGCCCGGCGCCCTGCGTGCCTCGCACGCCCGCGCCCTGCGCTCCCAGCGCCCACGCACGCCCGCGCCCTGCGCGCCCTGCGCGCCCGCACGCTCGCACGCCCGCGCCCTGCGCTCCCAGCGCCCGCGCACGCTCGCGCCCTGCGCGCCCCGCGCCCTGCGCCTGTGCGCATCCTGCGTCTGCGCGCCTTGCGCGCCCTGGCGCCCCGCGCCCGTGTGCGTCTTGCGTCCGCGCGACTTGTGTGCCCTGGGCGCCCCGCGCCCGTGTGCGTCTTGCGTCCGCGCCTCGCGCGCCCTCGGCTCCCGCGCCCGTGCACGTCCTGCGTCCGCGTGCCCCGCGCCCGTGCATTGCGCGCAGCGCCTACTCTATGTATGTAATGCATGAAGTAGTTTCCAGGTATGTAACTCTCTAACTCCAATTTCTGTCTAAACTATTAAATCTTCTTATCATCATTTATGATTCTTAAGGCTTATGAAAGCATGGAATTGGTTAAACAATTATTCAAATCTCAAAGAAAATAGTCGCACACACATCTAAAAACCAGCTTATATTTTACTTTGACATATGCATGCATATAAAAAATACCACCAATTACTTTTATATGGTTTCAGAAACAATTTGAAGTCAGATTCTTCATCTTTTTAGTTAACATGCCTTGTTCTAACGCATTAATCAGATTCAACACTCAAAGAATCATACAAATTGGATTTGCAAGCATCATAGACATATGTACGAAAACAAAAAGCCATCAGTTTAGTTTAATCATGGATGAGTTGTATGCATAGTTATGAACAATAACATGTATCAGATTCTATTTTGTTAAAAGAAGAAGAACAGAGCAACTCACCTTAAGGTTGAACTTAGAAATTGGAAAACGGAAGGAAGGGATGATCTATTGGTAATTCTGTCTAGGGAAAATAGGTGTAACAGAGGTGTTTCTCGTGTGCTATTCCGTTGATCGTAAGTCTATATTTATAGAAAGAGCTTTCCACCCTCTGAAGGAAACTAAAACAACAGCTAGCTGGCTTCGTAGATGACAAGCAGGTGGTGGTGGCGTACTAAAACTAGTGGTGTCCCGAGCTGGAGTTAGAGACAGTAGGTGGTGGCTTCGGATGGAAACAGAGGATGATCAAATGGCTCCTCTGTTAATGCCACGTACTACCCTATACTCTAGGAAAAATAAGATGTAAGTGTTTTATGCTTCTGGGTGGTGTATTGGTCTATATTTCCATATAGGGTGATCACGAAAAATGTATAGAATAGGTGCGGTAAATTTGGTAATAATCGGGTGAGTATGGTTTGACCTATTTTTCTCTCTAATGATACTCAAAGGGTTACTTTATTGTTTAATACACGTATGTAATTATGTTATAAACGTAATAATGATACCTCATACAAAATTATCGCAATAATTATATTGATATTTAGTTGTTAATTTCTAACTAATAATTATTAAATAATATGTTTAAGGCAAGGGTGTTACATCAACTGCTGCAAAACTATATTCATAATACGCATTAAAATTAAAACATACAATGAATTAATCAGGTAATTAGTGAAAACAAAAAAATTATTTAATTGTAACCTACGTTTTTAACATGAAAGCGTAACTAAAATATACAACTACATGTCAAAACATTTAAAAGGTCATATAATCTTAACACTACTTATAACCTCAAGTGCATTTTCTTAAAGAATACGAAATTTAGTAAATCGATGCACAATGAGACGAATGCATTAGTGAGTCATTAACATATAAGTACAATCTAATTACATAGACAACAAATATTTAAACAACCGAACCAGAACCAAAACAACACAGTATACAACATATAAATTAAAATTTGGACTTAAAAGTGAGTTAAAAATTCATAAAAATAACAAAACATAAATAATTTCGACTATCATGCTTTGACTTGACCAAAAACCTTGCTAGATTTCAAATTCTTCAATAAAGATGATAATTTCATCTTAAAAACTCTAGCAACAATATTTGGACGATCCTCTGATTTTAAACCATGCTCCTGCACAAATCGGGCAATTTCTGGCCACATTGGGTTACATGTAAAATAGATAAAGACATGTGGATATCCAGTCAATCGACAAATTGCCATTGAGTCCTGATAATGTTGAATCATATATCACGAGCCCCCAGTAAAAGATGAAGGCAACACAATCCGTTTACCAATAGAAGCACCAGACCCTAACTCTCTACTTATAACATCTGCAACATTGTTGTAAAGATCAGCCCTGCTCTTTTTCTGGTTTAGCCGGATGAAACATAATCTTGATGATTCTATCATTGTATAACCATCAACGATAAATTGTTGCAAAAGTCTTTTAGCATACAATATCACAGAAATCTCAAAATCTCTTTCCTATAAACGAAAATAACCAATCTTCGCAAAGTTAGTTTTTATCGCTTCCTACTTCGAGGATTAGATGACTCGGAGTGCACTATGTCTTCACGAAAACCATCTTCACCGTACAGAAAAAGTAAAGGGTACTGCAGAAGCAAATATGAAGGATGCAACTGATCTATTCGCTGCAATATGCTGCTTTGGTGCTCAATAATAATATCTCGCGTCACTTTTGTAGTGTCAATATCTCCAACAATTAAATTAGCGACTTCATCAACAGTTGGCAAATTGTAAGTTCTCTCATCACCCCTTCTAGCTCTTACCAAACGAAGCTGAAACCAATCATACTCACCAGATTCATATCTATCTCTTGCCATTCGGAATGATTTAGCTCAAACATTGTGCGAGTCTAAAACTCCTTTTATTGTATCAAGTATATTTCCATCAAGTTGACATAGACCATCACTGTTTCATAAAAGGAAATAAGTTACATATATTTTTAAAAGATAACAAATTTGAAAAATTGTAACACCATGTGTTTAAAATAAACTCATTCACTACCAGCGAAAGAAAATATTACCTAAAATTACCAATTCTGTTAGCGTTCTCATTCTGAGTGTCATATATGTATAATTGTGCAAACTTTGCAAGTTGTCCATCAACTGATAGCAAACTGCCTATACGATGATGGTTTTGACCAGATAATCTAAATGCATATCTCCCTCCAGAACGATTCACTGCACGATCAATTTTACCACCCATAGACGTAAAGGCAAAGCAAGTGTTATATAATCGAATGTTGTCCAGAAAATTAACTAAGTCTTCATCCCTTCCGAAAAATAAATTATGTAACACCAACGGAGGATCAGCCATATAAGGTAATTGAACCTTTCCTTTGCCACAACACAAAGAAAAAACTGGATTGTCAACCGATCTCTCGGGTCGAACAGCTTCACTTGGCCAGAATCTTGCACCACACCACTTAAATTGACAACATGGATCTCCCAAATCCTCATAAGAAGTATCTTCGTACTAACCATAATAATATAACCAAAATAAAAAATTCATAAACATACTGTAACCAATACAAAAAAAAAAAGATCAAAATTTTCATAAACATACCACTAACACTACAAAAAAAATTGCCATATACTCACACCAAGTTTTAGTGACATTCATAAAAATCCTAACTATAAATATGATTTACCTACGCATATTTGATACTGTCACTAAAACCATTAGAGAAGGAATAATATCTGTGGCTATAGAAACCATATACCTACACTTTAATTTTACTGTCACTGTAAGTTTTTTTATCTATGGGTATAAAAGACCTATACTTACGGTAACATTAAACTGTCACTGTAATTTTTTTTTGTCTGTGGGTATAAATGGTCTATACCTATAATTACATTAAACTGTCACCATAAATTTATTTTTTACTGTGGGTATAAAAAACTTATACCTACAGTTAAATCAAATTGTCACTATAAGCGATTTTTTATTGGCATATAAATCTAAAAAAAAAAAAGAAATATGGGATTAGCTTTTAACAAGAAAAAAAGTATCAGATTCCATTTTGAAACCTTTCACTTCGACCTTGCTTCTCACTTCGAGGTTTTCTCTCCGCCGTCCGACCTCCGACCTCCGTCATTCGCCCTCCGCCCTCTCCTCTCCGCCTAGCCGCCATCGTCACTGTCTCTCAAACTCTCGCACGGCTCCGTCATCTTCTTCGTCACTATCGACGAATACTCTCAGTCTCACTTGTTTTATCATCTTCGTCACTGTTTTACAGTTAGTTTTACCATTGATTGCTTTGTTCTCTTTACAATGTTAGAATCAGAGTTAGAATTAGGGATTTCAACCTGGTTGAATTTAAAATAGGTTGAATTAGGAATTTCACATTTTGTTCCTTCTGTATGTTCATGTATTGATTAATCTTGGATACAAAGTTCCTGCCTCTGTTTTTTTGTGTGTTTTTAGTTCCTCCCTACTGTATGCAATGTTCCCTGCTAAAGGATGGAAGCCAAATCAATTTTCTTTTATTTCTAAAACTTTATTGCTATGTTGTTTTACACTATTGAGAGTTTATTTGAACTGAATCTCGTTAGTTTCCCTTTGGTTTTCTTGAAGCTCACTTTATTAATTGAAAAAATATTAATAAGCAAATGTATTATATGTATGCATTTTTTATGGGAGGTTCTGCCATAACTTCACTAGCCAAATATCTTGAGTTACATGTCAATAGTGAAAATATGTCCTTAAATTTCTGAGGTAGTTAAGTTCTCTTAATCTGTATGCTGGTCATAAACTTAATTACGAGTCGTGACATCGTACATATCCATAATATTTAATTTTGGAGTAGACTATTTGATAAGAAACTTAAAAGTACAAGTACTATAGTATATTCAAGCAAATACAAATTTGATCTTAACTTGCTTATTGCTTACGTAATACATTTGCAAGAAAAAGAGAACTTTAGCATAGCAAAAATGTTCGTGTATTGAAAATAGAATAGTCAGGAACTTAGCAGACAATATTGATTGATAAAAAGGTAAGATGAAGTTCATGTGACAGTGGCAGATTCCTACAGTTTGTATGGATCTTGAGCTAATGATATTATCCAAATCTGTTGAAAATTAATGTCATTGAATCTGTTGTGTTAAGAATAGTTTTGTACATTATTATTTCTATGCAGAATGTGAAGGCATATCTGAGACGCGGAACCGCCAAGGAATCTCTACTGTGATATAAGGAAGCACTTGAAGGTGAGTATCAATTTATAAAGAATGTTTTTGAGCTATATTTTAATAATGCATTGATAGTTGGTGAGTTCAATTTTATCAATTTTAGTTGACCTTTTTAAGGACTTTGTTAAATATTCTTAATGTTGTTCCTTTTCCTTTGACTCTCTTCATGACAAGCAGATTTCAAGCATGCTATGGTTCTTGAACCACAGAACAAGGATGCTAGTGAGAAAAGACTCAGAAAATTGATGAGTTGACAATTTGGTATTCTTTTTCCACCCCTTGATATTCACTCCTAAGTCCTACCTGATATGATAGCTATATATAATATGATTGTGGCTCATTTCTTGCACTTAATACATTCCGAGTGAAGAAGCATAATTGAAGAAGACAGAGAAAGATGAGCCTCTGTTGATGAGGTGCTGCATTTTTTGTTCTGATGTTGTGCATATCAGATTTGGTGGATAGTAAATAATTCGAACTGATGTATTGATTTGGAACGCAACTCATAAAAGCTTAATACACCTATAAGGGACAAAGAGATAAGATTAGCTAAAAAAAGAAATGCTTGAATATTATAAGTTCATATAGTACACAAGTTCCATTGAAAATAATAAAGCAAGTTCCCTATTTTTAAATTTATCCCTAGAATACTACCATTAGGGGTATTTGTATATATATATATATATATATATATATATACTTATAAAACATATATACTCACAGAAACGTAACAGAGTAGATTAAAAAGAAAGAAAGAAACTGATATCATTTCATTGCTCTTAATTAACGAAATGACTTACAGCTCTTAATTAAGCTAGCTTGGGGGAAGAGAAGAAGCTAGAAAGACGGAAGACTGAGAGATCACAAGAAAGTTATCAATCTTGTTATTTTTGTTATGAACAAAAGTTAGAAAAGTAGTGAGTTATAAGATCAACAACGTCAAGTAGTAGTAGTAGCTAGCTAGCATTACTCTTCGTTTTAATTATTAGAGAGACTGAGAGGGATCACAAGAAAGTTATCATTTCATGCAACTCTTGCTCTATCTATTCCATTCCCTCAGCATATTAATTTTAGTGGTATACATTGCTAGGATAAAGTTGTCCATGTTCAATAATTTACTTTTATTTTATTTTATTTTTTGCTTATCCAAAAAAAGAAGACATGGATAATATTTAATATCTATCTACCTAGATATCTAAATTAAAATCCAGCAAATTAAAGATAGACAGGTATTTCTCAATTTTTGCTACAATTAATCATATTGTATGCATTAAATCAGAGGTGTGTTATCTAACCTAAACCTCCTCATGCTAGTGAGATATAGATCATAGTAATTGGGTTTGAGAGTTATAATTAGTTTCCAGGAAATTCAAACTAATGTATTGTTGATTTCTAGAATCAGATTTCACGATTCTGAAGGAAACGTTGTGAGGAGCAAGAGAGATTGCTCTACACATGTCTCGCTTTCAAACTTCCTCGATCGCAAGTTATTGCAGCAACAATCTTCTGTAGTTCCTCAAACTGTTCAGGTCATTTTCTATTGTCTATTCTGTTTTCTCTTTTTCTTTTTTCTTTTGATCTTGAGTGGGAGTTTGAGCTTTTTGGTGATGAGATGGTTGCCGAGAATGCTATCAGATCTGCTAATTCAATGCAAGCTAGAGATCAAATTGCTCACTATTTGCTACACCATGGCCATGCTGGCACCAATTTTGTTTAGTTAGTTAATTGGAGTACATTAGTAAATTTCTTCTTCTTTAACTAGTTGCTACTAATTCGTACGATTTTGTATTGTTTCGCATTATTTAACTAATTGGAGTACAGTGAGATATGATTTCGTATTGAATGTGTATTTAAGTTGTAGTGTTGTACATGTATTATCTTATACTAATAATACTAGAGACTAATATATTATAATAATATAACATAATCTAATATAATTAAATAACAACAATAATAATAATAATAATTTGGACAAGTCGGTACACATATATAACCTTCTTAGTACCACCCAACACTTCTAATATATAAACTAATAATTTCTCTCTGCTAAAATCATGCTTCTTTATACACATGACCAATAATCCATTCATCAATATCTACAGGCTCCCAAGTCAGAAAGCTTGTTGCATTGCCATTCTTAAGGGTCAGCACTGAGCCATCATTAGCAACCCTTGAATTGGATCCTTGCATCTTTGCATCTTTCTGGTAATCTAATTCTCTTATTTTTGCTTCTCTGGCAATTAATTTGTTGTTTTTCCTGTTTTGGCCACTATCTTGAAGCTAGTTGGTTGCCGCATGCTTTGTTATTTCGCTGTTGTCTGATTTTGTATTTGTTGTTTTTGGAGTATTTTGCATGTTGTTGTATTATATATATATATATATATATTGCTAGTATTTTTTTTAAGTATTTTTACTAAGTCCTTGATATATCATCTTCTCTTTTTTCTCCATCTTTATCAAATAGTAAATATTGATGAAAACCTATTGATATGAAAATATCTTGAATTGTAGTACTTAGATGGATTCTAGAGAATGGATGAATGATCCATCAAAACGAAGTGAAGAGTACATTCAGTGAGTTAATGAGTTTCTTGAATTTGTTTTTCAAAATTCAGAAACTAATGGAAAAATCTTATGTCCTTGCAAAAAATGTGGCAACGCTCACACTCGTAGTAGAGATAGTGTGCTTTTGCACTTAATTGATCCAAAGCGTGGATTCCTTCGAGGGTATAGACAATGGATTTTTCATGGTGAAAGACCTACATCTTCAACTACAGCAGTTAATGAGGAGCCTAGAAAAATGGAGCATGACATGGAATGACTACTTGAAGATATTTTTCCAATGCATCCGGTGGAGGAAGAATTCAGAGTCAATAATGATGAGAGGAACCTACAACATGGAGAAGGAGAAAATATTGATAAGTTTTATCATTTGCTTAAAGAGAACGAGCAAATGCTTTACCCAAATTGCAAGAAGTTTAACAAGTTATCTTTTATGGTACATTTGCACCATTTAAAATGTCTTCATGGTTGGAGTGATAAGTCATTTACTATGTTACTAGAACTATTGAGAGATGTTTTCCCAAAAGGAAATGTTATTCCTGAGTCATATTATGAGATGAAGAAGACAATTTCAGGATTGGATTTAGGGTATGAGAAAATTCATGTTTGTCCTAAAGATTGTGTGTTGTTTTGGGACAACTATGAGAAAGATGAAGAGTCCGTTTGGTTAAGATTTTGGTAGAATTGCTTTTGAAATAATTGATGTTGAAAGAATTGTGTTGAAAATAATTGATGTAAAAAAAATTGATTTGTATTTGGTAAAGATGTTAAAAAAGTGGATTTGAGAGGGTTGCTGTGAGATAGTAAAAGTAAAAGCTAATAGTTTTAGCTTCCATTAGAATCAATTATTTTCAAAGTGATGCACTTTTTCTAAAAGCAAAATGTCAAAACAAACACATTTACTTTTTTCCAACCCAACTTTTTTCTAACACAACGGGATTTTTGGCACTAACCAAACAGACAGGAAGTATGTCCAAAGTGTGGTGCATCAAGGTGGAAATCAGAAAATGAAGAAACACACAAGAAAGTACCGGCTAAGATCCTTCGATGGTTTCCGCTGAAGCCAAGGTTGCAAAGGCTTTTCAATTCCTCTAAAACTGCCGAGTTGATGAGTTGGCATTCAAAGGGTAGAAAAAAGGATGGTTCTCTTAGGCATCCAGCTGACTCTCGAGCTTGGAGTGAATTTGATGCACAATATCCAACATTTTCATCTGATTCTCAAAATGTCCGATTAGGATTAGCTTTCGATGAATTTAATCCTTTCATAACAATTGAGTATTACTCATAGCACTTGGCCAGTCATCCTAATTCCTTACAACCTTTCGCCTTGGATGTGCATGAAACAATCATTTTTCATGTTGTCATTAATAATTCCAGGTCCTAAATCTCCTGGAAATAATATTGGCGTGTACTTACAACCATTGGTGAACGAGTTACAGGAGTTATGGGATGTTGGAATTGAAACCTTTGATGTCTCCAAGAAAGAGTTATTCCAACTCCGTGCTGTAGTGATATGGACCATTAACGATTTCCCTGCATATGCTAACTTATTTGGGTGGAGTACCAAAGGCCAATTTGCTTGTCCATGTTGTGGTTTAAAAACCGCCTCAATGTGGTTACAACATGGTAGAAAATTTGCTACATGTGTCATCGTCGATGGTTAACGCCTGATCACAAATGGAGGTTGAATAAAAAGGACTTTGATGAAACACAAGAATTCAGAGATCCACCTGGAATACTTGACGGGAATACAATCTTGGGATATTTAGATGGTTTTGAAGATGGTGTGACAAATAATGGTGAGGCTCAACCATTGAAAAAGAAGAGCATTTGTTTTTACTTTGCCTTATTGGCAACATCATGTATTGCGTCACAACCTCGATGTGATGCAAATTGAAAAGAATGTTTGTGATAACATTATTGGTACCTTGTTAAATTTAGAAGGGAAATCAAAGGATAATTACAAGGCCCGGAAAGACCTTGTAAATTTGGGCATTAGAAGTGTGCTTCATCCTCAGTCACATCCTAGCAGTACTAGAGTAATATTACCTAGAGCATGTTATCAGATGACAACAAAGGAACAAGAAGCTTTCTTGAGTGTCCTAAAGAATGTTAAAGCACCCGATGAATGTTCGTCAAACATTCCACGTTGTGTGCAAGTGAAGCAACGAAAAATATCTGGGTTAAAAAGCTACGATTCACATGTGTTGATTCAAGAACTTCTTCCGATAGCTTTACGGGATTCTTTACCTGATAAAGTCAGGTCAGTTGCACATTTTGGAAGGATGACTTTCAAAAATATAAGGACCAGAAAAAAGATGACGTGTACGTTGTTTTGGCAAGATACCAGCAGAGGCTAAAAAGTGGAAAGTATCGTCGCCTACAAATACAAAAGTACTTGAAGAAATGGATAGAATTAAGGGGTTGTTGACAAATGTATTAAATTTGATTCAAACTCGATTGCTAGAAGAAGATGTTCAACATATCTTGCAACTTGGAACTGAACAGGTAAATTAAAAATTTATATGCACAGTCTTATGTCTAATTATAGATAATAATGATTATGAAAATGTTATAAGACATAAGTGATGCATCATGGAATTACTACCTCTCATTGTAGCAACTGCATTTCTAATTCTTCGTTCACAGCCATCACAGTCCATCTTCACTTTGATCTCAACTGTCTAAAACAATATAATAATAATCATGAATTAATCAAGACCAACCCATATGTTATGTGTATGATATAGCTAGTTAGAGGGATGAAATTGCAGAGATTTTATATAGTAACATAGAAAGAAAGAAATATCTATCACTACATAATGCATTTAGTGAGACAAATACATAAATAGAAATATAGAGACAATGAAAATATTTTTTTTAATCATATTTAAATTAATATAAAGATAGTGGTATTCATTTCATTATACTTTATTTTATATCATTGTTATCTTAATTTTTCAAAATTATAAAACAAAATTCCTTAAAACATAAGTTTTCTGTCACTTTTATCATCAAACACCTTAATTACTTTTCTATTTATTATGCTGATATATTTGTATCTGTTAGCAAATGTAGCCTATTAAAATTTATACGCACAAAACTGAAGAAATGCAGTTTTGAAGTGATTAGAGTGAAAGTAATGACAACATTGTATTTCTGGTTGAGTTATCTAATTTTGCTTGAACATTATGATTTTTTTGCTCTATCTTGAAACTTTGTTCTGGAATTGGAGTATGGATATGCTCTAATACACTGTTGTTGGGATAGTTTAAGGAGTTTTGATTTTTGGCATGTTGGTATGAGCTTGTCAACTCAGTCCCTTCCTTATATGGATCAAGAACTCGATATATCTAAAGGAGCTTGAGCTTTTATTTTGTACTTGGTATCTTATCTGAAAATATTGCTGAATTTTAATGGTAATTATCTGATAATATTGTTGTCATAATTGTATTATTTTTAGACAAAACCCCCAAATTAGTCCCTCCAGAATTTACAATCGGACATTATAGTCCCTCCAGAATGAGAAAGTAAAAATTAGTCCCTGCACATGTCAAATGTCGGACTTATTAGTCCCTCTGTTAATATTCTCACATGGGGATAATGATCTAGCAGTAACGGTGATGATGTGGCACCGTTAAATGACACATCATCACCATAAACTAAACGACGTTGTTTTGATGTTCCAAATCATCACTCACTTAAGGTTTTGAAAGGGAAGTGAAGTGTTAGAGGAGAGAGGGGGTGAGGTGGGGTCAAGTGAGTGATGATTTGGAACATCAAAACGACGTCGTTTAGTTTATGATGATGATGATATGTCATTTAATGGTGCCAGATCATCACCGTTACTGCCAAATTATCATCCTTGTTTGAGAAGATTAATAGAGGGACTAATAAGTCCGATGTTTAACATGTGCAAGGACTAATTTTTATTTTCTCATTCTAGAGGGACTATAATATCCGATTGTAAATTCTGGAAGGACTAATTTGGGAGTTTTCTCTTATTTTTATTTAGTCTAAATGAACATATGTTGTTTGTTATAGGTTCCTAATGCTTCTAGTGTGCCAAATGATGCTTCTAGTGTGCTAAATGATTGCATCTGAAAATTGTGAAACTAGACATAATATGTACCTATGTTAATTAAATTTTCCTTATTTCTTATTTTATCTACTTTCTATTTATTTTGTTGATTACAAACACTAACATTAGTGTTTTATTCTTATTTTGTAGGTAGAAACTAGAAGCTACCGTGCTCATCTTTAACAAGAAGTTGATAATGATTCATGGTTATTAATATTTGAAATTGTACTTTATATGCATCATTTTGCCTTTATGACATTATACTTTATATTGACATGATTACTATCTTAAGACTTGATGTAGTTTTTTAATTTGAATTTGGGGACATTTTAATGACTAAATTTTATTGTTATATATATCTTATTGAGTTTTAAATTTTAATTGTTGATATAAGTTGATTAAAAAAATATTTTTATTTGCTATATATTCATATATAAATTAAAGATAAAAGTGTAGTTATAATTTATACCAACTGATAATTTGAAGTGAAGTTGATTGTGGCTGAAACTTATACCCACAAAAAATTAAAAGGAAAAAGTTGAGGCTATTACCTATACCTACGAAAAAATAAAAGCGAAGAAAGTGTGGGTATATTATTATTTATACCCATATAACATAAATTTGTCACTACAAGCTATACCCACAGAAAATATATCATCGCTATAAGTATAGTAGGGTGGTTTTATGTGACGGTTTTAGTGCTATCACTAAAAGTTATAAGGACACAAAAAAAAAAAACCTGTAGGTATAGTACAAGACCTTTATTGACGGAAGTATGTATTGTCACTAAAGGTTATACCCACAAACAAAAACTACGGGCAAATACATACTATAGTTGACAGCCCACACCGTTTGTGGGTATAAGTTTTTTGGGTTTTACCCACAGTTTTTATGCTTATACCCACAGATTTTTACTGTCACTACATGTCAATTTTCTTGTAGTGATAAATGTATTATGCACTTCAGTATTCAGTTGACAAAACTCTATTTCATTGACAACTTGTACATTATCATTACTAAATTGCAGTTCCAGAAGGTCAACAAAATGATCAACAATAGTGTCAAATATAGGTGTCAGATCTAAGTTCAGTTCTGATGTTTTAGACAACAATCTTTGTACGGGGCGTTTAGTACTAAAAGATCGAAGTGTGAAACAACCAGCAGAAGAAGATCGAACTACAGAACAAATTAGAAAGGAAATATATTACTTAAAATTGAGTTCACTACAAAAAATAAGGGAAATTGGGGGAGTTTTATAGGGGATGTTTAAGAAAACTGTCACAATATATAAATATAAGCTTAGGTAATTACTTTATGGGATTTTTTAATTGAAAACTATGGAGGCTATAAACCCCCGTAAATTTTGACACTAAAAAATCCTAAATTAGAAAAAAAAAGCCTTCACCAATAAAACTCACAGTTCAAAATTTTTCATCACAAATTGAAACCCCAAATTATCATCTCCAAGCCCTAAACCTTTCATCTCCAACCAAACTCAGTCGATCACCGCCGCCATGGATGCGTAGTGCTTCGTGTGCGTCGTTCGACTCCATAGTTGCATCTCCATTGTGCATCGCCTCCGCTCGACGGTAACGTCTTCGACATTGAAGCCGAGGTCGCGAAGGAGATCAGGACGATGCAAACCTACATCAACACTGATTCCTCTGTGTTAGCTCCAAGAACCCTTTACCTCATCATTGAAGGTTTTGAATGATAAAATTCTTAATTAAAATAAATGTTTTAATTTGGTTGGACTAATGGTTTGTTAAGTGTGTTCTAGGATTTAATTTACTTGATAAAATAAAAAGACACATCTTGACCACCATGGGACCAAAAAGTGGCGACACATTGAAGAAGAAATATGAAAATTATTTTTCATATTTTATGAAGATCAACCACATGGACGTTTATTAAAAAGGGAAAGTTTTCATGAAGACTCGATGATTTCCCAAAAATCTATTTATGGAAAGTGCATGAATTTAAATAGAAAATCTCTATTTAATCATTCATGTATCTTAATATATATAATATATATATTTTCGAAATATAAGAATTAAAATAGGGAATCAATATCAAATCTCTATTTTACAATCTCTCTCCTCAAAATTCGAAAATTATTATTATATATAAATATATATATATTTCGAAAATCACATTAAAATAGGGAATCAAAATCAAATCTCTATTTTACACTATATAGTTTAAAGATTTCGACATTGTATATATATGGGGGAAATCTAGAAAGATCTTGTATGGAGAATTAAATGCAAATGATTTAAAAATAATTATCTAGAATTTATTCTAGAATATATCTTGCATTTAAGTAACAAAATATTTTTTTTTACGGAAGAGATTCTGTGAGCCTACTAAAGATTCTATATGAATCTACAAGATTCTCAAAAGATTCCATACGGGACCAGAAGATTCTGTGAAGATTCTACACAAAGTTAGAAAACCTTAGAAGATTCTGTCAAGATTTTCAAGTCTAGAAGATTCCAGAAGATTCCCGAAAATTCTATCAAGATCCCGAAGAATCTCAAGATTCCAGAAGAATCTCAAGATTCCAGAAGAATCTCAAGCCTCAAGATACAAGATTCAAGAATATTCAAGATTCAAGAATCAAGCTTCAGAAGATTCCATGGAAGACCATGTTTGGTGTTTTAGGATTTTTAAAAAAAAAAGAGAAATTGTGAAATCCTAATTCGTACCAACATGGAGGCACACTTGTGGAGCAAGAAAAGCTAAAACCCTAGCCTTTCTCTCTCCAAAAGTGGCGCATACAACTTGCTTGATTTAGCAAGATTGTGTGAAAAAATGTTGAAGCAATGCACACCACAAGATCAAGGCACAAATTCAAATTCAAGGGCCAAGATGAAGTTTCCTCTTTTCTAATTCTTGGTTACAAAGTTTCCATATTTATGATCAAATAATAACCTTTGGATTAAAGGGAATTATTTGAATCAATGGTCAAGATGAAACTTCCTCTTATTTGATTTTTCTATTTTTGGAAGATCAAATTTCAAATCATATCAAGGAATTCTCACCTTTGGATCAAGAGATTACAAATTCAAATCAAGGGTGGAGATCAAGCCTATGATTTTCGAAATTGAGGCTCTCTTTTCTCTATAAATAGAAGACCTCAATGCCCAAGAATTCAAGAGACTACCCAAGATTACAAGTGCCAAAACTCTGTCGAAATCAATCCTTATTTCTCTTCATCTTCAACCTCTAGACCTCAAGTTCTTATTTTTATTTGGGAAAAGGTTGTAATTCTTAAAAGAGTGAGCTTTATTGTTTATCCTAACTTTGCTAGTTTTATCTTTGAGAGAAAAATCCATCAAGGTTCCAACTTAGTTGCATCTAAGTTCTTGATTGGTAAAAATCATATCTTTTATACAAAGTCCTTATTTTTGTAAGGCAAGAAGTCCTTAGAGGGTCTAAGGTAAGGGTAGAAAGTCCTTCGGTGTTGAAGTCCTTTGTGTTGTCAAAGGCAGTGAGTCACCTAGTTGTTGGTGCAAGGGAAGTCCTTTGTTGTTTGCAAGGGCAGTGAGTCACCTTAGTTGGAGGTGCAAGAGAAGTCCTTTGTGTTTTCAAAGGCAGTTAGTCACCTTGGTGAAGGTGCAGGTTGAAGTCCTTTGTGGTGTAGCAGAGGCAGGAAATTCCACCTAGTGTTGATGGTGATAGTGAACTCTCAGATGTATCCTGGGGACTGGAGTAGGCACGTTGCCGAACCAGTATAAAATCTCTGTGTGTGCTTTCTCTTTTCCCTACTCTTTTATTATTATTGTTTTTACAATTTATCATTGCATACACACACATAGCATATTGCGCAATCTTCATCATCATTAGACTAAGTGTTGAAGGTTAAAGTTTTAACCTTTATCATTTAGAGGACCTTGAAAGTAAATATACTTTCAAGATCTACAAAAGCCTTGTCTATAGGCTAATTTCTGTTTATTACTAACAAATTGTTTCCGCTGTGCAAGACAAGTTTATACTTGATCTTTATTTTTAAAGTAATTTTCAGAAACAGGATTTGTCGGTGTAACGTGATTCAACCCCCCTTCTCACGTTTCACTACCTTCACTCTGCCGCCGCCGAATTCGCCATCATCATCTAGCTCCCGAACGTTTGCAGCCTTGAACTCTCCAAGATCCTCAGATACTGCAATAGCCACCGTGAATTTTGCGTCTCCAGCAACACTGTCATGGCAGCGGAGTACGACAAGGTGTTCCTTAAGGCGATGAATCCAATGGTGATCCGCGAGGAGAATGCCTAGGCCTTTGAAGGCGTCAAAGACGATTGAATCGTTCGTCTAATAATCTATGAGGATTGAATTTCCGGTTCATCGATTGATTGATTGATTGATTGATTGAATAGTCAAAGACGATTGAATTGTTCTGTTTTGCCTTAACTCAACACAACAAGATTTCGCAAGATGAAAGCTTGAATATTCTACTGTCACTAGAGATGATGTCGTATTTTCAATTCTGATTGTTTATGCTCCTGCAACTTCTTCTGGTTATTGATTGTGTGAAATTTATATTCCAGGAAGCTTATGGTCGATACTTGGACTTGCATGAGTTGTATCATCAGTATATCAATTCTAAATTTGGAGAGCCAATTGAGTATTCTGCCTACCTTGAAGTTTTCTCAAAAACAGATAAGATCCCATGCAAAATGAAGATGACCAGGTGATCTGTGTTATATCTATTTAGCGATTTTTTTAATAATTTTCCATCTATGTGCATACTAGTGCAGAATTTGCATGGGGCTCTAACCATCAAAGTTGTTGCCTTCCAATTTCTACAGGCAGTATAGGGAGTATATGGAGAATCTTTTGGAGTATCTGTTATACTTTTTCCAGCGGACAGAACCCCTGCAAGATATTGATCGAATTTTCTCAAAGGTATTTGAAGTATATCTGGCCTCTGTTAAGAAGTTCAAGCATTATTTTAATTTTTAATTGTTTTTGAAGGAAGAATCTGACATATCTATCGCAGGTAACAAGTGAGTTTGAAGAAATTTGGGTTAGAGGAAAGGCCCGGGGATGGGAGAATGAAAATCAGGAGAATGGACATGTACCTGCTCAGCACACCTTGATTGATCTTGATTATTACAGCACAGTTAAAGAGCTAATTGAAGTGGGTCCTGAAAGATTAAAGGAGGTAAGATTGAGGATTAATTTTAAATATTATCTATCAACTTTCCATTAACAGTGTTGCTACTGAAACATAAAAATTAACCTTTTTTTCACTATAATTTTAAATTTTAATATCTTGCTCTGTGAATTCTAGTAAATGGCAATTAACGAAACCAGTCCCGGCATTGGTAATGTAGATTGAAGCTTTAGTCTTCAGGATGTTGCATACTACTCGTCATTTGATACCTTGGTTAGTTTTGACTGTGACTGCTTAGAATTTATAAAGAATATTATAATGATCTACATTCCCTTGAGGATGTCTGTGGTGTTCTAATTTTTTGAAAATCTTTCAATTTCAATTGAAGTTAATTTAATTACCTACCCTTCCATTTGCTCAAGTTGATTTAGGGGAAAAGATGATCATTTTTTTCTAAAAAGTCTTTGGTTGGTGTTTTATTTTCAACCTGGTTAAATAATCAAGTTCGAAATTAAATAGGAAGTTACAATGTACATGATATATGAATACAGCAAGAGGCATGCTAATGCTAACTTAGAGTGAAAAATTGGTGATCATACATCCACAAGTCTTACAGTCTAGGTATATTTTCTATTTAGGTATTATAGGAGCTATGTTTCTTTTGATGTATTTTGATCAATTTTTGGGGATACTTTTATTTTATTCCAAACTACTTGCTTTTACAGAAGTATGGTACTTTGGTCTGTGCTTATTGGATTTCACAGCTAATTATTTCCTTAGAAGGTCAAACAAGTTTATCAGTTATAGAACCCTTTTGCACATGTAGCTATAAAATTAAGGGTAAAAAATTTACACTTTTTCCGGTGAAATTTAGTTCGACTCTCCTTTATTTGTTTAGGTTTAGATGACACTAATCTCTCCTAAATATATTATTCAAGAGAGATCGGTGTAATTTATGGAATTAGAAAAAACCTATTTCTCTATTCAATTATACTGTATGATGTAATTACTTAATTACCCTGCATTTGATCTTGTAGGTACCAGCTTATATAGCAGCTCAGGTCCTTGGATCCATACTTCAAAGTGGAACTCTCAGACTAATATTCACTGACAAGGAAAACCAGTTTACAAGAACACTCCCAAGTGGGTCTAACCTTCAAGCTTTTGTGATTGAATTCATAATCACTTTTTACCTTATGTTCATCATATCCGGGGTTGCAACTGATAGCAGAGCGGTAACATTTCTAATTCTTCCTCAAACACCTCTTTCCTTGCTTGTTTGGTCATAGTTTGCTACATTTTTTAATAAACTTGAAGTATAATGTTTCAGTATAATATTGAGTATAATGTTCAAGTTATTTGAAAGATAGCCTAAATTGGCTTTAATTATTGGTTTTTAGTGTATTTCTGATAAATATGTAGAATTCATGTTTTTTTTTCCATTGATTCATGTCTTTTTTATTACTGGTTTTTAGTGTTTTTTTTATTCATGAATTAATTATGATCTCCTAATTTGTGAAGATGATAAAGATGGAGAAAGTGTTTTATATGCCCTTTAATTAGTGTAACAACATATGCAAACTCAATATAAGAACATGTTAACTCAAATGTAGTAGGTATATTTATTGTCCACATGTTAACTGTTATTCTTTTGGAAGAGGCTGAAAAGAGAATTTTAAGTTATAGAATTACTTTTTTCAAAATCTGATATAAGTGATATGGTTGATGATTATTGATGAATTCCACAGAGCAACTAGCAACCATCCCTACGCCAAAATAATAAAGGTGAGTTGTATTTTACTCCATCTAAACTTTTTTATAAGCACAGTTTCATACAGCGATTTGTCTTAAAATAGTCATTTGAAAGTCATGCTTTTTTATAAGCTAAAGTGTAATGTATGGGAATCAAATGATTGATGCAGGGTGCATACACGACAGCATTGGATGCAAAACATTACCTGCAAGGAATTGGTTCACTGAGGGATAAGAGTAATTGACTATTGGGTTCATAAATGCTTCAGCGTAAGCAATGTTAATACTCTTTATGCAACCATGTAATATGTTTATTTGTACATTGTTGTATAGCATAACATGTGGTTGTAGAACTATTTAAAAAGTTGCCAACACAGAATGCAATATGTCATAATTGAATAATAAGAGTAAGAGTAAGAAAGAATATGTAGTTCCTAGTTCTTCCTTAATTGATGTGAAAAGCTATCTTTTGAGCATGTAGATCGCACAAACCTGTTGTATATTTGTTATTTATAATGTATAAGGAATTGTCTCTAGTTGATGCAAGTTATTTATTTATTTTTAATTAGGGTTATGAAATTGATATTTCTTGTGAAATTTTTATTCAGTGCTAGGTTGTGGGGGTTTGAAATCGCCACTATATTATGCAAGTTTGAAACCGTCACTATATTGTGGGGTTTTGAAACCGCCACAAAAAAATCGCCACTATATTGTGGGGGTTTGAAACCGCCACAAAAAAATTGCCACTATTATGATCTCGGGATTTACGTCACACCTAACTGCGGCGTCTTTTAAAACCCCCGCAAAGTGTTTTGTGGGAGTTGAAAAACCCCACAAAACGTTAAAAAAACCCCCACAAATCAGCTTATTTTTTGTAGTGGTTGTGCACCATAATAAGGGACAATAACAGTCCATTACATACATCATATTAAAAAATAAATATCATTCACGAAATTCAAAAAAAATTTCCAGAAGATAAGATGTAAACCTTCTGTGCTTCTAAGACAATCAGCATTTTCACATAATGCGGTCAAGTTACAACTCAGCACAGGAGTTGTATTAGAAGAATCAACAACTACAAAATAACAATTAGAATAACAAAGGTGAGTATATGGGAAGAATACTACTATCTCCATATTTCATATTGATAAGGAATCCACATTTCAGAAATATACCTTGAACCACTTCAGAAATTGTCAATTGGCTACTACAATGGGGTTTCTGAATTGCTTTGAAGCGACCGTACAAATCTCGTGAAGGCAACATCTCAGTGCGACGATCCATAATGTTGGTGATATTGTGAAGGGGTGACCCATCTCTCAAACGCTTTGAAGGAACACTAACTACACAGAAAAAGGTACATCGCAAAAAATTTTAAAAAAAGACATAAATATCTGAACATAAAACCTAAAGTAATGAGACATTTAATCACTAAGTTCAAATTACTAAGTACAAAAATAATAATACCTTGCAGAGCTATCTTCCTCTTCAAGTCCAAAATGACCTTTCTCTTACGCCTCATAGCAGTAGTATCCATTGATTAAAACAACTATTTTCACATATTGGCTTCCAAAAACACTTTGAATTTTTTTAAAAAAGACTAACAATTTTAACCCAAAAAATGTCCCAATTTGATAGCTTACAAAGAGACAATATCAAGGTAGAAACAAAAACTCAAAAACAATTTTTATCATCACTGATGCCATCGAATAATACAATTTCTACTAAACATTACAAATTAAGAACCAATGAAACAATTAAATTTTTTTTTGAAGATTATCCAAACACAGAAAATTACAATTCCAAATCAACAGTACAAATTAAAAAATAATATTTTGAATAATTTAAGTAACACCAAATTCATCACAACAATAAAGTTATTTTCAGCCTTCATAGCAATCTTGAACATCAATATTTATTAAGTTACTAAAATCACTACAAATATTATATAACATATCTTAACATAAAAGGCTCAGTATATTCATTAACAACAAAGGAATAAGAAAGAATTTTCTGATATAAACAGAATAAATAATTAGAATAATCATTGCTTTCGAAAATAATCATAATGTATAAAAATTATTCCTTTTACAATAACAAACCTCGTCCACACTAATTATTTCAAATAGTAATAGTAGTAAAAAGTATAAATAATAACCAAAATCATTTATCCAATTAAACGGGATAAATATAAAGCATAATTTTGGAAAAGTTTACATAAGTATACAAAATACAAAATACCAAGAAAAAAAAATACAAATACATTCATGACACTACCATTACAAAAACAATAGTTCCTTTAGCGAATTGAAAAATTAATTGTTTTCAATATCAAATAAAGAAAAAAAAAAAGAAGCAAACATTGTATATACATGTATCGCCCAAAAAATTTAAAGAGATAAAAAGAATTTCATGACAAAGAAAGGTCGTTTTGAGCCTCTATAAAAATCTTTTTCATCAACATTTCTTAGTTAAATTACATGACTACAATGAATAGAAGATAACATATCTTAACATAAATTCTCAGTATATTCATTAACATAAGAGGCATAACACACAATATTCTAATAAAAACAGAGTAAATAATAACAACAATCATAGCTTTAGAAAACAATCATGCTTTCCACATATAAGACCTTTAGATATAAAAAACCTTATACTTACCAAACATTTCAAATAGTAATACCAGGGACAAATGTAGATATTAAACACATTAATTTATCCAATAAAAAAATGGCATATATAAATCATTCTTCCAATAGAACTAGGACTTTTGCAAAACAACAATGTTATTTAAAAAAAATACCAACATACATACATGTAGCACCAAAAGAAAAAACTAATATGAAAGATAAACAAATACATCGCAAAGAAACACAAAAAGAACGAAATGTTACGCGACCGCCATCTTAATCTTAAGAAAAAGGAAAGAAAAAATTAATAAAACAGACAAAGCAGTACTCAACCTTCAACCCTTAAAAACGAAGCAAAGAACGTATGAAAAAAATACATTGGTTATCAAAGGATAAGTAAAAATATGCAGTAATCTTTCCCTACAACAAACAACATGCATAACTTTAAATTGCAGTAGAAATGTAAGTAAATAAATATCATGAAAGAGTAAACCCAAAACCCTAATCAAACCAATAGAAGGATATATGATACTCAACCTTCAACAGTTCAAAATCAAGACCACAACGCTGATACAGAGAAGTGTTGCGAGGAAGACCGTCCACAGTAGTAGGTTTTAAAGAGGGGAAAAACACAGCAAATATGAAAGCCAAAGAATGAAAGAAAATGAAGGGTTAGCTACGAAATGAAAAGTCAACCTCTACTTTTCATATGTGGAAGCACTAACAAATCTAAACAAAATGGAAATCATTGAATGACTATATTACCTCATTAAGCTTACACTGCAAAAAGAAAACACAACAAGGACAATATTATACCGCAAGTATTATAGCATCGAAAAAAAAACAAAAATTATATATAATAAAAGAATCAAACAATCACCTTATACTAACAAAACTAAAAAAACACAAATTTGGAATAACAAAAACGATCTGCATAAAACCCTAAAAAGTAACTAATACCCTTTAAAATTTCTAGTTTAAACAGGAAAAAGAAGAGGTAGTAAGGTGAAAATTTTTTAGATCAATCAAAACTACAAACCAAAAACTAGTAAGCTCAACAAAAATAAAAATTAGATGTAGCGTTTTGTTTATTTAACATGCAATCAAATATGTAACACCCTAATAATTACCTCTTTATGCTTAAGTCATATTGAGTTAATTATCGGAAATTTACATCTTGTCTCAGAGATTAAAGTTGATTAAAGTAGTAATACACGGAAAAATATGGTCGATTTGTTTTTCAAAAGAATCGAAAGTTTAAAAACTCGGCTTGTGCGGTATAACTGATATGAATAATCATATCATGCTAAGAAACTACTCAATTATAAATACATAACATTAGAATACACAACGATGGCCCACATGTACATAAATATAGTATTACAGTATCTGAGATACACATAATATTATGAATATCATAAGTAGTACAAGTATGCAGTAGTGGGACTTTTAAGAGAATCATAAGCTTGTACAGCCACTTATAACTCCCTTAAAGGTTCTCAAAAGATAACATAGATCATATAGTACAAATACAAGATATAACAAAAGAAATGCTAAAATCCTAAGCTCCAAGTCACTCAACCTGTAGACGTGCTGGCACCCCTGTCTGTATCTAAAACAAAAGTGGTGGAATAGGGTGAGCTCCACGGACTCAGTAGGGGATCACTCCGGTTTTTTGTAAAAATCATGTAATATGCAAGATTCACTTTACTGGGGTTTTCATAAAACAATTTGTATCCGGAGTGTCTTACCTATATGCGTCTTGATTAATATGCATGCATCTTATACAAATTTGAAAGCATCATTACTTATTTCGTTTATGGCTGGTATGTAAGACATTAACTCTTCCTTGACATGTGCATAAGATACTTTTTCTATAGTTGGCACTAACCCTCTTATCTCTTTTTACCTCCACATCACCAAATCCCAAGACTATGAGCTCATATCTCTCTAGTTTCTACTAGACATACGGGAAAGAGGGATTTATCACCTTCCCTTACTAGTGATGTCAATGACCGAGGTTGCCAATCTCCCTTACTGACAGCACTAGTGACCGAAGGTTACACTTTCTTACTTTGACATTCCGTTGTATTTCCACCGTACTCAAAATATTATAATATCATATTCTGACTTACTACCATATCACAACATATATGCACATAAACTACTGATCATTTCATTCTGGCAATGAGTACAAGTCATGTATACAATCTAGATTCGTAAATCACTTAAACGCATACCACTTATGCACATAATTGCAATCACATATCATTTTCTCGTTAATTTGTTTATTTCTTTTCATAATCATCATTTTCTGTTGTAAACATATATAATAAACATGTTACAGTGGTTTAGATCCCTAGAAAAGGGTTAGAAATCATTAAAATGCAAAATCACAAAATTCAGCATTTAAAACAATTCTGCAGAAATTCAGCGAAATGGCCGCTAGCGTGTCCTCTGTGGCCGCTAGCGCCCAATAACGCACGACCACTCGCTAGCGCATAAATTATGGTCGCTAGCGCGTGATCATTCGCTAGCGGCTATGATTTGGCCGCTAGCGCGTGTCCCGACTCTGCATCCATACCAGTTTTAGAACAGCAATCATATTCGAGCATATAATGATTTCTAACCGATCTTTATGCCTGAAAACACACAAATACGTATTATAACATAAATCTAAACCCCTACCTCTTGTAGTTTGACCCTCTAACACCAAGAACCACCTTGTTCTTCCTTGAGCTACTTGTTTAACACTTTATCTAAACTTTGATGATGAAGAACACAATCCTTGAGCCTCTGGTAGATTATGTTCGGTTCAAAAAAAAGGAAATGAGGTGAGGAACTCGAATATGGGGCTGGTTTCTGAGTGAGTTAAGTTTTGAATGGAGTGGGGATGAGATTTGTAAGGTTTAGTGGTTATGGAGGTTGAGAGGATTTGTATATAAGGTTTTGAGAGCTTAGAATGTTTGTTTCTGATGATGGGAAGCTTTCTTCAGGGTGAGGGAAGTGTATAGGGACGGAGGGGTTTAAGTGAAATTATTAAAAGATAAGGGGACTTAACAGAAAATGCAAAAATTGCAGAAATGTTGTTCTGTCCTCGAGCTGGTCGCTAGCGCGTATCTCACGGTCGCTAGCGACCGCTTTCACCGCATTACCCGCTAGCGCGCTATTACAGTCGCTAGCGAGGGACCTCTGCCGCCTCACCCGCTAGCGAGTTTAACTGGTCGCTAGCGAGCAAGTACTGCTACATGACAGTAGCAGCAGTTTTCTTGCATTTTAAACTCCAAAATACACTTAACATCCCCTAAACCATTTCTAACACCCAAATCAATATTTTTACACCTATATAAACTTGTACATAACCATAAATGCTTAAAATCTCTCTTGATTACTTCCTACATTTCTTTCTTAAATTCTTGGTCCATTTTATCATAGTTTAACTTACACACATTGCCTTTTCATTATTTCATATACATTAAAACACATAATGCACATAGCACATATCAAACAACACATATACATCAAAATGCATCCCAATAACCTACATATTCCAATCATGCCTTAGTTAAAGTGGTTATAACTAAATCCCTTTAATTTAAGGTATGATTAGAATTTCGGGGTCTTACAAAATTAAAAAAAAAGAGAAAAAAAATGAAACAACAACACATTTTTAAACAAATAAATCGGTTAGTTGATTGTCTTCAAAATTTCCTTTCCAAGCTCTAAAATCCATCTACGCAGAAAAAAGAACAAAAGAATTCCTGCAGGAAGAATCGAAACACAAAAAAGGAAAGTCAAAAAAAGGTAAAATGAAGTAAATCAGAAAGTCTAGCAAACAGGGAAGGGAAAACGAAAAGGTCACAACAACAAACCTAAATCCAACGGACGGTGATTAGAGTTGTCCATAAAGAAACTCATCAAACCCAAGATCGGGCCAAATCTCGCCACGTGTAAAATGACTCAAAAGACAAAACAGACCCACACTAACACTAAACGCAAACAAACGACACAGATTATAAGGGCAGAACATAAATTTTGCTGGACAAAACATTAGGTCAACTTGCCCGCGATTATATAAGAGAAGATTATTACTTTTATGTAGAGAAATATTACAAGTTGATCACCATCTTGATTATTATATATAGCACTTAAGCAAGTGATATGATATTATAACTTATAATAGTTTATAATATTTTATAAAATTAATCTTTGTTTGACAGTGAGGTGTAGGTTATATATATATTGTGCTTATTCTCTTGACAAATTTGTAGGTGGAGTTTATCCTTATCTTTTCATATATAAAACAAAAATAATGTATGTATATAATCTTTTATGATATCTTTCAAGCCAAATTATCACTTTCTCTGACCAGGGGAAAAAACAAGAGATTGAAAAGAAAAAGAAATGATTGAGGGAGATACTTGTGACAGCATCTAATTAGCTTATTTCTTGGACCAAAAAGTTTTCCTAGTATTCAACACTCCATGTGAATTTAACAGAATCTCATGTTGAATCCTAGCTGAATAAAAGACTCAACAATCAATATATATAATACTAGGTAAAACTAGTTAGACCTCTTTTTGTTATTATATCTCATATCAAAAAGGACTACACATGAATTTATTTAGAACAGGAAAATGTGAATAATATGTTGTTCTAAGTGACTTAATTTTGTAGTTTTAGCATGATACTTTTAGTTTATAGAGCACTAGACCAGCGGTCATCATTGATTTGGCCTTACCTTGTATTACACTACAAAAAATACGCAGTATTTCAAAATTTTTACCAACAACTTACAACATTCATTAAATATTGACGGTTTACTTTGTTCTGGACTGTGTTTCTAATTAATCCACACATTCTTTGTGAATAATGATTTAATTACAGACAGATTACATAGATCTCCACTGAAATTTAGTGAACTTTACTTCGAGTTTTGCTTCATGTACTCCCAAAATACTTACATTGAGCTTACTCCCTACTAAAAACTCGATTTTTTAAAAAGTCCACCCAAAATATGTTTGTCCCAAAAAAAGCGCACATACACATCCATGTCACATCCACTCGCGTGTGGCTTCATGTCACTTAAAAGTTATAAAATTGCTCACATTATTAGACACATTCATTCACATATTTGTGTATACTTACTCACACCTTTTCAGCAAAATTCCTCACAAATTTATATTTCAGTTTATTACTCAACAAATGTATGCCTAAAAATTGTTCACATTATCATACGCATTTACTCACATAATTTTTGTATACTTGCTCATATTTTTGCTGTAAATTATTGCTCACGTAACTAGTTTGGTGAGGATGGTGAGTATTTGGAAGTTAGGGGTAATCAATTTAGTATTGTTCGGCTACATGATTATGGTGGTGCTTACAGAGAACCCATGTGATGGTTTGTGATAGTGTGGTTCCTCTATAGTGTTGCATGGTGGTGGTGGAGGAGAAGAAACAGAGCTGAAATATGTGCATTATGCAGCAGAAATATGAATAAATCAGAGCAATATTATGGATAATCTTGGATTAATATGTGAACAAATCAGATCAAATAATGTGAGTATTTTTTGAAAAGTATGTGAGCAAATTAGGCAAAATGTGTTAGTAATCTTATGAAAATATGTGAGCAAAAATGTTCTTACTATGACCTTTATTTTAACAAATTTATGAGCAAGTTTTGATATTTGTGTGAGTTACTTTCTGCACCACTACCATCTTCATGATCTTCAACACTCATTATCATCACCACCATTACCACAATTACCACAATTACCATCATCATCACTCACCCGGTCACCCCCATCCCCATCTTCATCTTCATCATCATATCATCACTCAACAAACACCACCAACTTCAACACACATCATCACCATTACCACCACCACCACCACCACAATTACCATCATCATCACTCACCATCACCACCACCACCACCACCACCACAACCATCTTCATTATCATCACCATCACCATCACAAAAATGCAGCTACAACAAAATAAAATGCAGCAATAACAACAAACACAAATGCATCGATTGAGGGTGCAGGTCTTGGTGATTAAGGGTGGGGTGAGTAGTGGTGAGGCTGGTTGGGAAAGAACAAACGTGGCGGTGACGGTGGCGGTGTTGGTGTCACAACCCCACTTGGATCCGTGACCGGCACGTGGCACCCTCTGTGCCACGTCAGCTTTAGAATACTCAAGAATAACCACATATGCCACGTATATATATATTGTAAGACCCCGAGAGCTTAATCATACCTTAACTAAGGTGATTTGAGAAATGATCGCATTACTTAAGGTATAATTAGGATGTATGTGCATTTGGAATGTGTTTTGATATGCTCGCATGATTGAATATGTGTTATGTGTGTTATGTGATATATGTGTATGACAAAATGACATTTATGTTGCATTATGATTTAAAATGTAGATTGAAATGGGAAAACGAGTTTAGAGAAACAATCTAATTAGAGATCATGAGAGGTTTTAAGTATTTAGGATCATGTATAAGTTTATATAAGTATATTAAGGTTGTTTAGATTATTGGTGATGGTTTGGGAACCTTTAGAGAGCAATTGAAGGTTTAGAGCATGAAAAAAACAGTTTCTGGTGCTGTTGCTGTCATGTATCAGCATTTGGTCGCTAGCGACTAGCTTTATCTCGCTAGCGAGTAAGGCGGCAAGGGTCTTCGCTAGCGGCCGTAATCAGGCGCTAGCGGCTAGATGCGGTGGAAGCGGCCGTAATCAGGCGCTAGCGGCTAGATGCGGTGGAAGCGGTCGCTAGCAGCCACAGTAAGCTCACTAGCGACCAGCTCGATGACAGAACAGGATTTCTGCATTTTCACATTTTTCTTTTTAATCCTCCATCCTTTAAAAATTGCCATTAGGTCCACCTCCGTCCTCATAACATTTCCCCATTCTGAAGCAACTTCAGAACTCTAAAAACACAATTCCAAAGCACCAAAACCCTTCTCACAAATCCTTACAACCTTCACCACCATAACACACTCAAATCTCACCATCCCTTCATCAAAACTCACCCACATCAGAAACTAAACTCATATTTAGAATCCTTATATCAATTCCTTCAATCCTAACCGAACAAATTCATCCACAAAACACGACTTCATCATCATCAGCATTAAAATAGCTAGAGTGGAGTATTTGGCAAGGAACTCAAGAAAAGAAAGTGGTCCCCAGCTTAGGAAAGGAAGAAACTACAAGAGGTAGGGGTTAGATTTATGTTAGATAATGTATTCCTATGTTTTTCATGCATTAAACTCGGTTTGTAATGGTGTTAAGCATTAAAATGATAGTTGAGATGAACTGATGCTGAGAAAAGGGTCGCAGTACGCGCTAGCGGCCAAACTCTAGCCGCTAGCGAAGATACACGCGCTAGCGGCCATGATACAGGCGCTAGCGAGTGATTTGGCCGCCTTAGACGCTAGCGACCACTTGGTGCGCGCTAGCGGCCAGGTCGCAGAATTTTCTGCAGGATCTCAGTTTTCTGATATTTTGGCGTTTTTAATGATTTTAACTTCATGGTTATATTTTTTTGTAGTACAGTATCATAAGCATATGTATATGTATCAATACTAACCTATCAAAAGAAGTTCTTAATGATCTATTAAAGAGATTGCAAATGAATATTTTTATGCATTCATGATTAAAGTTTTAATGTAAGTAAATCTGAAATATATGTGTAAATATATGTGTTGTATGTGTATGTTGATTGACAAGAACTATGATGAAATGTCATGTGAAGTGAAAAATAAGTTTATGAGTAACTTTCTCTACAAATGGAATTGGCAAGGGAGGTTGGCACCCTCGGTCCCAAATACCATATTGTGAAAAAAAGTGAATAAACCTCTCTTCCCCACAGATTCCTAGTAGAAACTAGAGAGGTATGAGCTCATAGCCTAGGGGACCGGTGACGCGGAGGTAGAGAGCAAAGAGGGTTGTGCCATTTATAGCAAAAGATCATGACACATGACATAAGCCCAGAACTACATAAACCACAATATTTTATTATATGCTGATGTTAAGTTCATATCTGCTACATTCATCTATATAAATGCTAAGACGCATATAGGTATGACACTTCGGAATTTCAGATATATTTATGAAATCGACATTAATATGAATTATGCATATATCACCTATTTTTATAACAAACCGGAGTGATCCCTCTACTGAGTCCGTGGAGCTCACCCCAATTCCACCACTATTTGTTTTAGATTCAGGTCGGGATACAAATAGTACTACAAGGTAAGGCGGGCCGAACCTATCGGGAGATTGAGGACTCGGACAGCTAGAAAGACTTACATTTGAGAGTAGTGATTCTATGAGATCTTATGTTTTGTATTATTATGTTATGCATTATCTGACGCTTAGTTGAGTTTATAAGAAGATCATAAGTGACTGTACAACCTTATGGTATTCTTAGAAACTTCAACACTTTACTATTGTAATATTATTTTGGATTTTACGCTTATATGTGTAATTCCTATGTGTACCTGAATCTATATGTATGTAATGGGCCACTTACACGTATTACTGTATTATGGTTATATGCAACTCACAGTTTCATAGTTTGACGTATCAGATTATGTCTCATCACGTACAAGCCACAATTTAGAACTCGCGCTTTTATTTTGAAAATTTTACGGCCCTATTTTCCACGTACCCTTATTTTCGAAATTTGACTCTGAAACATAATGATAATTTCCGGTAATTAACTCATTATGACTTAAGCATAAAGAGATAATTATTAGGGTGTTACATATATATATATATATATATATATATATATATATATCAATATTGAAAATAACTCATGGTATTAATATAAATAAATCTAAATATCCCCTCCATGAAGTCCAACTACATCACTATCTTCATCGATCACAATACTAGAGTTAAACTATATATCCATAATATCCTAACATACAACAAACATTATCCAGAAACATGTCTATATATAACATTTAAGGAGCCAGGCAAACTCTATTACAACATCTATAAATAGGTCTCCAAGAATATGAGATTCACCAACTCTAAGAACTTGGAGGAATAGATGGATCTCCTCCCTGACTGGTACCTATTAGCTCCAACACTCTTCTAGACCAGTTTTGTTAATGTAAGCCCTCATTTGGTTTTGATAATAACAAAATTAATGTAACTTTATTTAGAGAAGCTTCAGTGGATGTGCTTATTAGATCAGAAGATTGATGTATAGGAAAAACCACTGTTAGTTTTGTGTACATGCTTCTAGAGCTTTAAAATGTAATAGTTGTATTTTATATGAGAAGCATAGTATAGGATTAGTGTTGTAATAGGTTATATAATGTATAATCTTGTAACAAACACTAGTGCATCGTGTAATAATAAATTCAGAAGCTAGAGAAACATTTCAGAAGCTAGGAAAGTCACTTCAGAAGCATGAAGGACGCTTCAGAAGCATGGAAGGATACTCCAAGAAGCTGGAAAGTAACTTCAGAAGCTTGGACGTGGTCAGAAGATTCATTCGAAGCTGAAATGAGAAGAATGACACGGTCAGAAGCTAGGAAGGGTCTGAAAGTTTCAGAAGCTTGATGCAGAACTAAGAGGGTTCTGTCACGTGCAGAAATTAAATGGAAAAAAGGGAATATGCTTAATTGGTAATTTAGATAGGTGTTATCTAAGTTAGTTATCTTTCCCGCCAATTCATTTTTGGGTTGTTGTAATTGTAGAAAGCCAAGAGCTCACTCTATAAAAAGGAGATGAGTTTCAAGTTGTAACTAATGAAATCATAATCAAAAATCACAAGAGTCTAGTGAGAGAAAAAGATTACACAGCAAGAAAGAAAAGAAAAAAAGAGAGAGAAAGAGTCTTGGTGTTCATTGAGAAATATCAAGAGAGAAAAGGCTCAAGAAGGAAAATCAGAATAATGTTCTGATCATATTGCAATCAAGGAATTTCAGACTCATCAAGAATCTGGAATTGATCAAACAAGAAGTTTGAGGCTGCAAAAACTCAGAAGATTGAAAATGCAGATTCTTGGAGGATTGTTCGATAGCTTGGGTTCGGATTACAAAGATCTGAAAAGACCTTGAGGGTACATCAGGGCAAGAAATCTTCAGGAGAGTACATTCTGAAGTGGGCGAACCTGGGAAGGTTGAAAAAGATATCTTGTATTGAATTCTTGTGTAATCTTTTAGACAAGTTTATTGGAACTCAATCTCCAAAGGATTGAAGAATTGGATGTAGGCAAGATTTAGCCGAACCAGTATAAAATCGGTCCAATTTCTTTTACCCTTAACTCATACATTCATTCATATTGCATCTTGCATTTATATAATTGTTTTGGTTGTGTTTGAAATCTGAAATAAATAAAAAAAACAGAGCAAGAATCGCAGAATTCAGAAGCATGTTGTTTGAGTATTGAAATTAAAGAATTTGGTGAAATAAATAATCTTTGTGATATAAGTAATTTTGTATATTGATTGTGTTGTGTTAATAAGAATAAAACATATTGAATTGATTAAAGAATTTAGAACTGAGGTCGATTTAGAAAAGATTGCGAAAACAGAGTCAGAAGCATTGCTTTCTTGGTCTTGATAAATCTGAACTTGTTGTGTTTGTGACTGATAGTTCTGATATCATTCTGATATTGTTTTCTACATGTTTTAAGTGTTTTAAAGGTTTGAATCATATGTTTGCATGTTGATTTAAGTCTTGATTGATTGATTTGATAATATTGGTGTTAAAGAATCGATTTCGCGAAGTCAGAAGATTGAGACTTGTTGCTGCAGAATTCAGAAGATTAATAATTCTGAAACTGTGTCTGAATCTTCTGAGTTCAGAAGATTGGTTTTGCTGAAGTTGATATTGATATATTGATATTGTCATTTTAATTGGAATTAATTCAGTGATTTAAATATCTGTTAATAGTCAGAAGCTTGATACAAAATTGAATTGTGCTAATTGGTTGAGTGTTATAATCCGCTGCATAATACTTTGACAAATTAATTTCTTGTGTTTGATATTAATTCTGACTTGGAACTAATCTTTGACAAGTTGAGAAGCTTGATCAATTTTAAAAGGTGCAGAAGTTTAAAATACAAGAAAAGTTTACAATCAATTCACCCCCCCTCTTGGGTTGGACATCATAGCTTAGAGATTCTCCAAAGAGACTCTCACACCATCAAGTTTCACATGATCAATCATATTAGGTTGGTTTTGAATGATGAAAATCAATACATGAAAATATTTTGTAAGAAACAGACTAATATGTGTTAAGTGTTTCAAAAATTAAGTTTATTTTATTTAAAACAACACACAAGTGCTTTCATGATGCAAGCAATATACATCTTAGAAGCATAATCCAAGAGGTTTAAAGAAACTACGTTTAGAAGCATAAAAGATCAAGAAGCTACCATTCTTGAGAGGCTACCATACTAGAGAAGCACTCAAGAAGTTCATCATTAAAAGCTTAAGAAGTAACAAGCAAAGTTCATAAGCAAAGAGATGCCTTTATCATGTTTAAGAAGCTACGTTCAGAAGTATAATGTCCAGAAGCACAAAGGTCAGAAGCACAATGTTCAGAAGCTGAGTTCACTCATGAGAAGTTAGAACTTATGCTCAAAAGCTAAGTTCACTCATGAGAAGTGAGAACTTGTGTTCAGAAGTTGAGTTCACTCATGAGAACCTAGAACTTGTGCTTAGAAGCTAAGTTCACTCATGAGAATGTAGAACTTGTGTTCAAAAGCTGAGTTCACTCATGAGAAGCTAGAACTTGTGTTCAGAAGCTAAGATCATTCATGAGAAGCTAGGATTAATGTTCAGAAGCTAAGATCATTCATGCAAAGCTAGGATTAATGTTCAGAAACTAAAGTTCATTCATGAGAAGCTAAGATTAATGTTGAGAAGCTAAGAATCACTCATTGGAAGCTCAATATTGGCATAAGAGGCTGCACAACACATGAGAAGCCTAGAAGCTAAGAGAAGCTGTAGGACTTGAGAGGCTATCAAGATTGAGAAGTTATTACCTTAAGAAGCTAACACAATTGAGAAGCTAACATAGTTAAGAAGCAAGGTAATGAAGGAACACTTTAACAAAAAAAATAATAAAGTCACAAATTGCTTTATTATTTGAACAAGAAAGCTTTCATATTCCACTATCTAAAGATATAATTAAAGAAAGCTTAAAACACCAAGCAAGAAGCTAAGAAGATAGCTTACAAGTATCAAGAAGTTACAAAGGATTAATTGGCTCAAAATTAACACAGTTATAAATCATTGAGCAATGGTTTATCCTTCAAAAGCTACGAGCTATACTCAGATGATTGAAGAAATAAAGATAGCACGCTCAAAAAATTATACAAGACTCAATAGACTACAATCAGCCTTCAGAAGCTCATAGGTGTCACGACACATGCTTAGAAAATAGCACAAAATATTTCCTACATGCTTAAATATTATTATTTGTGCTAATATATATTGTTTCCATGCATAAATTAATTGTGTGTCTCACTTTTTCTATGAATGAGACAATAAAGTTGGAAAGTAATGGTCAAATACACTTAGTGCTCACAAGAATGAATATTTTATTCAAAAGGTGAAGGTCACTACAACAAAAAGAAACTTTACAGCACTCATAAAAGTGTCATGCGGTGGAAGCATACAAAAGCTCTTTGAAGTAAACAAATCTATCTTTGCTTCCAAGGAAACATGCAACAAAAATATTCTTCGCTGCCAAATACTCAACGGATACATTAATATTCTTGAAGGCTATAAATATAACACAAAACAATGAAGAAGGTTGGAGCAACCAAGAGATAAAATAGAATAGACTTATGAGAGTTGCAACTCGAAGAAATTCTCTACTAAGAGAATTAAAACACTCATTCATTCTTTCTTAGCAAATATTCTCCATATATGAGTTTTATTATTTAGAGTGTTCTTTGTATTCTTTCTCTGGAAAGAACTATGTAAATCTCCTATATTGTACTTAAATGTAAAATCCTTGTTCTAGCAAGCCACTCATAGTTAGGAGGTGATTAAGAAGAAAACTTAGTTGCATCTAAGTTCTTAATCATTTTACTCAACCATCTATTGTTGTAAAGTCTTTCTCAGGTTGAGGAAGAAAGTATAAAAGTGTAGCTTCTAAAGGAATCTGAAAGAAGTCTTGCCTCTGAGGGAGGTGAGCAATGAAGTTCAACCTCTGAAGGAGATTGGTAGAAGTCTTGCCTCTAGAGGAGGTGAGCAAGGAAGTCTTGCTTCTGGAGGAAGTGAACAGAAGTGTTGCTTGAGTGAAGAGTGAGTAGAAGTCTTACCTCTGGAGAAGGTGAGCAAGGAAATTTTGCTTCTGGAGGAAGTGAGCAGCCTGAGAGGCTTAGAGAATATCTTCATGGAGCCTGAGAAGGATTCGAAAGGAAAGAATATCAAAGTTCCTGAGAAGGCTTGATAATATATGTATCTTCTTTAAAGATAGTGGAACTTAAGCATGTTGCTTAAGAACTGGATGTAGGCATAATTGGTCGAACTAGTATAAAATGTTTGTGTCTTAATTTTTCTTTCCTTATCTTATTTTATTTATTATTTGCATAAGTTAAATTTCAATTTTGATATATTTATCTCTTATATTATCAAATAACTTTAAACAAAATAAAATGAATTTGAGATGTGTCTCTAAATTTAGAAATATATTTGTGTTAAAATCATTTTTAACACTTTATGTTTAATTTCAATATTGAGTTAGTCTCTCAAGTCTCACAACTTGAATTAATGAGTATATCTTGCTTAAAGATATCTTTAGAAGTTAACTTATAAAATTGTCTTAATTCTTTATGCTTTTACTTATATAAACTCAGCTTCTGAACTTTCACAAATAATATTAATGTCAAGTTTTTCATTGAAAAACTTCAGAAGTTGTTTTCTGAAATGATTTTGTAAAATTAATTTTAGGAAAATGCTAAATGTACATAGCATAGTACCCCTCCATCCATTTTCCACCTTATTCAAATGTTGACAACTTTGATAAATATGTTTGCAACTTGCCAACATATTCATCAAAGTTACCAACATTTGAATGGGTGGAAAATGGGTGGAGAGGTACTATGCTATGTACCAATAGCACTCCCCAAAACTTTAGCCTCTAAACACTTATAGCCTCTAAACACTTATAGCCTCTAAACACTTCGTGCAGAATTCTTCTGACAGAATCTTCTGGTCCCGCACGGAATCTCCAGAATCTTGGTTGCACGAAATATTCTATCATTAAATGCAAGATATTTTCTAGAAATAAATCTAGATAATTGTTTTATATCAAATGCATTTAATTTCTCCATACAAGATCTTTCTAGATTTCCTTATATATATATATATATATATATATATATTTCGAAAAACATATAGTCATATATGTATGTATAGAGATTTGGAATCACTCCTAGAAGACAGAAATGTTCTAGGAAATATCCTAGAAACACTCCTTCGTTAGATTTGGCATCAAACTTTGATAGTTTGTCCCTCGTGTTCAGGATAAAGCAAGGTGAACCAAAAATATGGAAATAAGATATATTGGGCACTCTAGCTTTCCAAAGCTCATAAGGAGTTTTGTTGAGACTTTGCCATATGAAAACGTGATTTTGAATATAGCAGGCTGTGTTAACAGCTTCTGCCCAAAAACCTTTAGATAAACCGTTTTCTAAAAGCATTGTTCTCTCCATCTCAATGAGGGTTTGTTTTTTTCTCTCAGCCACTCCATTTTGCTGTGGAGTTCTAGGAGAGGAGAATTTGTGGACAATACCAAGATCCTCACAAAGATTTTCAAAAGCATGATTTTCAAACTCACTCCATGATCAGAACGAATGATGGTGATGTGAGAACCTTTTTCGTTAGAAACCATTTTTGCAAATGTTTTAAACTTTGAAAATGTCTCATCCTTAAAAGCTAAGAAAATTACCCATGTAAATCTACTGTAGTCGTCTACTATGACAAGGCAATAATACTTGCCCGCAAGAGAAGCATGCCTAGTAGGACCAAAGAGATCCATGTGAATTAGCTCAAGTGGCCTAGTAGTAGAAACTACTTTCTTACTTTGGAAATAAGCTTTGGTCTGTTTTCCCTTCTCACAAAAATCACAGGTTGCGTCCTTGTCATAGCGGATCTTGGGAAGCCCTTTGACCAATTCTTTATGAGATAACTCGAAAAGTAACTTCATGTATGCCAAAGCCACTTGTCATCCTTGAAGGATGCTAAGCATTTCACATCTTGATCTAGAAGATCCTCTAGGTAGATGACATAGGTGTTACCTAGTCTTCTTCCCTCGAGAACAACTTTACCAGTCTTTAGATCAATGACGCTACAATATTTGGCTAGAAACTCAACCTTTAAGCCTTTGTCACAAAACTGACTAACGCTTAATATATTGTGAGTCAAACCATCAACAAGCAATACCTCAGATATCTGGTGATCATCAGTCTTACCAACATTTCCTTTGCTGATGATCTTGCCCTTAGCTCCATCACCGAAACGCATTGTTCCCTTTTTCTTTGGTTTTACGTCCTTGAACCAGTGTTTGCTTCCGGTCATCTGCCTTGAGAACTCGCTATCTAGGTACCACTTTTCATCCAGCCATTGCTTTTGTGGCTCTTGATGAGTGACATGTGCCACCCTTGGCTTTGGAGGTACGTAGTTCACTTATAGAGTAGTGGACATTTCTCTTTACTGTGTCCGTGTTTAAAGCAAAAGATGCATAAAGGTGTTGGCTTCTTATCTGTCGGAGGTTTCAAAGTATCTTCATGAAATATTATAACGTATCTAAGATCCGTATGATCTTTGTAAGGTTTTTGACCTCCTAACATCTTAGAACCGTCGACCATTCTTTTAAGATCTTTCAAGAGGAGAGCATTAGTCTTTTGTGCATGGTACATAGCTTCCTCAACTTTCTTCACAAGCACAGAAGCTTCTAGCCCTAGAGATTGCCATTCCTCATACAGTTTGTTTTTACTGTCTTTGAGTTCTTGACACTTTTTCTCTAGTTCGACCTTCTGTGATCTTAATGACTTATTTTCTGATTCAAGGTTTTTTAAAGCTGTTTTATTTGTTAGAAAATAAGTCGTTAGATTCTTTGAATCCTCTAGCAGTTCATCATAGAGATCCTAAACTCCATCATATGATGGTGCCGAGTCATTATTACATACCTCAGATTCTTCTTTATCAGATTCTAAGTCTGTATCATACAAAACTCCGGCCATGAAGCAAAGATTTGCTTCTTCTTTTGTGTCTTCATTTGCTTCTGATTCATCAGAATCAGAGTCGTCACTCCATGTGACTGTGAGTGCCTTCTTCTTTGACTCCCTGTTTTTAGGACAGTCATTCTTGAAATGGCCTTTTTCACTACACCCGAAACATGTTGTGTTTTCGGGTTTAGTCTTGTTTTTCTTGTATTTCTTGATGAATGACTCTTTGTTCTTCTTAGATCTGTTCTTCCAAGCCCTTGACATTTTTCGAAAAAGCACGCTCATGTCTTCTTCGTCAAGGTCTTCTTCAATTTCTTCATCAGTTTCTTCTTCTTCTTCAACCTTTATCGCTTTCTTCTTAGTCGTCTTTGTTGTAGAGGTCATGCATGAACGCTAATGGCTTAGTTCTTGATGTTGTTGCTTCGTCTTGAGCTTCAAGTTCAATTTCATGAGTCTTAAGAGACCCAATCAATTCATCCAAGCCTAACTTAGTTAGGTCCTCGGCTTCTTGAATAGTGGTGACCTTAGATCTCTACTTGGCAGTAAGATTCCAAAGAATCTTTCTTATCATCTCTTCTTATCATCTCTGTGTTTGTGTAAGTCTTGCCAAGAACTTTGAGTTGATTGATTATATGTAGAAATCTTGTAGCAAGAGCATCAACATCTTCATCTTGTAACATCTTGAAAGACTCATACTTGTGTACAAGCATAGAAATCTTTGTTTCTTTAACTTGATATGTGCCTTCATGAAGGGTCGTTAAGCGATCCCATATTTGTTTAGTCGATTCACATGACACAATCTTGTCATATTCGGCTTTAGGAAAAGCACATAAAAGTATGTACTTTGCATTCTTGTTTAGTTACACTTGAGTCTTCTGTTCGTCAGGCCATAGCTTCTTTGGGCCGAAGGGTGTGGGAAAATCACCTTGTTCAACAATGTCCCATAGATCGAGACTTGTGAATTGAATGAACAAAGTCATTCTATCTCTCCAATATTCATAGTCATCACTATTGAACATAGGTGGTTTGTTTGTAGAGGCTCCATTAGCAATATACGTGTTGTTGCTTGCTGCCATGGTCCCTTGGATCTTTACCTTGACACTGTTAAGTGCTCAACCACAAGGCCGAGCTCTGATGCCAATTGAAAGTAGTGTAACGTGAGAAGGGGGTTGAATCACGTTCCAACTATAAATCCTGTTTCTGAAAATTACTAGAAAATATATCAAGTCTAAGACTTGTCTTGCACAGCGGAAACGGTTTGTTAGTAAATAGACATAAACAAGCCTATAGACAAGGCTTTTATAGATCTTGAAAGTATGTTGAATTTCAATCTCTTGTGAGTGATAAAGGTCAAAACTTTAACCTTCAACACTTAACCAATGATGATGATATATTGCGCAATATATGGTATGTGTGTGTGCAATGTTAAAATGTTAAAACAACAAATATAAAGAGAAAGAGAAGATGAGAGAGCACACACAAAGTTTTTATACTGGTTCGGCAACGTGCCTACTCCAGTCCCCAGTATACACCTGAGAGTTCACTATCACCACCTAAACCAAGGTGGACTTTCTTTACCTCTGCAATACCACAAAGGACTTCAACCTGCACCTGCAACCAAGGTGACTAACAACCTTCTCGCCCGAGATGGATTTCACCTGCACCTTCAACTAAGGTGACTTACTGCCCTTGCAAACCACAAAGGATTTCAACCTTTCCTCCCACACCGAAGGAGTTTTCTATCATGTCTTAGTCTCACTAAGGTCTTTTTCCTTACAAAAATAAGGACTTTATACAAAAGATCTTTCCAAAATAAGGTTGATCAAAATAAGAGAAAGTTTAATCCAAAGGAGTATATTTGATCTTGAAATATGAAAATATTTTAACTTGCACAAGATATAAGGAAACTTCATCTTGGCCCTTGATTTATGTGCGCCTTGATCTTTGTGGTGTGCATTGTTTCATCTTTTATTTTAGGAAATCTTGTATAAAAAGCAAGATATGTTGTGCCACTTTTTAGGAATAAGGATTAGGGTTTTCAACCCTTCTTTCCTTCTCCTATGCGCCTCCATGTAGTGCACTAGGATTTCATGATTTTGTTATTTTGAAATTCCCAGAGTGTCAAACATGGTTTTCCAGGGAATCTTCTAATGTTGATTCTTGAATCTTGATAATTCTTCAGAATCTTGAAAATATGAGGCTTGAGGGTTCTTCTGGATGTTTGGAGATTCTTCAGCAATCTTGACAAAATCTTTTGGAATCTTCTAGTGACTCGTAGAATCTTCGGGAATCTTTTGGATCTTGTAAAGCTTTGCAGAGTCTTCTGAGGTCTTCTAACTTCGTGCAGAATCTTCTGATAAAATCTTCTGGTCCCGCACGGAATTTTCAGAATCTTGTAGATTCTTACAGAATTTTTAGAAGTCCGACAAAATCTTGGTTGCACGAAATATTCTTTCATTAAATGCAAGATATTTTCAAAAAATAAATCTAGATAATTATTTTATATCAAATGCATTTAATAATTTCTTCATACAAGATCTTTTTAGATTTCCTAATATATATATTTTTCAAAAAAACATATAACCATATATGTATGTAAAGATAAACCTTTATCATGAGATAATTTTCATACACACCATCATGAATCAAATCTTTAATTAAATGTTTAAGAAATATAGTGCATAAGAGAATCAATGTTAGACTAACCTTAAAAAGAAAATTTAATACTTCCTTAAATTTCTCAAATAATATATGATATTGGACAAAACTACGCTTACCCTAAAATCACGTTTAAAATTAAATGGAGTAAGTAATAGTTTAATTATTTTTCAACACCACTCAAACTCATACTTCTCTTGAGTAGTAGTTTCATGGTCTTCCATATCAAGTGAAGCACTTTATACCCTTTGAGAAGTCTTATAGGTAATTTATGTATAATAAATTAACAGCCATTAATATCAAGTAACTAACACACCCTTTTAGGTAGTAGCATTTAATAAATTAGGTAAGATAGTAGCGCCATGTGTTATTAAAATACGCAGCAACAACAATAACAGAGCTACAATTTATATATATCATATTTCTTTATTTATTTAATAAGTTTTTCTTTAAAAAAAAACTAAAAATAATATAAAAAAATACTTGTGACACAATAAAATTTGAGCCAAAACAGCGAACATATTATGTACAATATCTATAATATAAAATGCACAACGTATATTATATGCAGTGCACAACATATATCACCTATTGTGCACAACATACATCACATGTTGCAGCATTATCTTTCTTTGCAATATATAATATATGTTGTGCAATTCATGTGATATATGACGTGCATAACATGTAACATTCATTGTGCAATTTATATTATATATGTTGTGTACAATTTGTAACTATTTTGACTGATTTTTTATTATACTTATATATGCTCTAAAAATCCTCATCAAGAGTGGTGATTCCTCCTCCGATTCAGGATCCGGCAGTGAAATCAAGCACAGCATCCTCCACAAGATCTTGTAACAAATCACTCTCTATTTCCCTCCCCAAAATATCAACCTCCAATTCCATAAGCTCAGCCCATCTTATCCCCACAACCTCTTTTCTGACAAAATTTTCAACCGCCAGGCTGTTACTGTCCCCACAATCATCACCCCCCGAAGCACACCTCATCACATTCACACCTATTAATTCCTTCATTATTTTTCCCACAATGTGGTCCAAAAATAAGTGATGACATGGTGTTCTTGTTCTTGCACTACCCTCTTGGAATTGTGGTAGCATGATGTGGCCCCCACCACTTTTCACCTTGGTGGTGAGGCACTTCTCTGGTGATCCACAATCTAAAAGTGCAGAATTGATACAGTCAAATACAAGCTTCTGATTTGATCTCATCTTCCTTCTCTTGGACTCACTTAGATGATGATCATCATCATTTTCACTCAAGTTGCCATATTTGTCCCTCAATGATGGGTCCAAAGGGCTTTCAAGTGAATGCCATCTAGTGTTAAAAGAGTCATAGTGTACAATTAATTGATCATCATCATGAAATCCAGAAGCGGATAGTAGCTTCTCAACAAGGATAAGCCACTCTTGTTGCTCTGACTTGGTGTCCAAGGAATTAGAAGCATCTGCACAAGAACCACCCCATGATAGGGTCCTAGGTATTGATTCTATTGGTGGTGATTTGTCAATTAAATTATTTGACTTTAGTTGCACCAGTGATCCTGTAGATACAGAAAAGAAATTGCACTTAGTTAATATATAGTAATATTATTGCAACAATTAAGTTTTATCTAGCTGTATATCAATTACACGATTTGGAAAATAATATTTTTCCGGTCAAAATAGCCAAAAGAATCAATTTTAATATTTTTTGTCCAAATAGCATTAGTAAGTTTTTTTTAATAAGCTGAGTGATTTAGGTTAAATTTCCTATTTTTAGTTGTTTTAGCTGAGACAATTTTATACCCCTAACAAAGCTCTATCAATTATATATATCAAATCACAATAATCATGTTTGACTATTTAAAAATGGATGTCTATTTGATAAAAAAAAAAATGAATGCCTTAGGATGAATAAAATATTAACTCAAATAATATTATTGATAAAATATATTTACCATGTTGACTCACATCTTATAATGGATAAAATATATGTCACATTTGAAAAATGTCCACATTTCATTTAATGATAAATAACGTGTAAATTGATACGAAAAAATATCAAAAAATAGTAATTCAAGTAACATTTCTTATATTTGTGACATGGATGAGATAATAATAAAAGCACTACATATAAAGGACTTATCAAATAAGAACTTGTTGAAAAAAGCATGAGCATACCATGGTGATCACTCTGCATACAGTCCAAGGTTTCATGACTATCATCTTCAAATGGAGTATCCAAAACTGAGATTGGACTTGGTTGATCCTGATTTTCACTTGAACTCTCTGCCTTAGATACAATCAATCCTGGCTGTGAAAAATAAAGACAAACAAACAAATCAAGGATTTTACTTATGTATGATTCTAGGATATAGTTTCAGAATATCATTCCACAATTTGAGTCATGAAATCAAAAATTGGTTGTGCTTTACTTCTCTGCATTAAATCTAGCTGATAGGGAAAACAATAGTGTTTGTCGTATAATAGAAATACATCAAATTAGTATCTAACGTTTGCTATAAAATAAGACGTAATGTGTGTTATACGTACGTGTGCTATACATATAGCACACATTATGTCTTATTGTATAGCACGCATTGGATACTAGTTGGACGAATTTATGTACTATAAGCATTATTGATGTTGTTAGCTCTATTATTTATTAGATAGTAATTAAGTGTGGCCAAGTATGTTCACAACATGTTTGGTTTTTCCTACTTTTGTTTCAAACAAATTTGTCAAACTAATTAATTTGATTGCAAAATTTGTTCCCACCAGATTTAATTCCATATGATAGAGAAAAACACAAACATTCTTGTGGGTCATGAAGGAATGCATAAGATCTCACAAAGTTAAAGATTGCTATTTTGGTATTACCATTTATCATAATAAAGACTAAAGTTTGTTCAATAAAAGTAAAACTATAATTAACTTTACATCCACTTACCTGCAAAATTTACTAGAACATGTAAATTCTAATAATTTTTTTCCCTATGGGGAAAGCGGAAATGGGACCGGAGAAAAAGGTTGGTGATTTGGAGGATAAGTTCCAAAATAATCTGAGCAGTAATAATATGGGGAAATTTTTTAACCTTAGATTTGAATATATAATATTTTATATTTGATGAACGTTTTCTCAAGTGAATTTTTTTTTATCATTTGTGGAGGACATTTAATATGTATTTTATAAGCATGCATAACTATTCATTTAAAGTGTTTTATGTATATAAATTTTTAGATATTATAAAATTAAAATCAAGAAATGTTTTTTTACAGCATAAAATCAACATTATCAATCATCATATGCAATAATCTAATTTTTAAAAATTATTAATCTAACTTTTAATATTATACATACATTAATTCAATATTGTGAAAGTTGGATTACTAATTTTAAAAAGTTGAATTATTACATATGAAAATTAATGATGACTAATTTTATAGTGTAGATATAACATTAGTAATGGTTATATTTATATTTAGGTTACTCATTAAATATGCTTGAGATTTTTTTCTTAACATATGTGTGAAGTAGGAAAATATCTTCATTGTTGTACATCATAAATACGTCCATCAAGCATCCAACGTGTGCTATACATGATATGGGATGTGTGCTATTTGTACATGCACGTATAACACACATCCCATATCATGTATAACACACGTTGGATGCTTGATGGACGTATTTATGATATATGACAATCATTATTGAAATATCTTAGGAGGAAGAACTTTTCCTTCCTTCACATGGAATTCAGCCATTGAGTGTTTAAATAGTAGGAAGAGCTTTATGCACAAAAGTTAAAGGAATTTCTTAAGAGTTTGTTTGGACGAGGATAATAAGGAGAAAAATCTTTGATAAAGGATTGAAAGGGAATAATAACGTTTCTTTTCAATTAAAATAATAAAAAAATCTCATTTTAATATTTTTGTATTTAAATAATATTTTTAATTACATATATTTTTTGAATAAATTGAATAATTTAGGCTAAAATTTGTATTTTTTATTATTTTGGTTAGAACAATTTTATACTCTCACTGAAACTAAAAAACTTATGAAGCAAACGAAAATGTGAAAAAAAAAACCAAATTTCTTCATTTTCAAATTTGACAGTAATATAGGAAAACCTAACTTTTATTAATAGAAGTTGTCATCATTTATTATTATTTTATTATATGATATTAATTACTTAAAGAAAATACAACTCTTTCATTCCCCTCCCCCATTTTATTCCCTCAATAAATTTCAGTAAATATCACGTTACTCTTTCATCTATTTTTTCACTGATATCATTTTATTTATTTTTTCACTTATTTAAATATTAGTAAATTTTATAAATATATTGATAAATTATAAATATATTTATTAAAGTTACTAACATTTGAATATGATAAAAATGAATGAAGAGATATTGTACTATATATATTAGGATTTTTCTAAATTTCAACCATCCTAAAATTGTATCAGCAAAGCAAAAAGAAAAACAAATTGCATAATGAACTACACAAGAATGAATAGTATACTAAAAATTTGCAGAATAGCACAGTATGTATTTCATTACCTCTATAGTAATTATGACTGAATCTGATGAAGTTTTGCATAATGATTCACATAAAGCTGGAACAGAACTCTCTCTATTAAAGCTTTGAGACAAATCATCATCCTTAAGGACTCTTTCTGAATTCACTGAAGAATGTGATGTTGTTTCAGTGACACTGCATTGAGATTCATCTTTAAGTTTTGTTGATTTATTCTTTTTCCTTGCGAACAAGAAATTGGACACTTTCCCTCTGAATAATGATCTCATACTCTTTGACTTTGTCATCAGTACCTTAGAACCATATGATTTGCAACCATCATCATCATCCTCAGTTTCATTATTTGACATGGGAGGAAGATTTTCATGAAAATCATTAATGCCCATCTCATGTTTGAAAGAATGACTGAGAGAAACAGAATTTCTTGGTTCTTCTTGGTCGTCTTCATTAGTACTAATCTCAGCCTCAGATAATGAAACAGACTTCTTTATCTTGAAAAGAGAGAGCATTTCACCCAAAGTAGTGGATTTTCTCCTCACATGATGAATTTGTTCTTCTTGAAGATGGTTATTACTATTTGATTTCATCGCGCTCCATCGCTCATGAAGTCTTCTCTTTGCTTCTATGGACACTGAAGATTCAGGGGAACAAGTTGCACCACCCAAAGATAGTGCAGAATAATAAAGACTACTACTTCCAAAGTGATCATTGATGTGATTGTGATCGAATGAATGTCTTCTTGTTGTTGGTGACATTATTTCAAAATCAGTGAAATTCTTCCCATCTTTGTAACGATGGTGACATGATTTGCTAAATGAACTCTCATCACCAGAATAGCAATTCGAAATCACTGAAGCAAGACATAGAGATTCATGCACTTGCTGTGTAATCAATTTCGCCACCTTTTTCGATTCTGCTACGTCATCATCTTCATGTGTCTTCCCAGAAGTGGGCTTCAACACCACAATTCTAGTAGATTGAACTGGAACATCATCAACTTTCTGGTTTCCTGCAGAGTGCAGAAGATTGATCTTGTTACCCCAAAAGTCTGCTTGATCGGCATTTTCCCGTTTCTTAATCAGTTCATCATTCTTCTTCTTTCTCTTTCCCTTTCCAGAAGATTTGTCATTGTCAACTGCAAAAGGCTTCAGAAGGGTAATTCGCTTCTTCGTCTCGGCCGGGGGTGTTGTCGTTGTCGAGTGGAGCTGATAAATATTCTGAGAATCCAATAGCCTGATTAAGAGATCACTATTGGAGCTCAAAACTTCCAAGGCATCTTTGAATTGCTTGGAATTTCTCATTCTCTCATCGGTAGACATAAACTTTGCTTCCATGAATTTCTGTTGAATCAGAGCCATTTTCTCCACATCATCAACAAAATCTTCATCATGGCTTGTTCTCTGAGATTGCTGCATCCATGTTTTGTTGTGAACAAAATCTTCATGAAGCATTTCCTTATCCACAAAACTATCTTCCATCTGAGAGTGTTGAGAAGAATAATATTTTCTTGTAAGTGCTTCAAGCCCCATTAATTTGGCAACTAAGTTTGGTTGGTTCTGCTTGGAATCTTTTGCTGCTTTGGACATTTTTTTATGTCTATCAGAATCTTGACAGTTGGTGATCCATTTAATTTTCTAACATATATTGACAGAATCTGATTCAATTGATGAAAGATAAGAACCTGCAAAGTCAATTAAGTTCAGTTTAATTAGTGAGAGTGAGACTATGAAAATAATAATATATATATATATATATATATTCTAGCATAGTAGCATTCTTAAGCTACAAATATTCCACACAACTTGAAAATAAAAAAAGATTAATTGATAAATTTATAAGAACCTCCAGCTATGTAGCCTGATGATTCTGATTACACAGAAAACCATACAGATAACAAAGAGAGAGAGAAAGAATTGAGCAAAGTTAAGGGATATGTGTTTGTTTTCATGCTTTCAATTCTATTTCTCAGTCCTTTTCTATGCTTGGTTCTGCTATAATGTCCTTCACCCACTTTCTTTGTGAAAACTCTCTCATCAACTTGCAATTGGATTTGTTTTCTCTCCAATAAATGACATTCCCTACATGGGTTGAGATGGAATTTGAGCTACATGTTCAATTGCACATGTTTGATGTTAAGAAAGATATTAGAAATTTATGATTTTTGTCATAAAGATGAGGTATTCATCAACTAGTGTTTGGTTTCCGTACAATGATGAGTTTTCCAAAATCTTATTATAATTAAACTGAGTTATTAGAAGATACTCCCTCCATTTGGTCTTTTTTCATATTTTATTTTGTTACAAATTATTTGTCTTTCTTCGATTTTAAGAAATATTTAATTTATTTTTTATCCATTATATCATTTTTTATAATAGGTGAGAAAATATTGATAGAAATAAGAAAAATCGAGTTAACAAATATACAAAAAAATATTGATGATAAAATAAGAAGTATTTTTGTCTTTTACTCATATTATTTAGATTTTTCATACAATTTAATAATTATCTCAGTTAGTGTGCATAAATGGAAATATACACGTACACCACTTATGTGATAGTTAAATTATATTATAATTTATATTTTTATTAAAAAGGGGTTGCATACTTAATTGAAAATTTGAAATAAGTTTTCATAAGAGTGATGGTATATGTATATTACAAAATCAATCATTATTAGTTATCATATGTAATAATTTAATTTTTTAGAAACTATTAATCCAAATTTTATAATGTTAAATTAATATATAATATTAAATTTAGTTAATAATTTTAAAAAGTTGAATTATTAAATATAATTACTGATGATGACTGATTTTATGGCGTAAAAAAAAATCGTAAAATTTAAGTCAATAGTACGTGAGACGACTCCACGAGATTTATAAATGATACTTTACATTGGCGAACAAAATCAAAATTATTAAAGTATAGAAAATTTAAATAAAAGAAAAAACAAACATGTGAATCATAGATGAACAGCTCGTAGGGAATTGCTCATACCTTCAACTCGATAACAAAAAAAAATCAAATCAATTATTTAAAAAATAATCAAATGCCAACAAAAACAGATATAAATTAAACGACTAAACATAAAAAATCACATGCAAAGTAAAAAAAAAAAACAAATAAGTCTCACAATGAAGAAAAGAGTTCTGAAAGAAAAAGGGTAGATCCTTTGAATTTACCAATATACAAATCTGTACTTCAAAATGCAAGCCAAGACAAATAAAAGATGAAATAAACTGGAGGAATGCTATTTATACATAGAATAGTGTCATCCACCCATTTTCCACCCATTCAAAAGTTGGCAACTTTTATAAGAATAATGCTTTGGGTACACTGGCTTCATCAGCCACTGGTGCTGCCACTCAAGTAAAGAAAGTTTGCCATATCATATTTCTTTCACCTGACACTCAAATAAAAGCACCACACGGACGCGCCTTAAGTGTGAAGCATTTTAGCTTTGACATGACCCCTGTTACATCAATAAAATAGCGTATGGAGGAAGCCAAGAGAGAAAGAAGTTCATTTCTCCATGTACTGATCCATCCCATAACAAATGCTCATTCCTTTCTGATAAGAGAAAAAAAATCAGCTATTGGAGTTGATTGATCGCCGACGACATTGACGACCACCAGCAACAATGGAAGCCGACGGAGCAGAAGGTGGAGAGGTTGGTCCAAAACCCCCACCCACAGAACCATTTTTTTTTCTGAGTTTTATTTCACTGTAAATGTAGAGCACACAGACCCGTGAATTAATCGATGTCACTGTGCTTCATTTTTTTTTTTTGGGAGAGACACAGTGAGTTGATTTTGCGCATGTTGTATTAGTTTTTGTGTTTTGGTAAGATGATCATTTTACTTGGCCATGGATGATTGTATTTCATTGTTTTTTTTTTGTTGCCTCCATTATCCCCTTGTACATATGTTCTTGGTCGCGAATTTTCGGGGGTGGAGAAGGATGACAAATGCGATGTAATAAACAGGGAGAGGGTGAGGTGCACCGTAAGAGGAAAAAGATGATATGGCAAAAGATTAAAAAAGACCCAAATATCGTGCACAAAAAAACTCATATAAAGAACAATTAAAACCCATATAACGGTATGATGTGGCAATAAGATTTAATGGTAATCAAAGACCCAAACAAGTGAACAGACATTAACAAAATAAGTTTATGGTGTAATTGGGATTAAACATTGCATCAAACAGATTTTGGATTGGAATATGCATTGTTTTTTTGCAATTTAAAGAATGAAGATGTTGTAATGGTGTGTTTTTGTAGGATGAGAGGCGGGTGGAAACTCCAAAGCTAGGGATGCGGTTCCGGGATGACCAGGAAGTTAGGGAATATTACCAGGAGTATGCCAATAAGGTAGGCTTTACATTTAAGATTAGGAGTACAAAGAAGACGAAAGACCATAGAGTACGGTATCGTATATTTGCATGCTCGAGAGAGGGATACAGGAGGTCGAAGGTAGATACAATTGCTAAGTCAAACCCAACAACTGTTGCAAATTGCGGGGCAAGGATTACAGTTACAATGGATGAGACTGGAGATCTTGTAGTAACCAAGGTCGTGACTGAGCATTCACATTTAGTAAGCCCCGGACGGGCTAGGTCACTAAAAAAGAACAGAATAATCAATATGCAAGCCAAACGGGTTATTGACATTAACGACAATGCGGGTGTGAGGACGAATCAGATATACCAAAGCATTGTGCAAGGTGCCGGCGGGTATGAAATAATGTTTTCAGAACATTTTTTCTTGACTGGGTTTTTTTAGTATGATTTATGGGTTTTTTTATACTGATCCCTTTTTATTTTGTGTACATTGTTTATTTTTAATAGGTATGATAAGGTTGGTTTCAGCGAGAAGGATCTGCGAAATTATGTGACCAGAAATGTTAGAACCATACATGAGGAGGGCGATGCTGCTTGTTTGATGGGATACTTTAGCCGGATGATGGAGCAAAACCGGAACTTCTACTATGATGTGATGCTTGATGAGAACCGGAGGATTAAACACCTGTTTTGGGCTGACGCTCGTAGTCGGGCATTCTTCCAATACTATGGAGATGTGGTCTGCTTTGACACCACATACCTGACTAATAGGTATGACATGCCGTTTGGGACGTTTGTTGGGGTTAATCATCACGGGCAGTCGGTGTTGTTGGGGTGTGCTCTGTTAGCGGGTGAGGACATGGAAGCATTTGTGTGGCTATTCAAGACTTGGGTTAGGTGTATGGGTGGTGTGGAACCAATGGAGATAATCACCGACCAATGTAAAGCCATGAAGAATGCAATAGAAATAATTATGCCAAAATCGTGGCACAAGTGGTGCATATGACACATAATGAAAAAAGTACCGGAAAAACTTGGCAAGTATCGTGATCACAAGGAGATATCGTCTGACATGTTTAGGATTGTGTGGAAATCTCGGTCGCATGATGATTTCGAGAGGATGTGGGCTCTTTTTTTGGAAAGACACCACATCGCAGACAATGAATGGCTTCAAGGTTAGAGACAATTTTATGAATTTGTTCTTATGCAATAGACTGATATAGCTGTGTTAACTTGTGTAGTGTTACATAGGCCAATGACTTGTTATTTTTTTGAACACAAGATAGCCCCCCGTTTCATAGTTGGGTTCTCTTCACGCATTAAATGGGTTTTATTATACTCATTATACAGGTTTTATAATGACTGATTATTGGATGGTTTATAGTCACTGTGTTGCATGCAGGGCTATATGAAGAACCATTTGTGTTGTTGTACTTAGGTGTAGTTGTGTTAAATTGTGTATTTTAACATAGACTAATGGCTTGTTCTTTTTATCGGGAGATAGACCTCCTATTTTCTCATTGAGTTCCTTTTCACGAACTAAATGGGTTTTATTAGACCTCCTGTTTCTCGATTGATTAGACTAGATGGGTTTTAAATTTGTGTAGTTGAACATGTGGCTTGTTCTTTTATCGGGTCTTTTTTCACGGACTAAGTGGGTTTTATTAGTTATGCTGAACATGTTTTTTAATGATTAATTATTGGATGGTTATATACAAGTCTGTTGCTTGCAGGGTTGTATGAAGAGCGCGATAGGTGGGCCCCAGCTATACTCAAGAGACATTTCTGGGCGGGGATTAATAGCACGCAACGGAGTGAAGGGATGCATGCTTTTATGAAGAATTACTTAACCGCACAGAGCAGTCTTGAGCAGTTTGTAAGACAATTTGATCATTGTCTTGCTTCGAAGGCTAATAAGGAACGGGAGGCTGATGACGCCGACTTCCATACTATTGTGCCTTGTGCCACTAGTTCGCCAATTGAAAAACAATTTCAACAGGAGTACACTCGTGCTAAGTTTGTTGAGGTTCAGATGGAATTCCGGTTGAAAGCCAATTGCTCAACGAGGGAGACAGGTAAGGTTGGGATGATTATTTTGTATGAGGTTAAGGAAGAAGTGGAGCATAGTTGCCCAAGTGCAGGTCATGTGTTTAGCGTCATGTTTGATAGCTCCTCGCTAGAAGTGAGTTGTGATTGCATGATGTTTGAATTTCGGGGCATTGTTTGTCGGCACTCATTGTGTGTCCTTCAGGCGAATAGGGTTAAAAAAGTGAATGAGAAATACATATTGTCTAGGTGGAGCAAGAATGTTCGCCGAATACATTCAAGGATAAAGTGCAGCCATGACCCTTCACGGGTTGAGCCCGATACTGAGCGGTATGACAAGATGTGCAAAATGTTTTATAACCTTGCAGAGGTTGCATGTTACAGTGACAAGCTTGCAAATACAGTAAACCGTATTTTGGACGATGCTTGGCGGCTAGTTGGGGAGCAAAGCGAGGGAGCAAGTGCTGCCTGCGCGGTGGTGGCGGGGGAAGATGCTGGGATTAACACAACATACGAGGTTTGTTTTTAAGTGGGTTTCTTTTCACCAATGCATGGGTTTTTAACTGCTAATATCATGGGTTTTTTTTTCCCAAATGAATGTTATTCTTAGTCCCCCACATGTGTCACGGAAGGGCCGCAAGCGCACAAAGACTTTTAAGCCAGGACAGTTCAAGAGTGGCGGAAAGCATAAAAAGAGCAAACAAGACAATCGAACAAGTATCACAGAGAGTGTCGGTGTTTCAGAGGCCTTTGAAAATGGTGTGCATAATTTTTATGTTCCCGCGCCCCATACTGTTTCTGAAGGTGTGACAGGTCTATTAGATGGATGGCCAGATGTGGGCACCATGTGAGGTGTTTTGCTTGATTTTTTTGATTGTTGGATGTTTACAAGTGTGTCTATCATTTTTTGGATGTCTGTCAGCAATTCATTTGCGTTGGGTGAGGTATCGTGGATGATTTAATTTTTTGTTGCAAATGAAAGGCTGACAGATGTGGCATTACACCACAAGATTTCAGAGGGTGGATTGGAAGGAATTGATACAAACTGCTACAAACCCGTTTTTTGATACAAAATATAGACATTACATTCTGTCAGCAATTCATTTGGGAGTCGTGGGTGTTTAACTGCCACTGTTATTTTGTCAAATGAAAGACTGATAGAAGTGGATTCATGAGAATATTAGTTATTGTTTGAGAATTTTAAGCATTGCATGATATATGTTTAATTTTTAGTGGCAGGAATGCAGTAGGCTTAGCAAAATGGCCAGAAACAAAAATAAACACAACTATTGTATTGGAAAATCCCAATTAGTTTTTTTAAAAAAACCCAATTAGTGAACAAGGAACGAAATAACAGTTAGTATAAATTATAAACACAACTGTTGTATTGGAAAACCCCAATTAGCGTTTAAAAAAAACCCAATTAGTGAAAATGTCAAGGGACCAATATAAATGGATAAAATTAGTGAGCAACTAATTACATTGATAAATAATGGACAAAAGAGATAAACACTAATGTTTCATCCCAAAGACATAAAAGTAATTATATACAAGGCCAAGTGGCTGTAATTCATTTATGAGCCAGGGGTGTTTAATTGCCACTGTTATTTTGTCAAATGAAAGACTGACAGAAGTGGATTTATGAGAATACAAGTTATTTTTTGACAATTATAAGCTTTGCATGTTATATGTTTAATTTTTAGTGGCAGGTATGCAGTAGGCTCAGCAAAATGGCCAGAAACAAAAATAAATTCAACTGTTGTAGTGGAAAACCTCAATTAGCTTTTAAAAAAAATCCAATTAGTGAGCAAGGAACAAAATAACAGTTAGTATAAATTATAGACACAACTTTTGTATCGGAAAACCCCAATTAGCGTTTAAAAAAAACCCAATTAGTGAGCAACTAATTACATTGATAAATAATAGACAAAAGAGATAAACATTAATGTTTCATCCCAAAGACATAATTTAGTAATTATATACAAGGCTCTGTGCCTGCAAAACACATTATACTAGTGGACATATCTAATATTAACATAGTTTATAGAAGACAGTTAACAACCCAAAACGCAGTCTCCCCAAGGACCAGTGCCTCTCAATGTTTTCTGGCCCTCTGCTTTGTCTTCCTACCAGCAGGTTCAAGTTCTGCAGTTGAAACATTTGTGTAGGGGCTCTTTTGTTGCCTACCTGGCTTCCTCTCCCGCTTTCTCTTGTAAGTGGTGGTCGGCTTTGCAGTTTCGGCAACTTTTGTAGAGTCCTCCACCTTTGCAGCATCAGACAGACCTACATCTTCCCACAGCTTTGCAGCATTGGCCAATAGAATATTTGCCTCACGCACGATTAGGGACTTGGCTGAGTTTTGGTCGTTGAGCAGTAAAGAGAGGATTATTTCCTTCCTCATACGCGAACAAGTTGCCTGCAGGAAAAAAACCCAAATAATTACGAATGGAGTACCCAGGTAGTATTAAGAAAAAACTCACTTAGCAACAGCAGAACAGTATAATAATATGAGAAAACCAAAACAGGCGTACATCATCCCATGGGCTGAACTGAACTGAAGGGCTCCAAAGCTCCATCCATTTGATGACAAATAGGCCGCAGTCGAAACTGTAAAGAGTAAAATATAAGGTCGCAGTCGCTATTTGCCACAACACATCTAAACATGTTAGGAGAAAAAATCCTCACCTGTTTGGCTGACCAGGCAAACGGACGTACTGAATGGGAGGATCAGCAGGTAGCCGTTGGGGGAGTGAGGAACTGAGGCGCATCAAGTCCAGCAAGAACTTCATCTAATCAGGGGGAGAATAGCATGCATGTTAGACAATAATGTGTAAAAGTATACACCAAAATTTGCATGGAAAAAAAATGTAATATATGATTTCTAACCGAGAAGATGTCGATCCTTAATCGACAATCAGACGGGCACGATGTATGTAAGGGGTCTAGCACGTAAAAAACGTAGTTTTGGACATCGAGCGCGTAGAGGAACTAGTGTTCTCTCCAGCAGCATGGTAAGAAAATCTAGTGGACATAAAAAAGGAACTATTAGTTGCTAATTATGTAGACATTTTTTATTAGAGAACACATTATATGCATACCAGTTTCTTCCCCCTAAAATCCGTCGGATGGAAAAAGAGTGCGGAGTAGTCTTCGCGGAGGGGTTCATACGGCTTTCCCTTGATTATTTTCTCGTCATTGCCCCCATGAAAGAAAGCAGACTGTCACAAGAAACAGAAATTTAGCAGAATAGTTGCACATCATAGAGAACCCAAACATCATTGTATACAAACCCAACAAGGCAACTGAAAAAAACCCAAGTAAGAGAATTACAAAACAGAAGGATAATGGTACCAGAATTGTCAGAGTCATGCAGTAGACGTCATTGAATCTTGGGGATCCACTTGTGTTCAGAGCAAAACAGATGTAGTTGATGACGCTTGAGTCTATGTACCTTCGAGGCAACATAGTCCGTGCATCTGAAGCTGAAAGCCAACAACTATTTTCCGTCCGAAGGTTCGCTACGTCCATGTCACGGTTGGCGTCAAGTCCAACCAACCAGGTCTAAGCAGATTCGGCAATAGATGGTGGTTCGTTGTGTGTGAACAACGATTGCGGTTGCTGTTGATGAGGGTGTTGTGCAGGTTGAGGTTGAGGTTGTTGTTGTTGATGTTGCTGGGGTATGGTTTGGTGTGGGGGTTAATGCTGTTGTTTTTGTTGTGTTTTCTCTTGTTGTGGAGGTAGCACAATGAGTGGGACTGGGTAAGGAATAATGGTATGACTTGGCTGCTGTTTGAGTTGTGTGATGTTGAGGCTGAAAGAGGTCTAGGCAGAGGGGGGTCATCTTGCAGGAGGGAAGTTGTTGTGGGTGTTTCATTTGATGTGGCTGTTGCTTTCCGAACGACATCATTGACAATCTCATCTAGGTTTAAGTCCTCCAGGAGGGAATCATTGATTGACCTGGACCAAGTTGGATAGGTGTATGGGAATAAATGATAGTGAGGAAAACAACAAAAAGTAAGTCAAATGCTAAAATAGTACTTACATCTGGATTGAGGGGAATTCAGGTCCAGCAGTATCCACATTCTGAGCGGGTGGGGGGGGTGCTTAAGCCATCACCATCATCATTTGTTCTTTGAAAAATAATAGATAAATAAACATGCAAACATAAAAAACAACAGTCAAAGAAACCCAATTAAGTGAAAAGGGAAAACACATGCAGACGTGGGAAATTATAAATGATAGTGATTCTAACCTGTCGGCATCATCAGCTCTAGTTGTGTCTGATTCATCATTTGAACTTGGGCCGGGGGAGTCTCCTGCACCAGCACCAGCGCTGGCATCGTCATTTTTATCGGTGCTCGATCCATCACTTGAACTTGGATCGGTGGAGTCATCTGCACCAGTACCAGCACCAGTATCGTCGTCGTCATCGGTGTCCGACCCATCACTTGATCCTGGATCGGGGGAGTCCCTTGGTGGTGATGGTCGGCGTGAGGGGCCGGCAGACTTCAACCTGGGGAGGCGTTGTGGTCGTGCATTCCCTCTGACAACCCCCTGTAATCTCAAAGGTGTATAGTTAGATAATGAGTCCAATAAAACACATTGTGTGGGTTATATATAAAGATAGTTAAATATACCAGCGGAGAACGAAGTTCGTTGACCACTGCCTCGTTAAGTCTCTCTTCTGTCCAGTAGTTCAACCAAGGTGGAATCGGTTCTGCCCATGGGTCAAACGCCCCGTACATCTGGAAATGGAAATATAGGACCTGGTGGTGGAGAAGAGGCATAAGAGACATGGAAAAAAACCCACACAATGGATGATAAAAACCATTGCAATAGCAGAAAATAAAACCCAAGAACAGAAAAGAAGAAAACACACATTGTAAATAGGAAAGTCAGTGACTTAATGAATATATAATATACGTTGATTACCTCTAGTACAAAAACACACCCGTTGAGGCTTGTAGCTTTCGAAAGCTTGTAGCGCTTCATGTCATCGTAGAGGTACTCAAATATATGTCTGCTCCAATTGTACCTCTCCGTCTGGTTGACATCAACGACAAGGGGCAAAAATTTCGGGCTCACTTTCGACATCATGCTTGGGAGCATGAATGTCATCATTGCAAACAGCAGGAACGCCCGTCTAAAAGTTGGACCTTGGGGGCTATTTATCACCATTTCCCGAAGCTGGGTCGGGGTTTTGTTTTTAAACTGTTCCATTTCGCGGGAGTGTGTGGTAGGGATCTCTAGGGATGACATCGTCCGTCCTGTAATTAGAATTAAAAAAAACCATAAGTAATTATTAAGTAAAAAATAATCAAGACGTAATGTATCCACCGTAGTGATTGAGGAAAGGGACAGGAGGACATACCAGTGTGAGGAAGGCCAAGCACTGCACCGAACGCCACAACGGTCACGTTGAATGTCCCAAGGGGCGTTACAACCTGGTTGTCTCGTGGGAAGATTCAAAAGTGTCCCAAACCCCATGTCGACAACATCGACACGTTGTTGCGATGTTAGACGACAGCACAACGAATCGAGTCTCCCGGGGGAGCAGCGCATATCAAGAACAGACTGCAGGGAAAAAACACATTTTAAACAGAGCAGAATATTGAAATTGTGAGTATTGTATAAGACATTTTGAAAACAAAATCCAAACACAAGAAAGGAAAAACACTCAAACAAGATGAAGGAAAAAAACCCGAACAAAATGAAGAAAAAAACCCAGTTAGCGTAAAAACTAAATATAATCACGCAATCAATTAAGTATTACCCCGGTGTAGGTGGGATGCGTCGTTGCAGCTATGGGGGCAGGGGGAGGGGCTCTAATTGCACGTGCGGGTGCTGGATCATGCTTTTGCTTGGTCTTTCGTTCATTGGGAGCGACAGACGTTGCTTCGTGTGCGTGCTCATCATTCTTCCGCTTTGTCCTCCGCTCAATAGTTGAAGCGGACGTTCCCCTACCGGAGACCTGGTGTTCAATATATACAAGATTAATAAACCCACAAAACATGTATAAAAAAACCCAATTAACAACGCAGATAAACACAGACAAGACATACTATGTGTTTTTTCCCGCTTTTCTCGCATATATCATCTCGACGCATTGACCTTGCCTCCCGCGCGGAGGGACGTTTTTGCTTGGTCTGTCGTGTTTGTCTTGGCATTGTTGAATAAATGTAGAAGCCGCTAACTAGATGACAACAAAATATAGAATAGTTTAGGTAAAATCAACAACCCACGAAAGAAACCCAGGTGTAACGTTTTAAAAACCCCAAATAGCAACAACAACGAGTGATAAACAAACGAACTACCAAGAAACCCCGGGTATAACATTTAAAAAAACCAAACTAACGAATTAGTGATGTGAAAAAACAAACAAAATACAAAACACATTGACATTTAAGCAAAAAACACAATAAAAAATGTTAATATTATGAAAACTCACCCACAATGAAAAATATCCCACAAACTGACTCACAATGAAAAATAACTCGCAAAAACCAACTCAAAATCAAAAACCAACTCACAATGAAAAATAACTCACAAACCAACTCAAAATGAGAAACCAACTCACAATGAAAAATAACTCACAAACCAACTCACACGAAGACGATAAGAAACACAACAGTAAACACGCAACAAAGCCGTTATGTCACACAACGAAATATGCACACACAAAAAATAAACCCAGTAAACAAAAAAACGACACACAAACATGAATAGAGTGAGGATCATGGAGCACTAAAATAGTACCTGTTACCAGAAATGAAGCTGAAGAAGTTCAAGCAGTTCAGGGATGGAAGAAGGCGGGAAAATAAAAGAAAGAAAACTTGAGAGAGAAGAAAAAAATGGCTGAAAGGAAGGGGTTGGGACGCGGTGAGTTGAGGAAGAAAGGAGGGAGAGAGAGAGAGAGAGAAAGTGACAGGTTGTGAGGGGTTGTGTGGTAGCGTGTGGGTCTTGGGAAAGGAAAACAACAAAAGTGAACTTTTTCAAATTGGCGCGCGTGCACACGGGAGTGGAGGAGTGAGAGTGGGTCGCGGTAGTTTGGACGTGGGGCGATATGTTGACATGATGTTAATAAGATGTTTATATGGATTATGTGTTGTATGTGTATGTGTATGTTGTGTTGTGAACTAAGACGTCACTGGGTGGCGCATGTATATTGTTAAGACGTCACAGGGTGGCGCATAAACATTGTTTGAGACGTCACCGGGTGGCGCGTAGATAAGAAAGACGTCACTGGGTGGCGCAAGAATACATAGTAGCCTTCGGCTTGTGATTGAGAGGCTGTAGGAGGGGGTTGGCATCCTCGGCGCTACAGATCCTTCACTTGCAGTTGGTGAATATCCCCCTTTTGTTAGCTCCAAGAACCATTTACTTCATTGTTGAAGGTTTTGAGTGATAAAATTCTTAATTAAAATAAAAGTTTTAATTTGGTTGGACTAATTGTTTGTTAAGTGTGTTTTAGGATTTAATTAATTGAAATTATAAAAAGACACATCTTGACTACAATGGGGACATAAAGTGGCGCAAAGATACATGCTTGGATTACAAGGAATTCAAATTTTTGAAGACCAAGTCAAAGCTTTTCTAATTAAGGAAAGTTTGGTTGGAAGACTCTATGATTTCCCATAATTTTATTTATGGAAAGTACATGGAATTAAATAAAGAATCATCTTTATCAAAAATCTCTATTTAAATATTCATGAATAATACATATACATATATTTTATATTTATATATATTATAAATAGAGAACCAAAATCAAATCTCTATTTTACACAATATTATTACATAATTTCAAAAATATATATATATGAGGGAAATCTAGAAAGATCTTGTATGGAGAATTAAATGAAAATTATTAAATAAAAATAATTACCTAGAATTTATTCTAGAATATATTTTGCATTTAAGTAACATAATATTTTTACGGATACTTTAAAAAGATACTGTGAGCCTCTAAAGATTCTATATGAATCTACATGATTCCCAAAAGATTCCATGCGGGACCAGAAGATTCTGCTGAAGATTCTACACGAAGTTAGAAGACCTCAGAAGATTCTGTCAAGAATTTCAAGTCTAGAAGATTCCCGAAGATTCTATCAAGATCCCGAAGAATATCAAGATTCTAGAAGAATCTCAAGCATCAAGATCAAGATTCAAGAATATTTAAGATTCAAGAATCAACCTTTAGAAGATTCCCTAGAAGACCATGTTTGGTGTAACACACTACTAGATAGCCCTTAACGCTTAAGTCATTTTAGGCCATTTCATAAGGGTTACCTCCTCTTATCATGTTTTATCTTTATATTTAAAATATAATACGCGGAAAATAGGCGGGAGTAGATTTTTCGTAAACATTCGCGGAATAGAAAATAAGGGCCTTGCGCGTAAATACAACGATAATATAAGCGATACAAACATCTACTAAAAATACCTCGTCATATAAATAACTCCCATCAAGTAACAAACATGAAATAAATACTAGGTCTCACCCCATAAGCCAAAAACTGTGACTTATGAGACTCCACCATAAATACGAGTAAATAAATAGCTGCCGGCTATAACAAAGGTCCGGACTCAGAAAACATAGTAAATAAATAAACGTAGCGGAAGCATAAAAATCATAACATCTGATAAGGAAATAAAACATGTCTCTGATATCTAAGGAACTATATCATAAACTATGTCTGCACGGGCTCCTCGTGTGCTCCGACATCCTGCTGTGTCTGCTCCTCTAAAAGGGTGGGAAAAACATGGGGTGAGTACTGGGAAGTAACTCAGTAGGGGAGCCGCTCCGAGTTTATTAATTAAATAGGTGTAGCATGAATGAATTCAATTTCAGTTATAAGTTCAAAAGCCATCTTTCCCGGAACGACTAACCTAAGTGTCTCTTGTTCATTTTACATCATATATACATTATACATAAGTATATCTTTCGTGTGTGTGCTCTACGTGCCATCTAGTCATATAAGGAAACTTAATCATACATCATAGTACGTTTACTTAAACGTTACTGTAATACACTTTCATAACATTTTATCTCTTTATTATCCCTTTATTATCTCTTTTGTCCTATCCACCCTCCTGTAACCTCCGCTGCACCGACCCCTAGGCATGAGCTCATCCTAACGAAATGGGGAAAAGAGGGATATTCACCAACTGCAAGTGAAGGACCTGTAGCGCCGAGGATGCCAACCCCCTCATACAGCCTCTCAATCACAAGCCGAAGACTACTATGTATCTTTGCGCCACCCAATGACGTCTTTATTAACCACGCGCCACCCGGTGACGTCTTAACATCATACGTGCGCCACCCAGTGACGTCTCAGTTCACAACACATAACATATACATGCATCACATAATTCACATAAACATTTATTATCATCATTTATCTCATGTAAACATAACATATCATCACATCATCATCCAAACAGCATTTAAACTTGCATACAGTTCATAATTAACTCATACATATCATCCATACTAGTTGTAGAACGCATTAGGGTACATAAAGGGTCAAAACGGTTCATTTTCACACAAACAGCACTAGTGTAATCGATTACACGGGCTGGTAATCGATTACGCAGCTCTGTAATCGATTAACAGAGAGCAGCGTTTTCTCGCGATTGGAAATTCAGACATCGTAATCGATTACGAACCCGTGTAATCGATTACGACGTCATGAAACACGATTTTGGAGTTCCAAAAACACGATTTTCAATAGCCATTGGCCAAAATATAAATCCAACATCGTCCCAATCGATAGAAAACATAGTCATACCATTAACAAACATAAAAATACTTTTAAAACGCTTCTCAATTCATAAAACCCCTTTTTTTTTCAAAACCCATTTCATAAATCAACCCTTTCATGAACCCTAATGGGAAAAACAACGTACAACATTCAAACTACATTAATTTATCAACAATCATGCAATTACATAACGTTTAGAATGCCTAACCCCTACCTCTTGAAGAAACTCAAATAAAAACGTAGAGACGGTCCTTCCCCGGTGAAACCCTCGTTCTAGCTTTCTCTCTCTAGACCCACGAACGGTGCGGTGAAGAATATGAATCCTATTGATGAATTGCAATCGGTAGAAGGGTGTGTCTTTGTGTGAGGATTACAAATATGTGATCGGTTTCGTGAATGGGTAAGGTTTGATGTGATAGATTACGGTAATCGATTACAGACATGATGTAATAGATAACCGACAGCAAAAATGCCCAGATATGAAGAACAAATGGGTGTAATCGATTACCATCTCGTGGTAATCGATTACCATCTCGTGGTAATCGATTACAAGGCTACCAAATAGCCTCAAAGCACCTCAAAAACGTCCCAACTCGTGCTATAAACATCCATACATCATTCCTTACATCATGCATCATCTAAACATCAATTAAAACATATATATGCACCTAAATCACCCAACATAAAATGAATACACATGAACATACACCCAAATCACATAGCACATGATGAACACACACATAAATCATATAACACATATACATACACTTAGATCACATAACATATAATGATTTACTAAAAGAAACTTGTCCACCCAAACTTAATTAAATTCCAACCAAGGTCAATTACCTTTGGTGTTTTAGGATTTTCAAAAATAAGAAATTGTGAAATCCTAATTCGTACCAACATGGAGGCACACTTGTGGAGAAAGAAAAGCTAAAAACCCTAGCCTTTCTCTCTCCTAAAGTGGCGCAAACAAGCTTGCAATTTTGCAAGATTTTGTGAAAAAATGTTGAAGCAATGCACACCACATGATCAAGGCACAATTCAAATTCAAGGGCCAAGATGAATGCTTGGTTATAAAGTTTCCATATTTATGATCAAATAATCACCTTTGGATTAAAGGGAATTATTTGAATCAATGGCCAAGATGAAACTTCCTCTTATTTGATTTTTCTATTTTTGGAAGATCAAATTTCAAATCATATCAAGGAATTCTCACCATTGGATCAAGAGATTACAAATTCAAATCAAGGGTGGAGATCAACCTTGAAATTTTGAAATTTGTAGGGTATATATTTTCCCTATAAATACAAGACCTCAATGCCCAAGAATTCAGGAGACTACCCAAGTTTACAAGTGTCAAAACTCTGTCGAATTGAATCCTTTATTTCTCTTCATCTTCAACCTCTAGACCTCAAGTTCCTATTTTTATTTGGGTAAAGTTTGTAATTCTTAAAAGAGTGAGCTTTATTGTTTATCCTAGCTTTGCTAGTTTTTCTTTGAGAGAAAAATCCATCAAGGTTCAAACTTAGTTGCATCTAAGTTCTTGAATGGTAAAAATCACACCTTTTGTACAAAGTCCTTATTTTTGTTAAGGCAAGAAGTCCTTAGTGAGACTAAGGCAGGGGTAGAAAGTCCTTCGGTATTGAAGGCAAGGTTGAAGTCCTTTGTAGTTGTCAAAGGCAGTGAGTCACCTAGTTGTTGGTGCAAGGGAAGTCCTTTGTTGTTTGCAAGGGCAGTGAGTGACCTAGTGGTTGGTGCAAGGGAAGTCCTTTGTGGTTTTCAAAAGTAGTGAGTCACCTTGGTGAAGGTGCAGGTTGAAATCCTTTGTGGTGTAGCAGAGGCATGAAAGTCCACCTAGTTGTTGGTGGTGATAGCGAAATCTCAGGTGAATCCTGGGGACTAGAGTAGGCACGTTGCCGAACCAGTATAAAAAGATTGTGTGTTCTCTCTCTCTTCCCTATCTCTTTATTTAATTGTTTTTACAATTTATCATTGCATACACAACATATACATATTGCGAAATCATCATCATCATTTGTCTAAGTGTTGAAGGTTAAAGTTTTAACCTTTATCATTTAGAAGAGCTTGAAAGTAAATATACTTTCAAGATCTATAATAGCCTTGTCAATAGGCTAAGTTTCTGTTTATTTACTAACAATTGTTTCCGCTGTGCAAGACAAGTTTATACTTGATCTTTATTTTTTAAAGTAATTTTCAGAAACAGGATTTATAGTTGAAACGTGATTCAACCCCCTTCTCACGTTTCACTACCGTCAATTGGCATCAGAGCTCGGCCTTGGGGTTGAGCACTTAGCAGTGTCAAGGAAAGATTCCGAAGACGGAGCCTCCACAAATAGACAACCCATGTTCAACGGTGATGACTACGCATACTGGAGAGATCGAATGACATTGTTCATTCAATTCACAAGTCTCGACCTATGGGACATTGTTGAAGTCGGCGACCACCCTACACCCTTCGGCCCAAAAAAACTTCGGACTGAAGAACAGAAGATCCAAGTGCAATAAAACAAGAAGGAAAAGTACATACTTTTATGTTCTTTACCTAAAGCCGAATATGACAAGATTGTGTCATGTGAAACGGAAAAACAAATATGGGATTGTTTAGCGACCCTACATGAAGGCACAAATCAAGTTAAAGAAACGAAGATCTCCATGCTTGTACATAAGTACGAGTCATTCAAGATGAATCAAGACGAAGACATTGATACGCTTGCTACAAGATTCTTACATATTGTTAATCAATTGAAAGTTCTTGGCAAGACGTATTCAAACGCTGAAATGGTTAGAAAGATTCTTCGGAGTCTTACTACTAAGTGGAGACCTAAGGTCACCACTATTCAAGAAGCCAAGGACCTAACTAAGTTAGGCTTGGATGAATTGATTGGGTCTCTTAAGACTCATGAAATCGAGCTTGAAGCTCAAGAAGAACCAACAACATCAACATCAAGACCTTTATCGCTCAAGACATCTACAACCAAGAAGACTATGAAGACGAAGAAGAAAGCGCTAAAGATTGAAGAAGATGAAGACGAAGAAACAGATGAAGAATCCGAAGACGAAGACCTTGACGAAGAAAACATGAGCATTCTTGTGCGTAAAATGTCAAGGGCTTGGAAGAACTGATCTAAGAAGAATAAAAAAGCCTTCTTTAAGAAGGATAAGAAGAACAAGACAAAGACCGATAACACAACGTGTTTCGGATGTGGCAAAAAAGGCCACTTCAAGACCGATTGTCCTAAAAATAGGCAGTCGAAGAATAAGTTCTCCAAGAAGAAAAAGGCTCTTGCAGCCACATGGAGTGACAACTCCGATTCTGATGAATCCGAAAATGAAGAAACAGAAGAAGAAGCAAATCTCTGCTTTATGACAGATGCTTCATATGATACAGACTCAGAATCTGGTAAAGATGGATCTGAGGTATGTATTGAAAACTCGGCACCATCGTATGAGGAACTCTCGGACCTCTATGATGAACTGTTAGAGGATTCAAAGAATCTGACGACTCATTTTCTGATAAATAAAAAAGCTTTGAAAAACCTTGAATCAGAAAATAAGTCATTAAGATCTCAAAAGGAGGAACTAGAGAGAAAATGTCAAGAACTCAAAGACAGTAAAAATAAACTATATGAGGGCTGGCAATCTCTAGAGACAGAAGCTTCTGTACTTGTGGAGAAGGCTGAGGAAGCCATGTACCATGCACTGAAGACTAATGCGTTTCTCCTAAAAGATCTTGAAAGAATGGTCAACGGATCTAAGATGCTCAATCTATTGTTAGGAGGTCAAAAACCTTACAAAGATCATACGGGTCTTGGATATGTTCCAGTCTTTCATGATGATACTTTGATACCCCCAACAGACAGAGAGCCAATTCCTACTTGTCTTTTCTGTTTTAAACATGGACACGACAGAGAGAAATGTCCACTTCTTAAAAAGGGAACTACCTCCAAAGCCAAGGGTGGCACGTGGAAGGGAAAACCTAAAAAGACGTGGAAGTCTCAAAAGCCGAAACCAGATGCTGGGAAGGCTAACAAGAAAGGACCCAAGAAAGTATGGGTACCTAAAAATCCTTCATCTGTGAATGCAGGAACTTCAAACGCAAATCAACAATCAAGAGCCACAACAACGGTGGCTGGATGAAAAGTGGTACCTGGATAGCGGGTGCTCAAGGCACATGACCGGAAGCAAGCATTGGTTCAAAGATGTTAAACCAAAGAAGAAAGGAACAGTGCGTTTCGGTGATGGAGCTAAGGGCAAGATCGCCAGGAAGGGAAATGTTGGTAAGTCCGATGATCATCAAATATCTGAGGTATTGCTTGTTGATGGTTTGACTCACAATCTTTTAAGCATTAGTCAGTTTTGTGACAACGTCTTAAAGGTTGAGTTTCTAGCCAAATATTGTAGCGTCATTGATCTAAAGACAGGTAAAGTTGTTCTCGAGGAAAGAAGACTAGGCAACACATATGTCATCTATCTTGAGGACCTTTTGGATCAAGATGTGAAATGCCTAGCATCCTTTGAGGATGACAAGTGGCTTTGGCATAAGAAGTTGGGTCATGCCCACATGAATTTACTTTCCCGAGTTATCTCAGAAAGGTTTAGTCAAAGGGCTTCCCAAGATCCGCTATGACAGGGATACAACCTGTGATTTCTATGAGAAGGGAAAGCAGACCAAAGCTTCTTTCCAAAGGAAGAAAGTAGTCTCTACTACTAGACCACTTGAGCTAATTCACATGGATCTCTTTGGTCCCACAAGACAGGCTTCTCTTGCGGGCAAATACTATTGCCTCGTCATAGTTGACGACTACAGTAGATACACCTGAGTAATTTTCTTAGCTTCTAAGGATGAGACATTTTCAAAGTTTAAAACATTTGCGAAAATGGTTTCTAAAGAAAAAGGTTCTCGCATCACCACCATTCGTTCTGATCATGGAGGTGAGTTTGAAAATCATGCTTTTGAAAATCTTTATGAGGATCTTGGTATTGTTCACGAATTTTCCTCTCCTAGAACTCCACAGCAAAATGGAGTGGCTGAGAGAAAGAATCGAAGCCTCATTGAGATGGCAGGAACAATGCTTTTGGAAAGCGGTTTATCAAAAGGTTTTTGGGCAGAAGCTGTCAATACAGCTTGGTATATTCAAAATCGTGTTTTCATAAGGCAAAGTCTCAACAAAACTCCCTATGAGCTTTGGAAAGGAAAAATACCCAATATATCTTATTTTCATATCTTTGGTTCACCTTGCTTTATCCTGAACACAAGGGACAAGCTCTTAAAGTTTGATTCCAAATCCGATGACGGAGTGTTTCTAGGATATTCTGCTGTTTCTAAAGCTTACAAGGTTTACAACAAACAAAGGAAGACCGTTGAAGAAACCATTCATATCAAGTTCAAGGGACTAAAGCAAGACATCCAACATAATCTAGATGACATCGAAGAAAGATTGAAAGATCTAACTATCTCAACCAAAGGTTGCGAAAGTCATGATCAAGTAGCTATCGAAGAAGATGATCATCAAGTTATGAAGGAATCACCTGATTCAGGGGGAGATGAACCAAGAGTCATTGTAGCTCAAGAACCCTCTACTCCTCAAAGGGTTGAGTCTATTGAAGTTCAAGAACCCGTTCTAAGAAGAAAGATTGGAATAAACGATCTCAAAGCTGTTAGAGATAACGAAGTTCTTGGCGATCCATCTCATGGGATAAGAACAAGAAGATCCCTGAGATTTCAATCTAATGCTGCACTTGTTTCAGAAATCGAACCTGAGATAGTTCAAGAAGCATTGGATGAACCCAGTTGGGTGGAAGCCATGGAAGACGAACTCGAACAGTTCGAAAAGAATGAAGTCTGTAAGCTTGTTCAGAAACCCAAGGGCAAAACAATTATCGGCACAAAGTGGGTATTCCGAAACAAGTTAGACGAATCCAGAAAGGTCATAAGGAACAAAGCTAGACTCGTGGCACAAGGATACAACCAACAAGAAGGAATCGACTACGACGAAACCTTCGCGCTAGTTGCAAGACTAGAAGCCATTAGGATGCTTCTTGCATTCGCTGCTCATAAAGGAATAAAGCTATATCAAACGGATGTGAAGTCCGCATTCCTTAATGGTGTCCTCAGTGAGGAGGTCTACGTCAAGCAACCTCCAGGTTTTATCAGTGAAACCTATCCCGAGCACGTCTATCGTTTGTCTATAATGTTATACGGTCTTAAACAAGCTCCTAGAGCTTAGTATGATAGACTTAGTAGCTTCTTGACTATGAATGGTTTCACTCATGTAAAAGTGGACACAACTCTTTTCACTCTAACTGATAACTCTGATTTATTAATTGTGCAAATTTATGTTGATGATATAGTATTCGGTGCTACTAACGAATCTCTATGTAGAAAGTTTGCAGATCTAATGCAGGGGGAGTTCGAAATGAGTATGATGGGAGAATTGAAGTTCTTCCTAGGACTTCAAATCAAACAAGAAATCGATGGAACACTTATTCACCAAGAGAAGTACATAAAGGAGCTTCTCAAAAGATTCTTAATGGATAAGTGTAGTCCCATGAAGACTCTGATGCATCCATCACAAGTCATTGACAAGGATGAAGAAGGAGAAAAGGTGTCTGAAAGCACCTACAAAGGTATGATCGGGTCCCTGCTTTATTTAACTGCGTCTAGGCTGACATACAATTAAGTGTTGACATTTGTGCAAGATTTCAATCTTGTCCAAAACAGTCTCACCTAACTGCAGTCAAGCGTATCCTTAGATACTTGGCAGGTACTACTAATCTTGGCCTTTGGTACAAGAAAGGTATCTCCTCTGTGGTTACAGGTTTCTGCGATGCTGATTACGCCGGAGACCGGGTTGACAGAAAAAGCACCAGTGGATGCTGTGTGTTCTTTGGGGATGCACTCATCACATGGAGTTGCAGGAAACAAAATACCATTGCACTATCAATCGCAGAAGCAGAATACGTGTCTGCTGCTGGATGTGTAACACAAATTTTATGGGTAAGAAATCAACTACTTGACTACAATCTCAGGTATGATAAAATTCCCGTTATGTGTGATAACACAAGTGCAATAGCTTTGGCTAAGAATCCCATTCAGCACTCTAGATCTAAACATATAGATGTTAAACATCATTTCATTAGAGATCATGTGCAGAAAGGCGATATTGAGTTAAAGTTTGTGAATACGGAAGACCAAGTGTCTGACATATTTACAAAACCTTTAGTTGAAGATCGTTTTAGCACGCTGAAAGGATTACTTAACCTTAAGAGCTTTTAAAAACTCTTCTCGAAAATCTTTTTGAAAATTAAAAAGCTTTAAGTATTCCCCAAAAGTTGGCAAGTATTCAAGAAGATGAAGAAAAATCAACATACCAACAATCAGAAGTCAACAGAAAAGTCAACCACTATAGAAGTCAACAAAAAGTCAACTGAAGACCTATGAAGACTAATTTGCTCCCCCACTCTTCATCATGGGCCAAATTTCAAGACTTTGTGAAGACCTTGGGCCTGTCTCAAGTGTAAGAAGACTTTTTTTGAAGACCTTGGGCTTGCCTCAAGTGTTTGAAGACTTTTTGAAAACCTTGAGCTTGACTCAAGTGTTTGAAGACTTTTTGAAGACCTTGAGCTTTGTCTCAAGAGCTTGAAGACTTTTTGAAGACTATTTTTAAAAGAAACATGAGCTTTGGAAAATTTTTCTGAACCTCATTTGAAGACCTTCTGAAGATCTTTTGATGAAATCGGGTGTACAGTATTGCTAATTACTATATGAAGACCACCTATAATGAAGAAAAGTTGATGGGCTTTCGTATGGGCCTTGGGCCTCATACAGGTTTTGGGCTTTAACTGGGCCACGAACTACTGATGGGCTTTGGGCCTCAGGCAAGCCGTACAGGCTTATGTCAAGATGATTGGGTCTCAAAAATAATTATGAGCTTTGATAAAATCAATGGGCCTCTCATGTCACTACATGGGCCTCATGGAAGAAAAATTAAAATCCAAGAGAAGCCAATTTGGACCAAATTTGCGCCCCACATATGGCATTTATGGTGAATATATTTTAATTTGTCAAATATTGTTATTTATTATTAAATAATGATATTGAAAATTAAGATTATTCTTATTTGGATTTAAATGGATATTATCTAGAGTAAATCTAGATTTAGTGGAAGAGATCTTTTATAATAAATCATTACATATCCTTATTTTCCACACTATATTGTTAGCTCCAAGAACCCTTTACCTCATCATTGAAGGTTTTGAATGATAAAATTCTTAATTAAAATAAAAGTTTTAATTTGGTTGGACTAATGATTTGTTAAGTGTGTTTTAGGATTTAATTTATTTGATAAAATAAAAAGACACATCTTGACCACCATGGACCATCAAAAGTGGCGCAACATACAAGACTTGGAAGACAAGCAATTCTAATTTTTGAAGACCAAGTCAAAGCTTTTCTAATTAAGGAAAGTTTGGTAGGAAGACTCTGTGATTTCCCAAAAATTTATTTATGGAAAGTGCATGGATTTAAATAGAAAATCTCTATTTAATCATTCATGTATCTTAATATATATAATATATATATTTTCGAAATATAAGAATTAAAATAGGGAATCAATATCAAATCTCTATTTTACATTCTCTCTCCTCAAAATTCGAAAATTATTATTCTATATATATATATATATTTCGAAAATCACATTAAAATAGGGAATCAAAATCAAATCTCTATTTTACTCTATATTGTTTAAAGATTTCGAAATTATATATATATGGGGAAAATCTAGAAAGATCTTGTATGAAGAATTAAATGCAATTGATTTAAAAATTAAATATCTAGAATTTATTCTAGAATATATCTTGCATTTAAGTAACAGAATATTTTTTCGGTCACTTTAAAAAGATTCTGTGAGCCTCCTAAAGATTCTATGTGAATCTACAAGATTCTTAGAAGATTCCATGCGGGACCAGAAGATTCTGTTGAAGATTCTACACGAAGTTAGAAGACCTCAGAAGATTCTGTCAGGAGTTTCAAGTCTAGAAGATTCCTAAAGATTTTGTGAAGATTCCAGAAGATTCCAGAAGATTCTATCAAGATCCCGAAGAATCTCAAGACTCCAGAAGAATCTCAAGCCTCAAGATTCAAGATTCAAGAATCTACATTCAGAAGATTCCCTGGAAGACGACCATGTTTGGTGATTTAGGATTTTCAAAAAATGAGAAATTATGAAATCCTAATTCGTACCAACATGGAGGCACACTTGTGGAGCAAGAAAAGCTAAAACCCTAGCCTATCTCTCTCCAAAAGTGGCGCATACAACTTGCTTGATTTAGCAAGGTTGTGTGAAAAAATGTTGAAGCAATACACACCACAAGATCAAGGCACAATTCAAATTCAAGGGCCATGATGAAGTTTCCTCATATCTTGTGCAAGGTACATTATTTCCATATTTTAAGATTAAATATTAACCTTTGGATTAAAGGGAAATATTTTGATCAATGGCCAAGATGAAACTTCCTTTTATTTGATTTTTCATTTTTTGGAAAAATCAATCTCAAATCAAATCAAGGAGCTCTCACCATTGGATCAAGAAATTACAAATTCAAATCAAGGGTGGAGATCAACTTCCTAATTTCGAAAATTGAGGTGTGTTTTCCCTATAAATACAAGACCTCAATGTCCAAGAATGTAAGAGACTACCCAAGCTTACAAGTGCCAAAACTCTGTCGAATTGAATCCTTATTTCTCTTCATCTTCAACCTCTAGACCTTAAGTTCTTATTTTTATTTGGGTAAAAAGTTGTAATTCTTAAAAGAGTGAGCTTTATTGTTTATCCTAGCTTTGCTAGTTATTCTTTGAGAGAAAAATCCATCAAGGTTCAAACTTAGGTGCATCTAAGTTCTTGATTGGTAAAAATCATTCCTTTTGTACAAAGTCCTTATTTTTGTAAGGCAAGAAGTCCTTAGTGAGATTAAGGCAAGGGTAGAAAGTCCTTCGGTATTGAAGGCAAGGATTGAAGCCCTTTGAAGTTGTCAAAGGCAGTGAGTCACCTAGTTGTTGGTGCAAGGGAAGTCCTTTGTAGTTTGCAAGGGCAGTGAGTCACCTTTGTTGGAGGTGCAAGGGATGTCCTTTGTTGTTTGCAAGGGCAGTGAGTCACCTTAGTTGGAGGTGCAAGGGAAGTCCTTTGTGGATTCAAAGGCAGTTAGTCACCTTGGTGAAGGTGCGGGTTGAAGTCCTTTGTGGTGTAGCAGAGGCAAGAAAGTCCACCTAGTTGTGGTGGTGATAGTGAACTCTCAGGTGTATCCTGGGGACTGGAGTAGGCACGTTGCCGAACCAGTATAAAAAGTTTGTTTGTGCTCTCTCTCTTCCTTATCTCTTTATTTAATTGTTTTACAATTTATCATTGCATACACACACATACATAAGTTGCGCAATCATCATCATCATTTGTCTAAGTGTTGAAGGTTAAAGTTTTAACCTTTATCATTTAAAAGACCTTGAAAGTAAATATACTTTCAAGATCTACAATAGCCTTGTCTATAGGCTAAGTTTCTGTTTATTTATTAACAATTGTTTCCGCTGTGCAAGACAAGTCCAAGACTTGATCTTTATTTTTTAGTAATTTTCAGAAACAGGATTTGTTGGTGTAACGTAATTCAACCCTCTTCTCACGTTTCACTACCTTCATATATCTTTTTGATTAATCCTCATTATTACCATATATATATGGTTCGAATTTTCTCTCTCTCTCTCTCATGAAAAATAAATTTTATTTTCTTAACTTAATGTCATTTAAATTAAATGATAATATTGGGAAATATTGTTTATTCTTTCTTGATTTACAATGCCTATTTCTAAGAGTATTTTGAGAGATATTCATATGGAAAATCCTTGCAATATTTTTTAAGATTTTCCCTCTCTTTTTCCCTAATATTTTCGAAACCTAGCCCCCTTCATACAGCATCTATATATTCTTTCATCCCTCAACCATCTAACACAACAAATTTTTCTTTTCTACTCCTTTTTCTTCTCCTCTTTGCGCAAACTACACATACATACACCCATACACAACCTCAAACACATCCTATTGATCCTTAAGCATCATGAACCTTGTTTGCAATATAAAATATGGTATGGATGCTGAAAAGAGAGTATTCTCTAACCCACAATCACAAGAAAGATTTGAGCAAATCTTTCTTATGAGAGATATATCCATTGAGAAGGTTTTACAAAAACCAACTCTTGAAAAGATGCCAGAGCTTAAAGACATTCTAAATACTCAAAGGAATTTCCTTTCTTTGATTATGGAGGATGAACCAATCTATCCAACGGCTGTCAAGGCGTTCTACTCTTCTCTCAAGATTAATCATCACTACGGATGGGTTAGTAACATTGGAAGTCATCCTTTCAATGTCTTCGAAAACACATTCTTTCGTGGTTTTGAGCTGGAAGATAGCAGTGTGATCATAACCAACAAGGCTAGATGGTTCAATGATGAAAGGCTTGATGAAGAAGATGTTTCAAGGATTCTGTGCACTAATCATAAGATACATCCTCTATCTATCAAAGTGCATCATCTACGTCCAATGGCAAAGATTCTTTTACAAGTTGTTAGGGAAGCGTTGCTCCCTACAAAGGAATCAAACAACTTCTTGAGCCCAAGAGAATCAATGTTAATATTCTTTCTTCTTATCTCTGTTAAGGTCAACATTGGAAGATTACTCTTTGGATTTATGATTGATTCTACAAGAACAAAAAATTTGAATCTTCCATATGGAAGGCTACTCACTCGAATTTTTGCTGACAAAAAGATGGACATGGAAAAATTTGAATTCTTTTGTCCAACAGCTTATCTTGACCTTCCAAATCAATCATTATTGAAGAGAAAAAGAGTAACCTTTGCCGATGATGTCAAGGACAATGAGAAAAAGAGGTCACCCGCTCCTATGTTGAAAAAGGTAACTTATGGCCCACATGATTCTTCTTCTTCTTCTACTTCTACTCCACTCTCATCCGTGATAACAACGGACATTGACAAGTTTTTTGAAGACAACCCATCTCTTGATGTGGATGAGTATATTTTCAAGTGTGATGCTCCATTCGGGCATGATACCTCTCAAAAAGAAGATATTTTTTGTTCAAGTTCAATACCTTTGGTCATTGAAAATCGAGAAGAACATATGATACCTCAACAAAAGGAAGAATGCCTCATTAAGGGGGAGCATCTGTGTTTTGACCAAGAAGCTCTCAAGAAGACAATTCTTGAAATGTTTCAAGTTGACGGGGAAAACATTCCTTACGAGAAAGTCAGAAAAATCCTACACTTCATCGGTTTCGACAACTCTCTTGTTCTCAATTCAACTTCTAAAGGAGACATGACCGTTGAAGAGTTTCGATATCTTCTTCTAATCCTCAAGAATTGAAGACCTTTTTGATGAAACAAATGGGGGTAAGATAATTGAAGATAAAGGAAGACAATTTCAAGAACAATGAAGAATGAAGATCAAGAACTTCAAGAACTTATCTAGCTCTAGGGGGAGCTTAATTCCTTTTCTATGTTTTTTAAAATTCTTTTAAAGTTTTTTTTAGTTCTTTTAAAAGTTCTTGAACTTGTTATGTTCTTTAATTTCTTTTATGTTTCATTTTATTTCATGTCTATGTTTATTCTCTTTTATTTAATTAAAGTTTTTTTTACTATCTCTTTTATATTATTTCTTTTTATTATTATTTTGTTTATTTGAAATAATTTTCTAAGGCTTCTTGTCTTAAGAAAATATTTTCTCTTGTAATCAAATCAAAACATTTATTTCAATTGGAATTGTTATCATCAAAAAGGGGGAGATTGTTAGCTCCAAGAACCCTTTACTTCATTGTTGAAGGTTTTGAGTGATAAAATTCTTAATTAAAATAAAAGTTTTAATTTGGTTGGACTAATTGTTTGTTTAGTGTGTTTTAGGATTTAATTAATTGAAATTATAAAAAGACACATCTTGACTACAATGGGGACATAAAGTGGCGCAAAGATACATGCTTGGATTACAAGCAATTCAAATTTTTGAAGACCAAGTCAAAGCTTTTCTAATTAAGGAAAGTTTGGTTGGAAGACTTTATGATTTCCCATAATTTTATTTATGGAAAGTACATGGAATTAAATAGAGAATCATCTTTATCAAAAATCTCTATTTAAATATTCATGAATAATATATATACATATATTTTCGATTTATATATATTATAAATAGAGACCCAAAATCAAATCTCTATTTTACACAATATTACTACATAATTTCGAAAATATATATATATGAGGGAAATCTAGAAAGATCATGTATGGAGAATTAAATGCAAATTATTAAATAAAAATAATTACCTAGAATTTATTCTAGAATATATTTTGTATTTAAGTAACAGAATATTTTTATGGATACTTTAGAATGATTCTGTGAGCCTCCTAAAGATTCTATATGAATCTACAAGATTCCTAGAAGATTTCATGCGGGACTAGAAGATTCTACACGAAGTTAGAAAACCTCAGAAGATTCTGTCAAGAATTTCAAGTCTAGAAGATTCCCGAAGATTCTGTGAAGATTCCTGAAGATTCTATCAAGATCTCGAAGAATCTCAAGATTCTAGAAGAATCTCAAGCATCAAGATCAAGATCAAGATTCAAGAATATTCAAGATTCAAGAATCAACCTTCAGAAGATTCCCTGGAAGACCATGTTTGGTGTTTTAGGATTTTCAAAAATAAGAAATTGTGAAATCCTAATTCGTACCTACATGGAGGCACACTTGTGGAGCAAGAAAAGCTAAAAACCCTAGCCTTTCTCTCTCCTAAAGTGGCGCAAACAAGCTTGCAATTTTGCAAGATTTTGTGAAAAAATGTTGAGGCAACACACACCACATGATCAAGGCACAATTCAAATTCAAGGGCCAAGATGAAGTTTCCCTATTTCAAATACTTGGTTATAAAGTTTCCATATTTAAGATCAAATAATAATCTTTGGATTAAAGGGAATTATTTGAATCAATGACCAAGATGAAACTTACTCTTATTTGATTTTTCTATTTTTGGAAGATCAAATTTCAAATCATATCAAGGAATTCTCACCATTGGATCAAGAGATTACAAATTCAAATCAAGGGTGGAGATCAACCTTGAAATTTCGAAATTTGTAGGGTATTTTCCCTATAAATACAAGACCTCAATGCCCAAGAATTCAGGAGACTACCCAAGTTTACAAGTGCCAAAACTCTGTCGAATTGAATCCTTTATTTCTGTTCATCTTCAACCTCTAGACCTCAAGTTCTTAGTTTTATTTGGGTAAAGGTTGTAATTCTTAAAAGAGTGAGCTTTATTGTTTATCCTAGCTTTGCTAGTTTTTCTTTGAGAGAAAAATCCATCAAGGTTCAAACTTAGTTGCATCTAAGTTCTTGATTGGTAAAAATCACACCTTTTGTACAAAGTCCTTATTTTTGTAAGGCAAGAAGTCCTTAGTGAGACTAAGGCAATGGTAGAAAGTCCTTCGGTGTTGAAGGCAAGGTTGAAGTCCTTTGTAGTTGTCAAAGGCAGTGAGTCACCTAGTTGTTGGTGCAAGGGAAGTCCTTTGTGGTTTTCAAAGGCAGTGAGTCACCTTGGTGAAGGTGCAGGTTGAAGTCCTTTGTGGTGTAACAGAGGCAAGAAAGTCCACCTAGTTGTTGGTGGTGATAGTGAAATCTCAGGTGAATCCTCGGGACTGGAGTAGGCACGTTGCCGAACCAGTATAAAAAGATTGTGTGTGCTCTCTCTCTTCCTTATCTCTTTATTTAATTATTTTTACAATTTATCATTGCATACACAACATATACATATTGCGAAATCATCATCATCATTTGTCTAAGTGTTGAAGGTTAAAGTTTTAACCTTTATCATTTAGAAGAGCTTGAAAGTAAATATACTTTCAAGATCTACGATAGCCTTGTCTATAGGCTAAGTTTTTGTTTATTTACTAACAATTGTTTCCGCTGTACAAGACAAGTTTATACTTGATCTTTATTTTTTAAAGTAAATTTCAGAAACAGGATTTATAGTTGAAACGTGATTCAACCCCCCTTCTTACGTTTCACTACCTTCACTTTTCCCCATTTCGTTAGGATGAGCTCATGCCTAGGGGTCGGTGCAGCGGAGGTTACAGGAGGGTGATAGGCCATAAGACATAATAAGAGATAAGATGATATGACAGTGCATTACAGTAAAGTTGAAGAGAACGTAGCATGATATATGATTAAGTTTTTCCCTGTATGACTAGATGGCACCTAGAGCACACACCCGAAAGATATATTTATGTATGATGTATATATGATGTAAAATGAACAAGAGGCACTTAGGTAAGTCGTTCCGAGAAAGATGGTTTTTGAACTTATAACTGAAATTGAATTCATTCATGCTACACCTATTTTATTAATAAACCCGGAGCGGCTCCCCTACTGAGTTACTTCCCAGTACTCACCCCACGTTTCCCCCCCCCCCCATTTTAGATGATGAGATTCAGCAGGATACAGGAGCGGATGAGGAGCCCGCACAACTTTAGTTTCATAGAGTTCTTTTCGTTTCTAGATTTATCAGTTTTTGTCATTACTTTACGGATTAAGTTTCTTTTGGATGTTAGCATTTATTTGTGTTTACTCTGAGTTCGGACATATGTTAGTCGACATTTATATTTCAGTTTATGGATTTGTATTTGTGGAGTCTTAAGAGTCCCAGTTTTAGGCTCATGAGATGACACCTATTACTATTTACCTTCTTGATTGTATGTTTGGGGAGACTATGTTTGTTTATTTCATTTATTTTATGAGGTATTATTCAGACCATATTGTGTGTTATATATTATCGTTATATTATACGCAATGCCTTATGTTTATATTCCGCAAAACAATTTTCGAAAAAATTCTCCCGTGTATTTTCCACGTATATGTATTTCAAAAACAAGTATAAGTATGATAACACGAGGTAACCCTTATGAAATGACCCTAAATAACTATAGCACTAAGGGCTATCTAGTAGGGTGTTACAACATCATCATTCTCTCTATTTATAGTAAAATACTACTATAACTAATAAAACTATCCTAATTGGGTCATGAGTCTATTTTACTCATTACAGTGAATCTCATTCAAATTCAAATAAGACTCACATATTTTTTAATAATAAATGTAATATTTATCATTATGGAAAAATAAAATAGATCAACTCTGATTTTTCATAATTTTAATAGTTGAACTAATATGCATGCCTGAAGAAAAATGATGAAAAAATGGAAAAGTTTACACCGTTGTGATTTTTTTTTTAATTCTTTTTAAATAAATCAACAATTTACTGTCGGAAAAACTACAACAGCAACAAAAGAACAGTCCACCAAACAATTTTTCGACTAGCTAAAAAAATAAGAGCAAAATATAAGGCATGTGATGCGCAACAACCCGGAGTGTCGTTACTTCTCCAAGTTCCGATCAATTTAGTAAATAATTTGTTCAACGGGAAAACAAAGGTTTGATTTAGCTTACACACGAGATAGTGGTAAACTAACCCAAAGTCGTCTCTTGAGGAAACTACTAGTAATTTTTGTTAGTTTTGAAGGGGATTTTTGTGTAAGCATACAAATTAAAGGTGCTGGAAATTTCAATTACAAAAGTGTTCTAGTGTTTATAAAGAAGACTTGCATGAATTCATCCATCATTGACTCATAAAACCATGAAACATGCATGAAACAAGAGTGTTTAGTTCACTTTTATCATTATGTTCTTGATTAAAGGTGATCATACAAACATATTACTCACTTTTAACCACTGAACTAACCATTTTACACATTTAACCATGTATAATCTGATCTTATTAGTGAATTCAACTTAATCTTTACCAAGAATTAATCTCATACAAATGAGTTGTTTAGCCAAGTTGTTAATTCATAAACCAATTCATTAACTTCTCAATTAAACAAGTCAAAACATGCACAAATCAATAAACCTTGAATTATACACGTTCTGATCATCCACCATATATCAGAAAATCATCCTCAACATAAATGGATTAAAACCAAAGTACAAGAACTCAAGTTCATACATGAAGAACACATGAATTTTATTTATCTCAAGACTTCATCATGCAAGAATTCAATTACAAACACCAGAACTGAAAAGTTTACTCTTCCATAACTTAAATTACAACAACAATACCAGAAGAATTCGTGCAAGAAGGATCAGAATGAAGGTTGATTGTAGAAGAAGGTTGAAAGTGTTCTTGGAATTCTAGAGAGAGGTGGGAGCTTCTCTCACTACACTATTGGTGGCTGAATGATTGGGGAGGCTAGAATGATTGCAGACAAGCTCCTGGAGCTCCCTTGTATCAAGGGATCACGGGTTGGAAGGATCAGAAGAGCCAAACTTGAAAATGACAGCTCCACTAAGTGCTGTTGTTTTCTGCGATACTGGTCGCTAGCGGCCAGATCACCCTCGCTAGCGACCACATACGCGCTAGCGTATGAAAGACAGGCGCTAGCGAGAGCTTGCTGGGCTCAGGGAAGATTGGGCCAAGGCGCGACGTGGGTTGGGCCTTTGATCCTTGTTGGCCGCTAGCGGCTTGTAGTTGGGCGCTAGCGGGTACTGCATGGTCGCTAGCGGCCACTGCGTTCCTGGACAGAATTTTTTCTAAGTGTTCTTTGCTTTCATGCTTATTCTTCTACCAAATTGGTCCCTGAAATTAAAAACACAACAACTTTTATTTAATATTTTACAAAACCAAAATTAACACTTATTTCAAACATTATATACAATTTATTTACAATGTGTTCAAAGTGGAAATATAATTAAAACTATCTAATGCATGGATATTGAAGCAAGAACATGAACAAATATATCAAGTACAGAGGTAAAAAGTGTACATAATTTCACACTTATCAATTCCCCCACACTTATCTAATTGCATGTCCTCATGCAATTCAAAGCAATGCAATGTCCAAGAACATATTGATTTTATTGTTAATATATATATATATATATATATACATTATATTATTTTGGCTTAATTATCAATTTAGTCCACTAACTTCACATAAATTATGATTTTGGTCCACTATCTTTAGATTTATCACATTTAGTCCACTAGCTTTCAAATTGTGAGCACTTTTGGTCCACTATTAGACAATTGGTAAGTCAACGGACACGTCAGCAAAAGTCAACAACCACGTTAGCAAAGTCATCCGACACGTCAGCAAAGTCGATGTCATGTCAGCTAAGTCAACGTCCATGTCAACAAAGTTAACGTCCACGTCAACAAAGTCAGCGACCATGCCAGCAAAGTCAACTGCCACGTCAGCATTGTTAAGTCCACTTCAGCACAGTGGACTAAAATTGACAATTTTTTAAAGCTAGTGGACTAAATGTGACAATTCTAAAGATAGTGGACTAAAATAAGAATTTATATAAAGCTAGTGGATCAAAATGATATATAAGCCTATTATTTTCAATCATCTAAATTTATTTATGTACACAAAAGAATATAAACATCACAAAATAAATCATAAGTATTCAGAGAGTCGATGAAATGCACCACTAATTTAATGTTATGATACATATATTCACAAATGACATGTGTTAAGAGTTGACCACATCAAACACAGATTTTTACAAGAAAACCTCACAGGTATGTGTATACACTCAAATCTCTCTAGTGTTTAGGTTTGATATTTACACTCAAATTAACCTAAAAATTGTTTTACCATAGGCTTGCACTAATTCTAAATTCTCCATTGGTCCTCTAATTGTACACAATCATCAGGAGGGCTTTAATATGGTTGTAACGGGGCTTGGGTGAAGGTAGGATAATGTGGAATATGTAAGCTTGATTTCCAGACAAAGGAAAGTTAATGCATACTGAATTTACATAGAAACAAAACCATCTGATGCAACACTTTTATCAATGTCTAAAACTATCTTGAATCACCGAAATTATATATGTGTACCCCGTACTAACTATACAATAACTATACTATTACACAGATATTATTGTTATTATATTTATTTATATATATATTTATATATATATATATATTTTTTTTCTTTCTTTTTTTTATTTTATTTATTATTATTATTTTTTTCATCATTCATTTTTTTTTTTGGAAAATCACTGTATACAATCTAAAATGAAAAACTGAAATACAAAAATGAAAAACTAAAATTAACCAAACTATTACTAATGTAGTATAATTATACACATAACTAACGAAGTAAATCCCCCCCCCCCCCCCCCACACTTAAATTAATGCATGTCCTCATGCATAATTGTGTGAATGAACCTTTCGTAATGCAACAATAATTTTCCTAAGTCCAGAAATGGTTAAATTCAATTGTTTTCCACTTAGGTTTGTATTGTGCTTAACAAATGAAGGGTAAAAGGCTAAAGGGGGTTAATCAATGGATAATATGAACATGGTTGTCTGTATAGCTAGTAGGTATAATAACAACAGAAATGCCTCCATCATATTAATTGTGTACTCAAAGCAACCTGTTTCGAAACAAAATAAATGCAAGTTCTAGAAAACAATCACTAATAAACACAAGAAAGAATGGGTGATTCAATAAAACATTCACCCTATTGTGGCTCAAAAGCTCACAATGGTAATTCCTGTAAAACTTGTACACCTGTGGTCCTGTCTATACATGTATCAATATATTTACAAAGTAAAGCAAAGAGATTAATGGTGCAAATCATTGTGACTCAATCCTAACACCTTATGATTCAACCAAAACAGTTCAAAGAAAAATAAAGTAGTAATAACACTAGAAATAGTAGTGAAGTACTAAAGTATCAAAATAATAAACAATCTAACTAAAATATCAACATAATAAACAATCTATCTACAATCTCAAACATAAAAGTCAAAAAGTATAAACAAAGTACTGAAAGTAACATAGTAATCACAAATAAGAAAGTGGTCTGGTGATGGCGACATAGATCACTAATCATCATCAGTCTCGGTCTCCTCGTCGTCACCATCACCATCCTCATCCTCCTCCTCATCATCATCATCCTCGTCATCACCCTCCTCCTGTGGTGCTGGCTCAGGGTCCTGCGGCTGACTCGAGCTCCTGAAATACTGCGCAATCTTCCTCAGCATCTGCTCATCGGACTCTCGGATCATCAGCGCAGTGTACGCCTTCAGCGACCGAATCATCTTCTTCCCGGCTCTCCGCTGTGCCACGTGTAACACCCTACTAGATAGCCCTTAATGCTTAAGACATTTTAGGCCATTTCATAAGGGTTACTTCCTGTTATCATAAATATTTTTATATTTGAAATACATATACGCGGAAAATACGTGGGAGAAATTTTCGTAATTCGTTTACGGAATATAAAATAAGGGCCTTGCGAAATAATACAACGTATATAAACGTGGAAACAATTATCCTGAATAATACCTCAATAAAATTGAATAAACCATATAATCTCCCAAATCATACATCAAAACAATAATAATGATAGTGTTATCTCATGAGCCTAAAACAATGACTCACAAGACTCCACAAAATACAATCCATAAATAATAATATTTGCCGGCTAACAAAGGGTCCGGTCTCAGAAACTTAAACATAGAAAATAATCATAAATCCATAGAGAAACAACTCAATTGTCCATATCAAAAAAAACAAATGCGGAAGCTAAAACTAAGGTTGCGCGGGCTCCAAGCTTGCTCCGTCGTCCTGCTGGTACTCATTGTCTAAAAGGGGTGAAATAACATGGGGTGAGTACTTGAAAGTAACTCAGTAGGGGAGCCGTACCGGGTTTATTTAATAAATACGTGAGCATGAATGAATTCAATTCAGTTATAAGTTCCAAAATAATATTTTCCCGGTACGACTACCTATGTGCGTCTTGTTCCTTTTTAATTAACAGTTATACATAACATAAATAATTATCAATGTGTGGTGTGATAAGTGCTTAACCATCATATAATTATATAAGGAAATATAACATTCTTTGTCTGTAACGTATATCTCATATTCATTACTTAAATTATCTTGAGTCTTTTAAGCATACTTAGTATGCCTGTGGATCCGTTTCATTAAAGCACGCCCTTTTGGTGCCTGTGGACCATTTACATTGTTTGGCCTGACCACCCTCCTGTAACCTCCGCATCACCGACCCTAGGTATGAGCTCATCCTATACTATTGGGTAGAGGGGGTAATTCACCTTCCGCTAATGAGTCGTTACAATCGAGGTTGCCAGCCCCCTGTAACGTTCATCACAAACGGAAAGGCTACTCTGTGTATTTTTAACTTTCTTTTCACTTTGCACATTAATCTCTTCATATAACATGTACTCATTCATCATATACATCATATAATTCATTCAAACAGCATATATAATAACATATATTCCATAGGACATTCATACATATCATTCATACAAGTCGTAGAACACATTAGGGTGCATAAAGGGTCAAAACAGTTCATTTTTGCACAGACAGCAGTGCTGTAATCGATTACAGGACCCCTGTAATCGATTAACAGAGAGCACGTGTTTCTGACGATTGGAAATTCACTTGCTGTAATCGATTACGAACTCGTGGTAATCGATTACAGCGTCGTAAAACACGATTCTAGAGTTCCAAAACACGATTTTCCATAGCCAATGGCCAAAATAATAACCTAGAATCGTTCCAATCATTAGAAAACAAAGTCAAACGAAAATCAATCATAAAAATACAATTTAAACACTTTTTAATCGGTGAAAACATTTTTAATTTCAAAATCAATCGGTACAATTTACCCCTTTCATGTACCCTAATGGGAAAAACAACGAGAACATCAATTCCATCAAAATCATTATCATCATGCATGCAATTTAACATTTAGAATGTCTAAACCCCTACCTCTTAGAAGACAACCGTAAAACCTTGATGACAACACCCTAGCCCGACGTTTCCCGTGAATCCTCTTTCTCTCTCTAAACCTACGAACGGTCCGGTGACACTTGATGAAGAAAAGAAACCGGTGGTTATGTGTATTTCGGTGTGAGGATCAAGAATATGTGGTCGGTTTCTCGATCGGGTGAGAATTGGTGGGTGTTTCTTGGTGTTTAAGGGTTTTGGCTTTGTGTATTCTTGAGAGAGAAACCTATGGAGGCTCAAAGATGGAGAAAGAGGGTTTTCTGATGGAGTGATAGTGGTATTAGGGTTTACTCACGTGGTGGCTAGGTTAAACATGCTCTAGAGTCACCGTGGGGCCCGAACGTCACTTAAACGCGCTGAAAAATGCGCTCTGCGCACATGGTAATCGATTACATCGATTTTGTAATCAATTACACATAGCGAAAACAGCTGTAATCGATTACCACGGGATGGTAATCGATTACTGGGCTGTGAAAAAGCTTCAAAACACTTCTAAACGTCCAGACTCGTACCTTAACATCCGTATATCCTTTTTAACTTTTAAACATCATAAAATCACATACTTGGACACATAAAACACATAGCATACAATACTTTAAGCTAGGAGAAACTTATCCACTCAAATCCAATTAAGTCCCAACTAAGGTCCTTTACCCTTAATTTCTCTTAATTAGGACTTAATTAAAGATCGGGGTGTTACACCACGCGATCATCAGCAATCTCCTTGCGGAGAGTCTCTATATCCTGGCGGGTAGCTGGAGTATCCATCCCTCCCTGCGACGAGGCCGTGCTAGGACGTGTGCTGATGTCTGGAGCGTCAATAGGTGCCTCAGAAACTCTTTTCTTCTTGTTGCTGTTCCCCGCCTTGAGGTTGTTGATCTTAGTGAGATCAACTTTGTCAATGGATAACTGGCGGTCGTCATCAGGAAGCTCTGGCACATGAACAACTCTTGCCAGCCGTGTGATCATGCCAGGATAGGGCAGCCCGGTGTTCTTAGCAGCTGCCCTCATCTCACCCATCATGTGGTGGATGTAGGAGGCTAGGCAGAGGGGTCTACCTGTAACACAGGCATAAAGGAGGATGATCTGATCTATGGTCACGTCAGAGTGGTGGCCAGTGGGGCGGACATAGGCGTTTAGGGCAAACATCCACGCCCTCGCCTCTGTAGTAAGGTATCCAGAGAGAATGCGGCGTGGGCTCCCATCTGTCCCATAGGCCCAAGGAGTATCTGGAGCAGCAATGACCGCCTTCATCATATCAAGCTGCTCAAGGCTCTGATTTGCCATCAACTCAGCAAAGTCTGCCACTGCATCTTCGATCACATGGATATGGAGGGTGTTCGCAATCGTGCGGACGTCCACAGGTACTTGGAGCCCCCTCACGTAGACAACTGGAGCATTGCGGTTTCTTATATTTGCGTAGAATTTACGCACAATGCTACAGTTTGCCAGCGTGGGGTTCTCTAGCATGAACCCCCATTGTCGTCTCAGCATAGCACCGACTACCCTATCAAGTACCCCCTTTGGGGAGTTCCTGTATCTGAGTAGGGATTCTTGGATGCATGACCTTCCACTGAAGCGTTCCTCATATATTAGCTCGCACCCGAGAGTCTTAAAGCGCTGGTCATTAGCTGGACCCTCGAGTTGCTCATCAGTAAACGTCAGAGCTTTTCCTTTCGAGCTCCTCTTCGGTGCCATCTGCATAATTCATTAGGAAACTCCAAGATCTTAGAACCAATTACTAAATAAGAAGTTAAATGAGGTTAACACTTTACTTACAATATTACAAGATATATACAAATTAAACAATCACTCTATGGAATTTACATGTACCTTGCATTTTACATTACATGCACAATATCTCAGCATACTATCATATACATACTTAAACGCATAATGGAATAGACATATAGCATATATATAATTGAAACACTAACACATTTATATACAAGTTAATTTAATAGCATCAAAACTTTCATAAAACTTAAACCAAATAAACGTAATCATACATAAACATATAAGCACATTTTCACTATATATAGCACAATCCTAAGCACAAACATATCCCTAATTATTAATAACAAAATTTGGCCCAATATCTCTAATATACATAATCAACATATCAACTTCGGTGTAACATACTCTAAGTTCATATACAACAACCGAACCTACAAATTTTTAGACAAAACAACTATACAACCTAATATTATGTATCCACAGCAAATTCAAATTTGAAATTTACTGTATATATCCAATGCACAATCATACTATTTCACAAACATACACATTAACAAACTAGGGACTTCACAAACATAGATAACTTAATGCACTAATCACACCATCAACACAGTTCACCCAACAATCAATCATCATAGAGAACAATCATAACTAAGTTTCTAGAATTCACAATCCCCGGCAATGGCGCCAAAAATTGATGCGCAACAACCCGGAGTGTCGTTACTTCTCCAAGTTTCGATCAATTTAGTAAATAATTTGTTCAACGAGAAAACAAAGGTTTGATTTAGCTTACACACGAGATAGTGGTAAACTAACCCAAAGTCGTCTCTTGAGGAAACTACTAGTAATTTTTGTTAGTTTAGAAGGGGATTTTTGTGTAAGCATACAAATTAAAGGTGCTGGAAATTTCAATTACAAAAGTGTTCTAGTGTTTATAAAGAAGATTTGCATGAATTCATCCATCATTGACTCATAAAACCATGAAACATGCATGAAGGTAGGATAGTGTGGAATATGTAAGCTTGATTTCTAGACAAAGGAAAGTTAATGCATACTGAATTTACACAGAAACAAAACCATCTGATGCAACACTTTTATCAATGTCTAAAACTACCTTGAATCACCGAAATTATATATGTGTACCCCGTACTAACTATACAATAAATATACTATTACACAGATATTATTGTTATTATATTTATTTATATATATATATATACATTTATATATATATATATATATTTTTTTTTTCTTTCTTTTATTTTATTTTATTTATTATTATTATTATTTTCATCATTCATTTTTTTTTTGGAAAATCACTGTATACAATCTAAAATGAAAATTTGAAATACAAAAATGAAAATCTAAAATTAACCAAACTATTACTAATGTAGTATAATTATACACATAACTAACGAAGTAAATCCCTCCCCCACACTTAAATTAATGCATGTCCTCATGCATAATTGTGTGAATGAACCTTTCGTAATGTAACAATAATTTTCCTAAGTCCAGAAATGGTTAAATTCAATTGTTTTCCGCTTAGGTTTGTATTGTGCTTAACAAATGAAGGGTAAAAGGCTAAAGGGAGTTAATCAGTGGATAATATGAACATGGTTGTCTGTATAGCTACTAGGTATAATAACAACAGAAATGCCTCCATCATATTAATTGTGTACTCAAAGCAACCTGTTTCGAAACAGAATAAATGCAAGTTCTAGAAAACAATCACTCATTCACACAAGAAAGAATGGGTGATTCAACAAAACATTCACCCTATTGTGGCTCAAAAGCTCACAATGGTAATTCCTGTAAAACTTGTACACCTGTGGTCCTGTCTATACATGTATCAATATATTTACAAAGTAAAGCAAAGAGATCAATGGTGCAAATCATTGTGACTCAATCCTAACACCTTATGATTCAACCAAAACAGTTCAAAGCAAAATAAAGTAGTAATAACACTAGAAATAGTAGTGAAGTACTAAAGTATCAAAATAATGAACAATCTAACTAAAATATCAACAAAATAAACAATCTATCTACAATCTCAAACATAAAAGTCAAAAAGCATAAACAAAGTACTAAAAGTAACATAGTAATCACAAATAAGAAAGTGGTCTGGTGATGGCGACATAGATCACTAATCATCATCAGTCTCGGTCTCCTCGTCGTCGCCATCACCATACTCATCCTCCTCCTCATCATCATCATCCTCGTCATCACCCTCCTCATGTGGTGCTGGACACGTCGTGACACAGTATAGACACAAACCGAATACATTCTGGACATGACACATTTTTTTTATCTTTTCATACTTTATAAGAAACTTAAGATCAAATCCACTCTAAATTTACTAGACTAAAAAAAACTTAAATTAAATATGTATTTTTAACCCAAAATAAGAGAAGTTTTATTAAAAAATATTTATTATATATACATATATATGTTGTGTCTGTGTCCTGTGATTTTTTAGTTTGGTGTGTCTCTGTATTCGTGTCTGTGTCGTGTCTCGTGTCTATATCAACGTCCGTACTTCTTAGGTGGCGATAAAGCCAATAACTAATCACAACATAATGTAACTAATTCACCTAGCTAAAACCAATTAAACTTTAATTAAGATTAACTAAAGGCTATACAATTTACACACAAATACTATGATACTCCCCCTCAAGTTGGGAGATATAAATCTAACAATCCCAACTTGCAAACCAATGATTGGAACTTTGCTGGCGACAACAGTTTTGTGAGGACCTCTGCCAACTGATGAAGAATGTTCTAATGCACCAACTTGATTAGTCCTTGATTGACCCTTTCTCTTATAAAGGACAATCTTTCTTTATAAGCTTGTACCTCTCATGAAATGTAGAATTAATGGTCGAATATATAGCTGATTAATTGTCACAAAACGCAATTCTTGATCTTGTCTCAATCCCCAAATCAGTAAATGTTGAGTAAAGCCAAGTTAATTCACTTGCTAAGGCAGAGAAGACTTTGTATTAAGCCTCTATAGAAGATTTGTTGACTATCTATTGCTTCCTCGTTTTCCACGAAATGAGAGAATTTCCTAGGAACACCATGAAGTATATAGTAGATCTTCTAGTATCTGTACATTCTGCCCAATCTACATCAACAAAGGCCCAAAAAGAAATAGATGAATCTGCAAAAAATAAAATCTCTTGTCCTGTTGTAGCCTTCAAATACCTCAGCAACTCTGCAAAGATTGCTCATGTTGATGCCTAGAACCATCCAAGAACTTATATAACTTTGAGACAACAAAGTTTATATCAGGCCTAGAAATGATTAAGTACATGAGCCCAAGGATTTTTCTATATAAGGAGGGATCTGCCACTGATTCCCCCTCAGTTGCTAAGAGCTTTAATCCACATTCCATGTGTAACACCCTCAGTTTATAATTAAATTATAATCAAGAGGAAGTATGATAAATAGCACTACTTAAAACTCGAAATGAGCTCTTATGTGATGCGTTAGTATGTGTTTGTGTATGTCTATATAAGTGTATATGTATGTGCATGTGACTGAGTACATGATAATTTGATTGATGTTCTGTATTCTGAGGAGTAGTATATGAAAAGTTGTCATGCAATGTATGGTGAGAAAAGCCATAAATGTTATGTATGAGTTTTATGCACATTTGAGTCAAGTGTGCTAAGTGTATGAGTATGTGAAATTGAGTAATACATAGTTAAGAAATTAATGTAAGAATACATGAATAGTTGAATGAGATGTACTAGACTAGTATTAATGTATGTAAATTTATTTCATCTTTTTTGGGGGAGTAGAAGATCGTAGGATTTCATTTCGGAGGGATTTTGGGGCGGTATAGCATAATTTGTGACTTCTGCCCAGGGGCAGCTCGCTAGCGCGCATGAATCACTCGGTAGCGAGAGGCATCGCGCTAGCGGCCATTGGGATGCGCGCTAGCAGCGAACCCGTAATAGCAGCCCATTTTCTGCATTTTTGCATTTTGATCCTTGGTCCCTCAACTCTTGATAATTGAATATAGGTCCCTGCCGACATTTCACCCTTCAGAAGCCCTTCCCCCTCATTATTGGTCAGAAAGCTCTCCATCTCTCTCTCTCTCGTTCTCTCTTAACTCCCTCAAACTCCATACACTCACCCACACTTTGACTCACAAAAACAACCCCAAACCTTCAACAAATCTGAAAACAAATCACATATTCTGAGTCTCCTCATCATCCTCTTCATTTTGAACCGATTAGATTCTCCATACACTCACTTTCACCATCATCCCATTTTTTTGGAGCTTTTGTGGTTGGAACTAGTAAGATTAGGAAAGGATCTGAGCTTGTTTCGGAGGTCTACAAGAGGTAGGGGTTTAGTTTAAGTTCTATTTACGTGTATATATGTGTTTCATAATGTGAAATCGTGTTAAAATACATATTTCGACGATATACATGCTGTTTTGGTCATTCTGTTCTGCTGCAGGGACGACACGGTCGCTAGCGCGCGTGCAGAAACACGCTAGCGTCCGAGATGCTACACGCTAGCGCGCTCATGTGCAACACGCGCTAGTGCGTGAGCCACCGTGGACGGCCGCTAGCGGCTGCTGGTTACCCGCTAACGGCCAGTTCACAGAAAGTGATGATTTTATAATTTTTACAAATTTTGACGATTTTACCTCTGATTTTGATAAGATGTTGTTATTCTGAAATAATGTTGGGATTGATTCTGCTAATATGCAATTGTGAGTGTATGATGGAAAATTTTGTGATGAATGAATGATTATGTGTTTATGAAATTGTGAATTGAAGAGGATGAGCTTTATGTTGATTATGTGAATGTGTTGTCATTAAATGGATGTTGATGAGTTGATAGATATGCTGATTTTAATAAATGGAATGATATGTGACGATGAAACTTGACGTTATGTGATTTGATGATGTTACGACTATGTCGGGGTATGTGAAGAGGTGAGATAAGCCTCTCAAACCATGGTGAGGCGAGGAAAGCATACCATGGCCACAAATGAGAAGAATTTCTAGCGAGATAAGCTAGATCAGAAGTTTACTAGCGAGATAAGCTAGAAGCAAGTGATGCTAGTGAACGAAGCTAGCTAAGTATAGGCGAGTAAAGCTAGTCGAGTCATGAGTGTTTGATTCAGTTATTTAGAGACAGCTTATGTATGATATATGAAATGTTTATAAGCACTTAGTACACTACACAACGAGACTTATATGCATGCATGATTTAAAAGAATTAAGCAAGACGCACGTAGGTTAAGGTCGCTTCGGGATAAATCTGTTTTCAACTAATAACTGAACTGAACAATTGATATGTTAGACCTATTTACATAATAAACCTGAAGTGGCCGCCTCTACTGAGTTAACTCCCCAATTACTCACCCCTTTCATTTCCCATTTCCATAGAGGAACCAGAGGATTAGGATGCTAGAGTCCCTGGAGGACCCAATGGAGAGCTTTAGGAGTGCTTAGCAGTTTTATCTCTTGTTGTATCTGGACCGATTTATATTTGCTGCTTTGTATTGTATGTTCTGAGTCCGGACCCATGTAGCCGGCTGTACGCATACTTTATTATTATGGATATGTACCTATGATACTACTTATGTCTTGTATGTGATGTACGCGGGTTTCATATTATGTAATAATCCTTCATATTATGAATTTACGACGCTAAGCCCTTACTTTGGTATGATGTACTTTTGAAACAAATTCTAGCGTATGTTCAAGTGTAATATTTTAAAGCAGGTCATGTCAAGCTATGAAATCAAGAAACGACGCCATAATAATTAATCTAAAATGACTTAAGCATTTTGGAGTAATTATTAGGGTGTTACACCATGGGTACAAAAGCTGGTTTGGAATCAATAAATCCATTGTCTTCTTACAAAGTCAATGTGTATTTCCTGTGTGAAAAAACATATGCCTTTATGTAACTTAGCAATTTCAATTCTCAAGAAATACTTGAGAATTTTGGAGTAACTTGAGATTAAAAAGAGAGTCGAGGTTGGACTGCACTGCTGCTATTAATTTGAACTTTATCTAGTCTTGAGATGATTATATCTTCTACATATACCGAAAGGAACGTCGGATTGTCACCTGTCCCACACTGAAACAAATTCTAATCATTTTTGGAATGTTGAAACCATTCTGTAACAGAGTTGGGGAGAATTTATGGAACCATTGTTGTGAAGCCTGTCGAAGACCATAGATGGATTTGTTGAGCTTGCAAACTGAATTCTCCCCCTTCTTAAGATACCCCAATGGAAATTCCGTATAGACTTCCTCAAATAAATCTCCATTCAAGAACGCGTTATTGACATCTAGTTGAAGGAAATATCAACCTTTAATGGTAGCTACGGATAAGAGGATCCTTATTGTAGTGATCTTATTCTTAGTCACTGGAGAGAATGTGTCTAAGAAATCAACCCTAGCTTGTTGGGTGAACCCTTTTGCCACTAGTCGTGCCTTATACTTGTCTACTTCTCCATTAGCATTGTATTTCAATTTGTAAATCCACCTACATCCTATAGCTTGCTTGCCAGAGGACAAAAGGACCACAATTGTTAGGACCCTACCTAGATCTGTGACCGGTACGTGGCACCCTCAGCCACTGTTATCAAACTCGTGAGTCAACTCATATACTCGTGTGAGTTTACGCTTCTAGACCATAGAATCGAGTTGACTCGCATGTAAACTCAGGTGGACTAAGGTCAAAATCGGTCAAAATCATGAGTGTAGGAGTGAGTTTATGAGTTTACATTGTCTCTGCGAAATTACCAAAATGATATGAATTTAACCCTCAAAATTACCAATATACCCCAAAATTTTTAAGTGATTTAGGGCTTTGAACACTCGAATGCTCGATCCCTCCATTCACTCTTATCTCTAATGTGTTGTATGACTGTGGGCTGCCTCACCTCTCCCCTCTACAGCGCCTCACCTCTCCCATGTCGCCGCCTCATTTTCGAGTCCGGCTAACCTCCGCCGCATCTCGTCTTTGTAACCCCCAAGTAATTAGCCCTTAATGCTAAAGTCATCTTAGGCCAATTATCAAGGGTCACGTCCTGATTTCATAGTTTGTTTCTTTTAAAAATAACATACACGGAAAATAGGCGGGAGTAAAATTTTCAAAAACGTTACGATATTAAATTAAGGGCTCTGCACATATAATAATCGCTAATATAAATAATGCAATTGCATACTGAATAAACATCATCATAGCATATAAATCATAAATCAACTCCTACAAGTTACCAAAACATGAATGGATACTATGCGTTATCCCATAAGCCCAAAGTCGAGACTCATGAGACCCACAATAAATACAAATAAATAAATAGTTGCCGGCTAACATAGGTCTGGAATCAGAAACATTAAAAAAAAAACCAATAACATATGATGAAAATATAAAACGAGACATGTCTATAGAATAACGGAAGTGAAATAATAAACTATCTAAGTCTGCTTGTGCTCCTCGCTAGCTCCAACATCTTGCTCGATCAGATCCTCTAAACGGGGAAAACATAGGGTGAGTACTGGGAAGTAACTCAATAGAGGTGGTCGTCCCGGGTTTATTTTAAAATAGTGAAACATTCCAAATTCATTTCAGGTATAAGTTTGAAAATGTCTTTCTCCGGAATGTCCTTAACCTAAGTGTGTCTTGCTTATTTTATACATGCATTTAACATATCTCAGTGCGGTGTACTAGTGCTCCTAAACACATACAATGAACATAAACACACATATCAGAACTTTCTTTCATCTTGTCTTTAACTTTAACTTTTATCTATCAGAAATGGCAAGCCACCTTCCCGTCCTTTTTCCTCCTGACATCCAACCCCTAGACATGATCTCATCCTAAACATATGGAGGAGAGGAGGTACAGTTCACCTTCCCTTTGTGAGGAAGTTGCATGCTGAGGATGTCATCCCTCCCTGCAACCCTCAACACATTCTGAAGGCTACAAAGTGTTTTAAAATTTAACTTTAATTGTGTGTGCCATCCAATGACGTCTTTAACTTTAACATTACATAATAATATAACATCATAATAACATAGCATATATCTCAACATTAAATCATAACACATTCCAACATATAATCGTGCATATAGCTCATAAATATCGTGCATAAATCATAGACAAATCAAATATATCATACATATAAGTTGTAGAACACGTTAGGGCACAAAAAGGGTTAACACAGTTCATTTTCGCAGAAATTACAATGTTGTAATCGATTACAGGAACGTCATAATCAATTACTGTAATCGATTATTAACAGAAGCTTTGTTTTATCTCAATTGGAAATTCTCAGCTCGTAATCGATTACGAACTCGACGTAATCGATTACAAACGCGGGAAATCAGATTCTAGGGTTTCAAAAACACGTTTTTCACAAGCCAATGACTAAAACTTGATCTAGAACATTTCCAATTGATATAAAACAAAAGAACATGCGAAGCAATCGGTGAAAAGCTTTTCTAAACATCTTTCAATCGGTAAAAACGAGTTTACAATAATTCAAACGGTAAAACAATCATACAATTCGCGTAATCATATACTAGCATGCATATCTAAAATCACTACCTCTTGTAGACCTTCAAAGCTAAAAGTTTTGACACTCGTTCCCTACCTATTTCACTTTCTTTCACTAGCCTCACGAACGGTAAGATTATGAACAACGATCCCTCTGAAGAATTGGAATCAGTAGAAGGGTGTAATTCAATGAGAGGATTAAGAATATGTGGTCGTTTTGGTGTTCGGGTGAGGTTTGACGTGAGTTTGATGTTGTGAAATGGTTATGGCTTAGAGTTTTGAGAGAGAGAAAGCATGATGGAGGCACAAGGGTTAGAGAGAGTGTTTTGATTGTTTATGATGGTGGAAATTAGGTTTTAGATGGAGTGGCTCGCTCAGGCTTATAATATTGACGTTGTGGGGCCAACACGTAAATAAAAATGCACTAAAAACCCTTACGTCGCAGGCTATAATTGATTACCATTGTGCTGTAATCGATTACCACCTGTAAAAATGCCCATATTATCATAATAGCACTAGTTGAGTATCATATGCGTAGTTTTCTTTATTGGTTTGCTATCTTTTACGACATAGGTCTTATTAGACCTCTTCTTTGATAGCCTACGGACTCAGCCCGTCATTAGGTATCAAAGGCCCATAGGTCCCTCCAGACTTCTTCTTGACGACCCAAGGGACTTCGCCCATCATGAGGTCCCAAGACTCATAGGTTTCATAAACTTCTTCTTGGTAGTCTTAATGATTCAATCCCTCTTTAGACTCCAAGGTCACATCATCATCCCTATTCAATGACGGATCCAGAAAATTTTAACAGTGGGGGCGAAAATATTACATCGCTAATATACATAAACATAAGAGGGTGTTTTTTGAATTGTTTTTAGTGTGGGGGCAAATTTAATAATAATACAATGGGGCAAAATATATATATTTATGTATACTTAAACACAAAAATTAAAAAATCAGTGGGGGCATAAGCTGTAAGACCCCAAAATTCTAATTATACCTTAATTAGGGGGATTTAGTCATAATCACTTTAATCAAGGTGTAATTGGAATATGTATGTGGTCGGGATGTATTTTGATGTATATGTGTTATTTGATATGTGTTATGTAACACCCCGATCTTTAATTAAGCCCTAATTAAGAGAAATTAAGGGTAAAGGACCTTAATTGGGACTTAATTAGATTTGAGTGGATAAGTTTCTCCTAGCTTAAAGTATTGTATGCTATGTGTTTTATGTGCCCAAGTATGTGATTTTATGATATTTAAAAGTTAAAAAGGATATACGAATGTTAAAGTACGAGTCGGGACGTTTTAGAAGTGTTTTGGAGCTTTTTCACAGCCCAGTAATCGATTACCATGTGCGCAGAACGCATTTTTCAGCGCGTTAAGTGACGTTCGGGCCCCACGGTGACATCCAAAGAGTTTAGGACACTAGGGATTTAGATATTTCCGTATATGATATTATTGGCCCTAATTTCGTTCTCTTTATGAAAATTATTGGCCCTAATTTCCACGTATTCTTATTTTAATATTTGAACTCTGAAACAAGATGAAAATTTCCAGTAATTAACTCGATATGACTTAAGCATAAAGAGGTAATTATTGGGGTGTTACATAAGCCCCCATAGATTCATATATGCATTTGTCCCTGTCCATATTCATATTCATATATTTGTTTAAGTTTTATTGATTTATTCGCATTTCTTTCCGATATGAAATACTAACCAAAGATCATCATCACAATTTCGTAAATTCCTAATTCATCAAGCAAATATCGAATCATAACATGTAAATCATCATAACAACATTAAACGATATAATATATCTCCATACATGTGATTAGGGGTGGAAGTAGGCCAGGCCAGGCTTTGGCGGGCCTAAGCCCGGCCTGTAGTGTAAATGTATGGCCTGAGCCTAGGCCTATAACCTGACATGGACTTTTTTTTAAGGCTCGGTCTGGCCTTTTTAAAAGTCTGGCCTAGCCTACAAGCCTACTGAAGAGCCCACCAAAATCCAGAAAATCCAGAACCAAAATCAACTCATCAAAATCCAAAAGGTTCAAAATAATACCTGGGCAGACTGCAGAGGTGCGAGTAAAGGCGGAGGCACGAACAGAGAAGGAGGCGCAAGCACAGACGGAGGCACGAGCACTGGCAGAGGTGCGCGAGGCTGGACGGACAACGAGCAGAGGCGGAGGCGCGCGAGGCTGGACGGACAACGAGCAGAGGCGGAGGCGCGCGAGGATGGACGGACGGCTGAAGTCTGGACCTGTGAGCAAAGGCGGAGGCGCGAACAAGGCTGGACCCGTGTCCCGCAAGCACAACCGAAGGTGCGCGCACAGGCTGAGGCGCGCGAGGCTGGCCGGCGGGCGGGGGGCAGCATTCAAAGGCTGGTGGCGGCGGCAGCTTCTGTATTTCTCTTTGATGTCTTAGGCTGCGTTTGGATACAGAGTTAGAGACAGAAGTACAGAGACATAAATACAAACACAGAGAGACAGAGACAGAGTCAGAAACTTAAAAATAAATGTCTTTGTATCATGTTTGGTTACAGTGTACAAAATTTTAATTTTGTCTCCGTATTATGTTTGGATAGATGAGTACAATACAGAGAATACATGTAAATTTACTTCAATTACCCTTTTTACTATTTTAAAACATAATGAAATAACTTAACCTGGTTTTGAAATGGTCTTTCCTGTTTGCATTAAACTTAGCCCAAAAATTGCAAATTTGCGAATCTGTTTACATGAATGAAGCAAATAATTAGTAGTTTATTGATATTGCAGTATTGATCTTGTTATTATATTTCTGCTATGTGCTTATTAGACATTTAATCATTGTAGCCTTGTAGGAAATTTACTCCCAGTCGTCATCCATACTTTTTTTATATCAGTTTTGCAGAAGAAAAAAAAGCTAATTTAGCCATTCATATTTTTTGTTTTAGACTGACAAAAGAGACAATTAACTATAACAATCTGACCCCCACCGAATTAAACCATCAATTTTTTATATTTAAAAAAACATACTAAGCTCATCTCTCTTCTTTCGCGACGGCGGCAACTCTGTCTGCAACGGAACCATTCATTTTCAGTGACCCCGACGAAGACGAAGATCCCGTTGAGCTACTCTTCTTGTAGGCAGGTGGGGTCGAAGCAGGTGTTGTGGTAATGAGGGTCGTTGTGGAGTTCTTGGATGCAGAGGATTGGTGCTCACGATCGCTCTCCTTCCTTCTCAGCTGCAAGAAATCGCCTTCAATGGAGTTCTCAGCTTCAATGAGAAAGCTAGGGACTTGGGTTGTGGGATTTCATTTTAGGATAGAGGTTGGAATTTTTTAGAAAAACCAGGGGTATGGTGGGAATAAATTTCATTAAACTCAAGCCCCAAAAGCCATGTCCCCGAATGTCCCAGGGTAGTGAGCATACAGAAATGGAGCATACAATACAGATTGAGATAGGTACAAAATCACTCAAATTATATCTGTCTCCACATCCAAACACGAGACAAAACTTAAATGTCTCTTTGTATCTGTCTCTGAAGTGAATCCAAACACAGCCTTAGGGAATTAGGGTTACTAAATAGTTTACAGTATAAGTATGTAGAGTAGATAATAATAATAATAATAATAATAATAAATGGGTTGGCCCGTCAGGCTATGTAGGCTTTTTTAGTAGCCTACAACCTGGCCTATTTAACTAAACAAGCTTTATAAAATGTCTTAGCCTAGCTCATTTAATAAACGGGTCGGGCCAGGCCAGACCTAAGGCGGGCTAGGCCATAGGCCCCCGACGAGCGGCCTGGCCTTCTTCCACCCCTACATGTGATATAAGGTTTAGGGTTTGAGTTGAGTTTAGGATGATTAAGGAGTTGAGTTTGAGTCAAAATTGTTCATTTTATAGCCAAATAATCGATTACAGAGGGGTGATAATTGATTAATAGAGAGTGTTGAAAAGTGGAAGTTGAAAATGCTCTTGTAAAATCGATTACAAATCCGTGTAATCGATTACAATTTCTGAAACGTGTAAATTTTGGGCTATTCCACCAACATCAAGCTAAATACGTCCAACTAGTATCCAACGTGTGCTATACATGATATGGAATGTGTGCTATATGTATAGCACACGCACGTATAACACACGTTAGATACTAGTTGGATATATTTTTGTTGTACAACAAACATTATATATATATATATATATATATAATTTACTGATTGGATGGATAAAAAATTATAAAATGACCATATTATTTGAGCTCAACTATATATATAAGTTTAGGGTGAATGAATTAACAATTAAGAAATAGTCAATGAAAAATAGTAAATGTTGATCGATTGGTTGAAAGGGATGACTAATATTAGAGATGACTGATATTTGGGCTGAAAAATGAAAATAATGAGCACCTTTAACTCTTTCTAAGGCTTCATTTTTTTTTATTTTTTATTTTTAAACATGATGACAATATAGCATTAGGCTAAAATTCCTAAATATTAGGAGAGAAGAAGTTAATCTCTCATATACACCGAATGGAATAATTTTTCGGATTCCCGCCTGAAGCAAATCGGCAGGCACACTGCCGCCACGCAACACGAAGGGAAATCGGCAGGACTGGGCCGATTTCCCTGGAAAATGAAAAATCGGCAGGGTGGGGGCCGATTTGCATGTTTCCAAAATCCCCCCTATAAATCAATCGGTGCACTCCTTTCTTTTTCACCTTTCACCATTTCTCAAATTTTCACCTTTCCTAAAACTATTTACTTTCAGAGAAAACTCCTGAGTGTCAAATGGATAATTTTGACAATATAACACGATTAGATGATGTGAAACACATTGCAGGACATCCAGAGAATCACGTAAGTAATCAAATACCCTATTATTTCTAGTATAAGTTAATTTTAATTATTACATTTTTATTATAGTATGAGTTAGTTTCAAGTGTAAATTAATTCTAAATATTATATTAGTTAGTATGATATTAGTTTTTTTTCTTAATATTTAGTAGCATATGTTTATATTTATATTAGTTAGTTTTAAAATTAATTAGAATAGTTTTAAAATTAATATTTATATTAGAATAGTTTTAAAATTAATATTTAGCATAGTTTTTCTTTCTTAATATTTTGTAGCTTCTGTTAATATTTATATTAGTTAGTTTTAAAATTAATTAGAATAGTTTTAAAATTAGTTTATATTAGAATAATTTTAAAATTAATATTTATATTAGAATAGTTTTAAAATTAATAGTTTTAATTAATATTTAGCATAGTTTTTCTTTCTTAATATTTTGTAGCTTCTGGTAATATTTATATTAGTTACTTTTAAAATTAATTAGAATAGTTTTAAAATTAATGTTTATATTAGAATAGTTTTAAAATTAATAGTTTTAATTAATATTTCGCATAGTTTTAGCATTAAGTTACTTTTAATTTGACTGTTTCAATATTGGTTCGAAAATTTGATTGCAGCCGCGTAGGACACTTAGACCTAGGGCTAGTGTAGTATACCCTCCCCCAGATGAGCGTCTTAGGCCATACTTGGAGAGGGCTGGATTGTGGGAGGCTTCTCAGATCCGTCCTATCCCTACTGACATGGCTCTGGTGTCTGCCTTTGTGGAGCGGTGGAGACCAGAGACTCATACTTTCCATCTGCCGACTGGCGAGTGTACGATCACATTGCAGGATGTAGCGTATCACCTGGGGGTATCAGTAGATGGACTGCCAGTGAGTGGGTGCACTGGCGACTGGCAGAGGCATATTCACATGGATATTTGGGACTTCTGTGCAGAGTGTCTTGGTCAGATCCCGAATCCGATACCACAGGGACAGGGCACCAATGTCTTGATTACATGGTTGAGAGATACAGTGTTACCACTTCCAGATCATCCTACTGAGGCAGACTTGCTTCACTCTACTCGTGCCTATATATTGCTGATGATTGCAGGGCTGCTTATGCCAGACACGTCGGACTCTCGCGTACACCTTAGATGGCTGCAGTTATTGAGGGATCTGGACGAGTGTGGGAGGTATAGTTGGGGCTCAGCAGTTTTGTGCACATTGTACAGAGGTCTTTGTAGGGCGACCGACTACCGGGCCATGTCGATGTTTGGGTCCATGACATTACTACAGTCATGGATATGGTTCAGGGTGTCTAGACTACTTCCCGGCGTGGACTACGAGATCAAATTTCCACTTTGTAGGAGGTATATGTGTTACAATTTTTTTTCAACAATTCGTTAATGTTGAATGAATTTATCTGATGATAATAATGCATTTATTTATTGTTGCAGGTGGGAGGGTTTCTATGTCCCTACTGAGGACAAGGAGCAGAAGTTGATCAGGATTAGAGCGCTGATTGATACACTACACTATCACGAGGTTAGTTTGCAATGTGAATTATGATATGAAAAATTTAAATTCATACAGATTTAACAATTTATTATCAGTACATTCTGTAAATGATTTTAATATATATGAGGTTTTGCAGTTCGAGTGGATGCCATATGCAGACCAGCGTGTTGTGGACGTCTTCCGCACAGTTTTGGCGGAGTGTGCTGTCTGGACCTCTGTCATGAGCCTTATATGCTTTGCATTTATCGAGTGGCATAGTCCTGATCGCGTTCTTAGACAGTTTGGCGGATAGCAGCATGTGCCAGGCGTACCGTTGTGGATTGACGGGTTGCACCCGAAGGACGCACGTGGGAATGTCACATGGTGGCCTAGAGAGCACCGATCATGGCACAACTTGTGGGATAGATGACATGATCGACTGATTCAGATCGGGGATTTGTATAGCGCCCCTATTTTGTTACCCTCAGTCGAGTACTATGAGTGGTACCGGTTGTCTAGCAGACGATTTTGTCAGACCAGCCTGGGGTGTACCATTTTGTCGATCCCTTGCCTGCCGGGGCTATTCCATATGTTCCACCAGTACCAGTGCCACCTCTTCCTGATCACTATCCACTACCAGCTCGCAGAGGAGGAGGAGGACGTGGTGGCGGTCGGCGTGGTGGCGGTCGTGGGCGTGGTGGCAGTCGTGGGCATGATGATGGTGATGGTGCTGATGGTGGTGGGCATGATGATGGTGGTGGGCCATGGAGGGGATGGAGATCGTGGTACAGGGTGGCGAGGATGGGCTCCGCCGTCTTACACGGACCTGATGGTGGGACACATGGAGCTGATATGATTGGTATGCCTCGATAGGTGATTGCAGCACGTATGGAGGGTATGTTAGTGAGGGTAGTGGTAGCGGTAGTGGATCATGTTATCGTCCTGCTGCTCCAGATATGGGGTTGGATACTGGCAGAGCCTTTTGCTGGTGGATATGATTATTCCAGCGTGCAGCAGACATCTGACGGTCTATGGGATGAGCGCTTCTGAGCTCGCGATGGTGAGACAAGAGTTGGGTATGGTTGATATAGACGACGCTACCAGTTCGCAGATGGCTGATCAGAGTCATTGACGACACATCCATTGGCGCTATGGGGGGACACCTGCATCAGCATTCAGGATGCGCAGGCCCGAGTGGATGTGCCTCAGAGGCCGACCCACCTGCTGACGAGGTAAAGTTCGACGACGGAGGAGACGTCCGACATGCGGACAGGAGGACATCTTGGTGGTCATGATTAGATGTTATATATGTTACATTTGTGTTGTACTTTGTTTATTATTGTACTGTATTATTTAATATTGTACTTTGTTTTTAAAATTGCCTTTAACCTTATTATGTAATACTTTAATTAATATTAGAAAAAAAGTATGCAACAATCATAACATAATAGATGTCTGCAAACAAATATTGCATCATTAACGAAAAACAAAGGTATAACCACGACATAAAACATTTAGTGTACATCACTTAGTACAATCACAACATAGTACTGCATCACTTAGTACAAGCACAACATAGTACTTGCATCGTTTATGTAAACACTTAATAAAACAGCTACAACAAAGAACTAACCACGACATAAAACACTTAGCGTGCAGGATTAAAACGTAGATCTAGTGCGTCGTCAATGGGCTTGTAGTCAATCTCGTTATGATTTTCATCGTGAATATTTATCTTAAATGTCATTAATTCATCATAATGCATCCATATGAAATGCTTGCTCTGAATCATGCAGGACTCCAAAAAATCAGTCCATCCATCGGTCAGCCAAACCTCATTACCTCTTTTTTCAACCTTTAATAGCCATTCAGATCCAAATGGTATCCTAAATTTTACCCAATCTGGTAGCTGTGCAAAGTAACTTGTGGTGAATCGCGAATTGAGTTGTTGTAATGAACAAAAAAATCACAAGTACTTACAATTGAACAAGTAATTATCGCGAATTAAGGTGAAAAAATAAGTGAATTAAGGTTTAGCATTGTACTTACTATTTCACGCTTCGAAATGTCTTTGACGATCAAAATAGTTATGTGGGACTTTCCTGTCACAAGAGGGGCATTCGGGTCAGGACGCGATTGCCGTGGAATGTCATCTCTTAATGAATACATTTTTTGTGTTTGATAAGTGTGATGTCTCGTATCAATGAATCGCTCTTTTATAAAGACGAAGGTCAATAAATTGGCACCGTCTATGACGATTTAATACTAAATCGTCACCGTCTATGACGATTTAATACCAAATCGGCACCGTCTATGACGATTTAATACCAAATCGGCACCGTCTTTGACGATTTAATACCAAATCGGCACCGTCTTTGACGATTTAATACCAAATCGGCACCGTCTTTGACGATTTAATACTAAATTGGCACCGTCTATGACAATTTAATACTAAAACGACACCGTCTATGAAGTTAAAATGGCACGATGTATGACGATTAACTTAAAATGGCCAAGTGAATGTCATTTCAATGTGCATAAATCACTGAAAAAGTTTAGCAATAAGGTTTACAACAACAAGGTTCAAACATAAAATAAGATACTGAAAAGAAAATGCATCTAGTTGTTGCCCGAGTTACTTGATGAAGCTACCATAGTGGGACATCGATATCTTTGGTGTCCAACCTAACGACAAAGACCACAACGCTTCCCTTGACCACTCTCCTAATCGTTCATCTCATTACGAATCCTGGTTGAAACTGGTCTTCCTTCTTTAGCCCTCCTGAGCTCAGGGTCGGGTCTCAAGCGTGGTTCGGAGTACATAGGCCATGTTGTTTCATTTGCAATTGGAGGAAATTCCATGGCATATACATTCAACACATTTTCCATCCGGTAAACATCATCAACATAAGCGGCCCAATCGAGCCTAACCTCTGGATATGAGCAAGTAGCAAGAACATGACTACAAGGAAAGTGCAGAGCCTGAAAATAACCACAATCACATTTTCGCTCCCCTAACCTAACAGCAAAAGTCCTCTGACTCCAAGTTCCAACTGGTCCTTGCACCTTTAATGAAAAATTAGCAAAAATTAGCCAAATAAATTGTTTTTAATATGTTAACATGAGGGATCAAAACATGTTACCTGAACTGTGAAAGACTGATCGCTCCTACTAAAGCTATATACAATCATATTTCCAATCATCTCTTGACGATTCTTCTGAATTTCATTCTGCAGGAACTGTGAAAATACCTGGCCACCAGCAAGTTGTGCTTGTGCTGTCTTTCCTTTTTTTCGGAAAAGAGTTCCCAAACGAAAATATGTGGCCTTGACAATTGCAGTTATAGGAAGATTTCTAACACCTTTCAAAACTGCATTTACACACTCAGAAAGATTTGTGGTCATGTGACCATACCTTCGCCCTTCATCAGCGTGTTGGGCCCACTTCCTCAAGGGGATTCTTCCCATCTAAGCCTGCGCTTCTGGATTAAATGCTGTGGCCAGCCCATAATAGTACTCAAACTCTGACTCAGTCTTGGCATAAGCTGCATTTATCAGATGTCTCTTTGCCTCTTTATTTTTGAATCTTAAAGCAAAATTAGAAGCAATGTGACGGATACAGTACACATGATGTGCATTAGGTTCATGCCACCCACTACTTTCTGCATCAATTGCCGCTTTAATCGCAGCATGTCTATCAGAGATGATGAGAATACCTTCTTGAGAAGTGACATGACGACGAAGATTTTTCAGAAAGAAAGACCATGCTTCTGTTGTCTCCTTCTCAACGATAGCAAAAGCAATTGGAAGAATATTTGAATTGCCATCCTGTGCAATTGCCAACAACAATGTCCCACCATACTTCCCGTATAGATGCGTTCCATCAATAGAGACAAATCGTTTGCAATGCTTGAACCCTTCAATACACGCAGGAAAACTCCAAAAAACATATCGAAACATTAGACATGAGTGGTCAACCAAGTCTCCACGGTAATATGGTGCAGTTTCTATCTCCACAACAGTACCTGCATAAAGTTTATTTCAGTTCAAAACATGTTTAATTAACAGATTATCGTCATTATAATTATCAAAGTATCATAATAACTATCCAAGTTACATAATTATACCTGGAGCACAATGTTGCATAGCAAGGAGCCACTTAGGCAATTCATTATAAGATTCCTCCCAATCTCCATATATTCTTGCAATAGCTTTCTGTTTTGCTAGTCATGCCTTCCTGTACGATGGAGTAAATCCATACTTCTGATAGATGGATTCTTGCAGGACTCTTATAGGTACAGTTGGATCGCTTTCCACAATTCCAAAAATGTTGCTTGCAATAACATCAATGTCTAGTTGTACGTGATTTTGCGGAACTGCAGATGCCATGCAAGAGTGATCACCAGTATAGCTCCTTATTTCCCATATCCCTAATCGAACACGGTAAGTGGCTCGAACACTCCAGTTACAGCCTCTACCAAATCTCTTGCACTTAACTAGATATTTCTTTGGATCAGATTCATAAACTTTGTACTCAACGCCTCGACGAATGCTATAATTCTTCAAAGCAAGAAGGACAGTTTCTTTGTTTGGAAACTGTTGTCCGACAATAATGTTCTTTTCCCCAGATACATCACCAGGAATAGCAAGCAAAGAAGAACCGGCTTCATTGACACCCCCCATTGCCTCCAAATAAAGAGTATTGTAGTGCGCCACTTCTCCAACCTGTGATTGACCTTGAGGCTGTGAAACATTTTGACTATAAAAATGACATTGAGGTTCTGCCCGACCTATCCCATCTATGTCATCATCATCATCATCTCGAACTGAATATTTTATTTTCAATTAATATGTAAATATTTTTTAAAGAAATAACTAAACATATCATATTCATAAGAATAAAAAATTTTAAAATAATGTGTCTTAGATTAGTACCTTGATATGGCTCTTGAGTGTTGTCATCATCAAAATCATCTTCGTTGTAGTTGTTCTCATGAAAAGGAGACTCATAATGATTCACATTACCTAAGAACCCCGGAACTTGTGACGGGCCAACCATTATATTTTCTTCAATCAATGGTTGTGCCCTCAACGTCACCACAGGTTGCTCAGCAGCAACATCATCTATGCCACGTGGGACAACTTAAGGCGTTGGCGCAGATGCACCAGAACTGAAATGTCTAATATTTGACTCTCCCACAACAACATATAGTTCTATAACATGTAAATTCGGAAATTGACACTGACAATCAAATATCATACTAACATCTTCATCCTTACTAATAACACAGCAACCATACCTTATTAAGCCGGCACCATCCACATACATGGGCATGCGATACAGCATCTCAGTGATGAATTTACCTTCCCCGTCTAATCTGCTCAGAATTTTTGCATGTAACTCCACCAAGGAAATGTTGGACCTTATAGGTAATGCAATTGGCTTATCACAGCAAAATCGCACATCTGGTTCGCGTATTACTTCACACGAATGATGAATCAATATTATACAATTTTCACTCATCTCGGCAAGTTTTTTTGTTTTTGGACAAAAAAAAAACTCAAATTTCAAAATAAAATTGTACTTGGAATTGCACTGCTGCATCTTATTTAAAGGCGCGCGGTTCACGAAACGGCAGGCAGTATACCGTCAAGGGAAATCGGCACACTGCCTGCCGATTTTGGGTAGGCAAATCGGCATGGTGCCAGCCGATTTTGCTATCTTGCAACTCGGCTGTGTGCCTGCCGATTTCGTGCAAGCGGAATTCCGAAAAATTATTCCATTCGGTGTATATGGGAGATTAACTTCTTCTCTCCTAATATTTAGGAATTTTAGCCTATAGCATTAGACGAATTCAACGAAAATATTTGGGCTAAAAAATGAAAATAATGAATGCCTTTAACTCTTTCCAAGATTTTTTTTTATTTTTTTATTTTAAACAGATGGCAATATAGTATTAGATGAATTGAAAACAAAATATAAAATAATTTGTGTTTAATGAAAATCAGTCAATTAAATATATTATACAAAATTAGATTGTTTGTTTTTAAATATAAGATTACACATTAAAGTCTACATATTACACATACTAAATATCACAAATTTTATATAAAGTGCTTATCAGTGATTATTGTTCGTTGACGGATTAGTTATTGTAGATATAGCATGTTTGGTATTGCAGTTTTTAATATTTATCTTTAGTTCTAAAAAAGAATTATTACAAGTTTACAATACACATCTAGCATCTAATTTGGAAAAAGAAATTCTTTAGGTAGGTAGTGTTTGTTTTCAGTGACTCTAGAGTCAGAGTCAATGGAGTCATATAGTCAGTGTTATAGGAGTCAGTTACACTGACTCAAAAATTGACTTTGAACACCCTTCATATATTTGTGCCTCCCTATCAGTACACATAGTGACTCTCTGCAATATATAGTGACTCCAAAATTGGAATGAACAAAAAATTGATAATTTTGTTCACTGAGTCACTGCGACCTGTTCACTGAGTCACTGTGACCCTCGAACCAAACACTTAACAGAGTCAGTTTTACACTGACTCCCTGACTCTGGATCAGAGTCAGAAAAAATAAATGCAGCCTAAGAAAAGAAAGAAGAAAGAGCTAAAAGATAAAAGGAAAAGCATGTCAACAAAATAAAACAGAGAGAAAAAAAATATAAAATTTGTTGAATGGATGAGTAAATACAAAGAATTAGTTTGTCAAAAATGTAACACAAAAGAACTTTGTAAAAAAAAAGGTAATAAAATCTTGAATGGGTCACGCATCGTTTTCTATTTATGAGTGACGTACAAGGCGCACATGCAACTGAAAATGACCCTTTAAATAGAATGGCAAACAACATATAAATCTATTCTCATTTATTATACTAGTTTATGAAAAGATAGATTGATTGTCTTTACATTATAATTTAAAAATTAAGTACTTCATACGTGTGAGTTAGTTCAGTCTCCAACCTTTTTAGGTGAGTTAAATTGGCCTTTAATTTTAGAGGTGTTTGACACATTAACATGGAAGATTATCGATAATTTAGATTATATTGTAGATAGATTAACTCTATTTAAATTATCGGTAATCCACATTATCTTGCTTATTTGGTATATACAAATAACATAACTGGTAATCCACATTACCATGTTTGGTATATTAAAAAAATTACAAGAAAATATACGTATATTATGATAATATCCTCTAAATAATTATAAAACAAATTAATCAAATATATATATATTATTAAAATACCTTCTAAAACACACATATGCCTATAATGCCCTCTAAAATATTTATATTAACAGGGACGGAGCGTAGTTGTGATGAGCGTAGTTGTGATGAAGGGGACGATGGACCCCATGATTTTTTTATTTATTTTTTAAATATTTTTTATTTTTTATTTTTACTTTCTCTAAATATTTTTATTTAGTAAAATTTTATATTTAATTAGTTATTTGTATACTATAATACTTATATATAAATTCATAATTTTCTTTGATTTTGATAGTAAATTATTGAGTGAATGATTACTTTAGTACTAATATTTTGAATTTAATATCAATTTAATCTTAAACTTTTAGTTTTGACATTAATATAATTATTTAATAAAAATAAAATTCAATAAAATAACTATATTATTCTTGCAAGAGTTCAACATAGAAAAATCAAATATAATACAATAACTAAAAAAATCTAGGATTTGCTGTAGAAGATTAGAAAATTAGGTAAGAAAAGTGTAATTAGTAAAAAAAAAAAAGGTAATTGTGTAATAAATAAAATAAAAGATTACCTAGGATTGGTAATCCAGATAGACACCTGATAAAATGAAAAATTTTGTCACTGCAAATCTGATTTTTTTCACGTACACCAAATGAATTGTATATTTGTTCTAAAATATATCAATTGTCATGATTATGGATCCAATCCAAATTTGTGTTGATTGAAACTTACTCATTTATGGAAGATTTTAGAACAAATATACTATCTAATATATACATATTAAGTCATCAAATATAACGCATTAATAGAATAAAAAAAGGAAATTAATAGAATAAAAGTGGAATAGTAATGTTTGATAAAAAAACTTCTTTTTTTTAACAAATCATGATTATATTAAGCTATAATATCTCGGTTTTTTTACGTAAATAGGTACTTTAAAATAGTTAAATATGTATATATGTAGTTGTAGAATTAGTTACGTGAATAGGTAGGACATTTTTCTGTATTAAAGTCGATTTGAATCGACTATAGACCGCAAAATTGCAAATTTTTTTGTGCTATAGTCGATAGCACAAAAAAATTTGCAATTTTGCAAGCATATTCGATTTGAATCGACTATGGATCAAGAAATTTATAAAAAAAGTGGTCCCGGGAGCTCATTTGTCACACTTCCTCATTTTTCTAAAATTCACTCTTTCTCACTAAAATTCACTCTCACTTTCTCTCTAAAATTCACACACTCTCTCTCTCTCTCTCATTTTTTTACTATGGAGACTGAACATGTATACCGGCTGGACATAATTGATCATATCGCCGCACGTATTGAAAATCAGGTAATATATTAATTGTTTTATAATAAAATTATAAATTTAGTTATAGTTAGCATAAATTAAGATGTAGTAAAAAAATAGATTTAGGTTGTTAGGTAGATTAGTTGTGTAGTTAGAATTATTTTAGGTGGTTAGGTATTTTAGTATTAGAGTAGGTTAATTTAGGTATATACTTTGACTATATATTTTACTTAGCTTAATTAAATGTAATATTAATTAGGTAATAAAATTGAAGTCTTAAAATAAAACTTTTGAAATAGAATTATTTTTATAAAATTTAATTAATAAGGGAATAAATGTATTTTATTTACTAGGGGTACCTTAACGAAACGACCCCGTTTAGTTTAGTTAGAAAAATTAGGAAATTCGCCCACCTTACTTGCTACAACGGCTAGTTCTAGCATCATCATGTGAATGTTTAATGCAGCGTCCCAAATTCAAAACCCATGGTTGTCTAGGTCTTATCAGGAACGCCTATGTCTTATCATGTGACCGTTTAATGCAGCATCATCATGTGACCGTTTAATTAAGTAATTTTTAAATGAATTAAATGCATGAATAAATTTAAACTAGTTTGTTATGTATGTGTAAAAATTAAGCTAAAATTAATTACTGTTTTGTTTTGTTTCAGCCTGCTCGTGTTCTGGAAACGAGATGTGTTTGTGCCGTACCACCTCCACACCCGTTGATGGAGCCATACTTGGACATAGTGGGGTTTCGTCGTGTCAGGATGCCCGCATGGACGTTAGATCGGGCATTGATTAGTGCATTGGTGGAGAGATGGAGGCCTGAGACCAGCACTTTTCACCTACCTTATGGTGAGGCCATGATCACCCTGCAAGATGTGTCATTCCATGTTGGCCTTCGTGTAGATGGGGAGCCGGTGAGTGGTTGTGCTACATACTGGGAGAGACACTACAGTGGACGCAACATTTTTTACTTTTGTGAGGCGCTGCTAGATGTTGTTCCCCCCCCCCCCCCAACAGTTGAGCGTAAGGGGGGTTTTGTGACGCTGAAGTGGTTGATGAGTCTTGTTGCCGCTTTCGACGCAAAGGCTCATCCCACTGACATAGAGGTGCAGAGAATAGAGTACATTTGAGGTGGCTCCCACTGCTCAATGAATGGGATAGTATCGGTAGACGTAGTTGGGGATCAGCCGTGTTGGCCACATTGAACAGGGAGATGACAGGAGCTGTAAAGTATGACGTCACTGATATAGGAGGCTGTCATATCCTATTACAGTCATGGGCATGGTCGCGCTTGCCGACATTATTTGCAGGGCAGTTTGACATGATTTGTAGCCTCTTGTTTCGAGGTGAAAATTTAATTTATGAACCAAATAATAAATTTGAGATGATATACTTTTCTATCTAACCTTGGTTTTTTATTATAAATTGTAACTGGTGAGAGAACGTTCGACATATCACCAGGAAGTTGGAGGAGCGACTTCTCAGATTTAGGACAACATTAGACAACACCGGATTGCACAGGGTAAGGAAGAATAATGGTCATGATATTGAAAACCTTTTTTTATAATGTTTATAATGAAATATATCTTTTTTTGTTAAAATTTGTCACAATTTACATGGAGACCTTACGATGATGATCATGTTAGAGCAGTGATGCCGGAGTGGGTGTTTGCTGAGCGAGACTTGTGGCACTCTGACACCAGCCTCATCTGTTTAGCCACTGTAGAGTGGCACTATGCGGAGAGAGTGGTGCGGCAGTTTGGTGGAGCTCAGCACATACCGTATGCGCTGATGAACATCGACCAGCTATAGAGTGTCAATATACGCACGAAGAGGGAAGCTTGGTGGCCCAAAGAGCACGAAAGGTGGCATTTAGTCTGGGATGCACGACGACGGAGGAACATCCGTTTCGAGTTGTTCTACAGCCATCGGCCATCACGCGAGTACTTTGACTGGTACAGTGTGTCTCTGCACCGATTTCTAAGCCTGGATGGCCCTCCGCTGGACCCGACTTTTGTGTATGTTTTGGAGGACGATGTGCCACTCCATGCTCCACCTGTTCCCTCATTGATTCCGAGACCATCAGGAGCCGTAGATATGCGCAGCATAAATAGCAGACGACGTGCGGGTACTCGAGCGAGTGCACATCAGGTAGGAGTTCCTGATGTGAGGCAGGGGGGAGAACGCCGGCGTAGGGGACGCGGAAGGGGACGGGGACGGGGACGTGGTGCACAGTCAGAGGCCGAGCCACCGACTGAGCCAGACACCGAGCCTGATCCACAGCTCGAGCAACCGCCTGAGCCGCAGCAGCAGGATCAGGTTATAGGCCCTTCGGACCATGTTGTGACTCAGTTCCGCACGCCACCTTTGTATTCCTCATGGGGCTCATGGGGAAAGTCATCACACCAGTCACAGTACTATGTTCCTCAGCCTCAGGTACCAGACCCTGCATTCATTTATTCACATCAGATCCCGCAGGCACAGTTCAGGACTGGCCTTGCCGACGAGCAGCCTATATCTACACATTCTATTAGCACATCAGGGTTGATGGCGATGCTAGACCTGGATGACTTCTCATCGCCAACGTGGACGCCCAGATCACAGGCTTTGCTTCGCGATATTATGCTCGGTCCCGGATCACGCATAAAAGGTTCTTCATCACAGGTGCAGCGCGAGGGCACATCACAGCCTCCAGTTCGCACGTTTGATGATGACAGTTCACCGACCAATCAAGAGGACTCATCTGGTGATCCAGTTGACCCTCCCGATGTTGTGTCAGAGTCTGATTCTGGGGTGCAGCAGGATAGGCAGCAGCGATAGAGGCGGCGGCCGAGATGCGACACAAGAGGGTGCATTGGGGGTACGGAGCCACGACAAGGGAGGGGCGGACGTCGTAAAGAAACTGGTGGTCGCAGAGGTCGTGCAGGGAGTTAGATTTTGATTTTGATTTTTTATAATATAAAATCAAATGTTTTCAATTACTTTTACATTGTACTATGCATTTTTTAGTTGAATGTGAACCCTTTTCTTCTTTCATTTTAATATCGCGTTAATTGACAAAGCTGAGTATGAAAATTACAAAATAAATAAATAAAAATTACATATAGATACCTCAAATAAAAATAGTAAAAAAAAGCAACATGCCATTAGTTACTACATCTCTTAGTATAATAGTGGTCCAACCATAAGATAACAGTTCAAAGAACACTTAATCCTACGCTTAAGAGAAAACTTAAAAACAACCACATTATAAACAGTGATTACGAATTTAAATCATTAAGGATCAGCTAGATTGGGAATTAAGTGTTCCATGTCAGCGTACTTTACTTCTTCGTCGCGTTCATCGAAAATAGTTACCCCGAACCTTTTATGCTCGTCATAAATCAACCAAATTTGAAAATCATATTCTATCAAGTACTGGAACATAAATTCCCTCCAACCGTTGGTAAACCAGATTTCATCACCCCTTCTCTCACACTTAATGTCCCAGGTTTTTCCACTTGGTGTTTCCAACTTGACTTTACGTGGCAACTTTCGCCCATGAATATTAACAAATACCGTTGGCAGTTTCTGTAACAACGAATCCGACGGAATGAAAACGTTTTTTTGTGTGAGTTATTATACACAAAAAAATAGAAGGTTAAATTGGAAATAGTACGTACCATGTCATTCTTGTTACCGTCCTTAATGACAATGCATGTTTCATGCGTGTTAGGCCCTCCGAATGCCAACCCAAGATTCATCTTTCTTTTTGTTATGTGATTTATGCTAGGAACCTTAAGATTGCATTTGTTTATATAACGAAAAATTTCATCTTCGATTCAAATCGATTATTGAAGCAGATCATGGCTTCATATTCGATTCAAATCGATTATTGAAGCAGACCAATGCTTATCATATTCGATTCAAATCGATTATTGAAGCAGACCAACGATACTTGTTACATCATTATCGATTTAGATCGATAATGATAAAGACACAATTCTGACAAGAAATGAACACTCAACAATTTAGCAGTACATGCACATTGAAGGCCAGAAAACCATAATAACTTGTAGAATAACATAAAATCATGAACATTTAAATTTGCAGACAAACTACACCAGTAAAAACAGGTAAAAAATACTACAACCAACCATAATATGAAAAGACTACAACAAACATAAAATCATCCTGGGTAACAACAAACATAGAAAGAAAAGACCACAATAAACATAAAACAAAAATACTACAACAAACATAAATTTACTAATATAACTCATGGAACGTTGTTGGAAGACGACGATGAAGCTATAGCCGGGCACTTACGCCTACTATGTCCTGGCTGACGACAGAGCCCGCACCTTTTAGGCTGAGAACCTTCCACCTCATCCATCTCATTACGAATCCGGCTCGAAACTGGGCGACCCTCAGCTTTCCTCATATTCGCAAGATTAGGCCACAGCACCGAACCATTGTATGGAGGCCACAAATCTTCATTACGAATAGTAGCAAACTCCGTTCAGTACACATTACAAACAGATTCCATGCGGTAGACTTCATGGACAAAGGATCCCCAATCTAAATGGGCATCAAGTCACGCCGCAAATGCGTGACGACAGGGGTAGTGGAGCTTCTGAAATGCTCCGTGTAACCCCCTACTAGATAGCCCTTAATGCTTAAGTCATTTTAGGCTATTTCATAAGGGTCACCCTCTGTTATCATGTTTTATTCTTTACTTTAAAATATATATACACGGAAAATAGGCGGGAGTAAAATTTTCGCAATTTATTTACAATATAAAAATAAGGGCTTTAGCGGAATACATATTCGATAAATAATAAGCCATGCCAAGATATAAACTGAATAGTCTATCAAATAAATAACTCCCAACAATCAATGAACATATTAGGAATAAATATTAGGCTTTATCCCATAAGCCAAAGGCAATGACTTATGAGACTCCACCATAAATACATGTCAAATAAATAGCTGCCGGCTAACATAGGTCCGGACTTAAAATAAACAAAGCAACAACTGGAATAAATCCATAACTAGAAAGTAAATCAATGTATATAGGTCTATAAAGCGGAAGACTAAAAATAAACTAAGGCTGGGCCTGCTCCTCGCTAGCTCCATGGTCCTGCTCTGTCTGCTCCTCTATAATATGGGGGAAAAACATAGGGTGAGCACTAGGAAGTGACTCAGTAGAGGAAGCCGCCCCGGGTTTAATTAAGAAATGAGTGAAGTACCAAATTAACCCCCGAAAGATTTTGTCGCCGACAAAATCACCCCCAAAACATTTTAACGACAAAATAGCCCCCCAATAATGTTTAACGTTTGACAAAATACACACACCGTGAACTTTCTTCAACAGACGTTAACTACAGTGATGAGGTGGAATACACAGTGTCACCTTGGATATTTCTATACAATCAAAATCCCTAATTAGTGTCTCTTTCCCCAAATTTATGAATTGAAACTCTAAATCATCTTCTACTCTCTCCCTCATTCTCCCTAAAAAAGACACTAATTAGGGTTTCAATTCATAAATTTGGGGAAAGAGACACTAATTATGGATTTTGATTGTATAGAAATATCCACAGTGACATTGTGTGTTCCATCTCATCACTGTAGTTAACGTCCGTTGAAGAAAGTTCACGGTGGGTGTCTTTTGTCAAACGTTAAACATCATTGGGGGGCTATTTTGTCGTTAAAATGTTTTGGGGGTGATTTTGTCAGCGACAAAATCTTTCGGGGGTTAATTTGGTACTTCACTCTTAAGAAATAGGTGAAATATGAATGCATTCAATTCAGGTATTAGTTTAAAAAGAAGTCTTTTCCCGGAACGTCTTACCTAAGTGCGTCTTGACCATTTTAATTAAGCAATTAATATGACATAAATAAATAAAGTCTTAGTGTAGTGTACTAGTGCCCTTACACGTATAAAAATTGATAACTCATAAGATAACATAATACATTTAGCCAAACAACTTTATCTTGCATTAGTCAATCTTTGGCACTGCCCGCCCTTCTATAATCCTCCACATCACCGGCCCCTAGGCATGAGCTCATCTTATACTATGGGGAGAGGGGGTAATTCACCTTCCCTTAACAATGAGGTTGTAATGCCGAGGTTGCCATTCTTCCCTTAACAACTCTCATTGTAATGCTGAAGGCTACAATGTTTTACTATAGTTGTAACTGTGTCTTTGCGTCCCTTTTGACGACTTTGCCTTGTCTTACAAGATATATACATATATATAGCATAATAACATCACATAACAACATGTAAACATACATCAGAAATCATCCAAACGTATATAGATCATGCATAAATCGTATATAACATTTATATGGATCGTAGAACACATTAGGGTACACAAAAGGGTCAAAACAGTAAATTTTCATAAAATCTGCAGCGTTGTAATCGATTACATCGGGAATGTAATCGATCACTGTAATCGATTACACAACCCTGTAATCGATTACCAGAATGCCATGTTTACTCGCGATTGGAAATTCTCAGCTCGTAATCGATTACGAACCCGTGTAATCGATTACGAACGCGAGAAATCAGATTCTAGGGTTTCAAAAACACAATTTTTATAAGCCAATGGCTAAAACTCAGATCTAGAATCATCCCAATCGGTAGAAAACACAAACAACAAAGAATCAATCGGTGGAATAATTTTGAGAACACTTTTACATCCATAAAACACTTTCTTCTCGAAATTCAATCGGTAAAAATAACCCTTTTATGAACCATAATGGGAAAAACGAACGTCAACAATAATATCAACAAACATACATCATTATGCATGAAAATATAGTGAATATTGAATGTCTAGAACCCCTACCTCTCGTAGACCTCCTATGCTATGCGTAGAGACACCCCTTTCCTTCTCACTTTCTCTCTAGCCCCACGAACGGTACAAGAATGGCTTCTTTCAAAAATGGAAACGGTAGAAGTGTTCTATTTGAAGAGGGGATTAAGAATATATGGTTTGCTTTGTGGTTGGATGAGAGTTGATATGGGTTTGGGGTTGTGGAAGGGTTATGGTTTTTGAGTTTGAGAGAGAGAGAGTAGAATGGAGGCACAAGGATTGATGGAGGCTGCCAAGAAAGATTTGGAATGTTAAAATTAGGTTTTCTGAGTGGAGGCTAGGGTAGGTATTATATAGAGGTGTTGTGGGGCCCACTCTTGACCTAAAAACGCACTAAAAACTCTAACTGCGCAGTCTGTAATCGATTACACGAATCTGTAATCGATTACAGGCTGTAAAAATGCACAGATTCGTAAAAGTGTGCAGTGTAATCGATTACCAGCCCGTGGTAATCGATTACTGGGCTGTAAAATTGCCCCAAAACACTCCTAAAACGTCCCAACTCGTGCCATACTTATACATACATCATTTCTACCCTCATTTATCATTAAAACATTTAATATAACACATAAATACATAAAATTCAAACACATACAACATATAAAGGTTTATTAAGGAGAAACTTATCCACTCCAACTTAATTAAATTTCTAACTAAGGTCAATTACTCTTAATTTCACTTAATTAGAACCTAATAAAAGTCGGGGTATTACATTTCTCCCCCCTAAAAAGAATTTCGTCCCGAAATTCGACACTACTGAGACAAGAACAAAACATGACATGCCAGCTCTTACCCTCGCGGAGACTCGAGGGGAAGTCCACACACAAGCAGCTAACCCGAACAAACAGGTTATGCGGAAACTAGACCACGTTGGCTGCCATACATAAAAGAACCAACTCAACTTTTTAGTTAGGGCCAATCTGACCAAAACGCGAAACCACTTTTGTTTGTTTATCAAAATCTAGAACAAACTTTGCTTTTAAATCACATAAAACAACAGCTTTGGAAGTAAATCATTTTCAAATCATAAACACGTTCATGGGTGATAAGACTTTTCTACGCCCAAAGCCGTAGACCGAAAAGAAAATCATTTGGGATAAATTTTAAACAAGACAAGTTTTAAGAGAGATAGGTTCTCAATGCCAAACTAAGTCACAGGAAATCATCTCCAACGTGGAAAACAAGTTCAAGAATAAAAACATCTGCTTGCATAAACATAAGGACAACCGAAATACATTTCCCAAGATAAAGGCACGATTCCACCACCTTACATGACACAAGTTGATGCTTACGTTCCTAAGGTCCAAAATTCAACACAAATGTCTTCTTCAAGAAGCTTAATCTCTATTTTCAAAACAACATCTTAGAATTTTTATTTTATTTATTTATTTATTTATTTATTTATTGAAAACCCAAGTTGATTCCCAATTCCTAGTAGTCCAAAACACATTTACTTCATTTCCAAAAACTAATTATAAAGCTCAAAACCTTTTCGCTTTGCAATTAAAGGCAATTCTAGACTCTCAAAATAGACTTTAGGTTTCTCACATCCACTCAAATGAAAGCATATTACCTTTACTCCTACGACCTTTAATCACATAAGTTTTCACCAAACATATAAGGAAATCGCTTTCGAAAACTTCATTCAAGTTATATTATACTATTACTTCAGAAACCATCTACCCATGCCCAAAACACACTATTTTAATAACCACAAAAACCAGGAAATCACATCGGACCCTACGACTCATAATCACAACTGACACGGTAAGAGATCCCCGAGGTATTTTCAAACAACACAAAAACAATTTTCAAGTTCACAACTGAACGATTTGTGAAAAAAAAAAGCCTTAAAGAACTCCATACCTTAAGGTCGATGGGGTATGGAATCATTTTCTAAAGCCAAAGTTGAAAACAAAACATCATTTTGATAAACTTTCGTGATCACTTGAAAATTCTTCGACGTACATCCAAAGCCACTAGGAGGAATGTGCTCATGATGGCATGATGGGGTATGGTATAACTAACTCTTACATGGCTCCCCAAGGATTCTATTAGGTCTTACTAACGACATGCGTAAAAGGGAAGACCCTTCCTTAACACTTAACGGTATGAGTGTGGTGTTTGGGAGACTAATGGATCTTGTGGTTTGGTGGATTTGGGACATATGTGGTGGCTTGTAGTGATGGGGCTCGTGTGGGTACATATGTGAGAAACCAAAGAGTTTCCTAAGGAGAAGTAGGCTGTATTTATGGAGTGTTGTCTCACTCTAGGACCGTGCAAACGGTGTGGATAGAGAAGGGTTTCTTCTCAACTTAGAGTACCCGAAGGGTAGTGTCTTAGAAATTCGGAATGAAACGGGACAGAACATGGTCAAGGAATATCTTTGGTAGTTGGCAGTGACGGGAACCTAATAATGGTGCAAGGGCTCATATGTTTTAATGTACGAGAGAGGGTACCTAGAGGTGTAAAGGCTTACATCTATCAATGTATGTGAGGACGTAAGGTATCCCTAAAAGGGAAAAAGGGTTCAACTAGAAGGACATGATTATTCCTAAGAGTTATCCCATCGTGGCTGTGAAAGCGGCCGAAGCAAAAACACTCTTGTTTATTAAAATCGATTCGCCCAACATCTTCTTGAAAACATGGGCTGAAAACAAGTTGAGAAAACAAGTCTTTTCGTTCACATGTAAAACCCTTTTCGAAAAACACTTTTCACTTTATTTTCTAAACAAAACAAGAGTGTGATTAACACACTGAAAATCATATGGAGGCCAAAATCAACCAGGGATGAGTAACCATCCATGGTTACCTAGCCAAGGCAGCCAACTCTTAGTCAGGGTCAACTATCCTTAACAAATCTTGACTAGACCTTAACTAAACTACAAGTAGCTCAGCTTCAGGCCTAGACGTGCATCACACAATTCCCACCGTACTCACGTACTAAATGGGTTCCAAACAATGATGATTAAGGCTAGTCATCACCGTAACAACACAAACAAGCGAATTGTAAGTGCTTACCCCTGGTGAGATCATCTGGCAGCTCTGCGTCCTCTGGACAGACTGTGAGCACACGCATCTGGTGTTGTGGCCTAGAGGAGGAAGAAGGTTGGAATCCCATCCACTTGCAACCCCTTACATAATGGCCTAACTGGCCGCAGCGATAACAAACATTCTTACCAAGGCGACAAGCCCCAGTGTGAAGCTTGCCACACGTGGCACATGGTTGTAGGGTGGGTAATGCCTGAGGTGATGTTGGCTGCAGAGGTCGAGGCTGAGACTTGGTCCTTGGTGACTGAACATAAGGCTGAAAACGAGTGCGGGGCTGGCGCCTAGACTGTGAACTCTGGCCTGGTGGGTCTGCACTTGCTACCACTTCTTCAGTCTCGGTGTACTTGATCACTTCCAGGACGCTCTCTAGAGCACAACACCTTGCGACCAAAACGGGAAACTCCTTAATCTCCAAAAGAATCACCATGATTCGTAACTCAGGCCTCAACCCACACAAGTACCTGCTGCATCTGGTGGCCTCAACCAAATCACTCGACGGAAAACGGGAGAACTTAATCAACTCGTTGAACCTCTCATTATACTCTGAGACTGACATCGTACCCTATTGTAGTGCGAGGAACTCCCTTTCCTTGGCGTGCATGATTGACTCCGGAAGGTACTTCTCGTGAAAGAGGATCTTGAATTGTTCCCAACCAATGGAGGTACCGACAACCTCCAAGACATTGCACACATCTGACCACCAAACTCCAGCTTCACCCACTAGCATAAGGGCTGCATGCGCAACCTTCTGTTCTTCTGGATATGACATATCTGTAGCCACCTCTTCCATCTTGAGGATCCAGTTGATAGTCACACTCGGATCGGGAGACCCGGCATACATGAGGGAATTAACCTCACAGGAACCAGAGACTCGCAGGTGCTGAGAAGCCTCTTCCTGACTGTAACAATCAGACTGCCTATGATGACTCTTGCATTGCTTCACGTGCTTCTTGCCATGAGATGTCCTTGCTGAAGCGCCTTGGTCGTTCATGGTGGAAGAAACGTTCCTAATACGTCTGCTAGGTGTCATGTCCCTGTGCACACAAAACAATCAACATCGAGTTGATCAGGCTCCATATCAATGCTAGGTATGCATAGTTACTCTAACAGTCAAGCAAAACGGTCATGCACCTCAACACTAACTAAGACACATAAGAGGCTTTACGCATGACATAGCTACCGTACATGCTACAAAAGCATAACAGGTCCATTACCTCAAGCCCTGTAGGATAGACCTGCTCTGATACCAAAATGTAACCCCCTACTAGATAGCCCTTAATGCTTAAGTCATTTTAGGCTATTTCATAAGGGTCACCCTCTGTTATCATGTTTTATTCTTTACTTTAAAATATATATACGCGGAAAATAGGCGGGAGTAAAATTTTCGCAATTTATTTACGATATAAAAATAAGGGCTTTAGCGGAATACATATTCGATAAATAATAAGCCATGCCAAGATATAAACTGAATAGTCTATCAAATAAACAACTCCCAACAATCAATGAACATATTAGGAATAAATATTAGGCTTTATCCCATAAGCCAAAGGCAATGACTTATGAGACTCCACCATAAATATGTAACACCCCAATTTTTTGAGTCAAATAACATTTATTTTAAGCCAAAAATAGACATATTTGATACAACTTATTTCACAATATTAACTTATTTTCACAAATAAATTACGTCATAATGTAGGTTTAAAGCTATACTAATAAAATTATTAATTTTAAATTTTTCAGAATAATATATGATAAGTAAACTAATAAATTATTAATATATGATACACGCAATATGTTTTGATGTATTAGTTCAAAGACAAATTACTATGCAAGGCATAGTAAAGCCCGTGATTCTTTCAAATTATTAAGGTTACTATGCACTTTTTATTTTATTATATTATTTTATTCTTAATAGTAATTTACTATGCATGATATTATTATATTTTACTATGCACTATTCATTATTTTATTATTATTTTTATAATATAAATAGAGGGGGGAGGGGAAGCAGAATCACAACCGAGAGAGAAGAAAGAATAAGGGAAAGAAAGGAAGAGGAAAAAAAAAGGAGAGAGAGAAAAAAAAAGGTGTGAATTTAGGTAGAATAATTTCTTAGTATGCTCTGTGGTTGCAGTTTTATTTGATCTTCCACAACAGAAAAGAATTATTCTTAGATAAAATAATGTCAAGTGAGTCTCAATAAAAGTGTTTGTACGGAGATACTGCCCATAAATACGAGAGTACTATTCACATATACTGTCACTATTCACGATATTATTCATTGTCACTATTCACGATACTATTCACAGGCACTATTCACGATACTATTCACAGACACTATTCATACGGGTACTATTCATACGGGCACTATTCATATGGTACTATTCATACGGCACTATTCACAGATACTATTCATACAGACGATATTTTCACATTATAAAGGTAGATATGGACTTTTTCTTTCAAAAATTTACTCATGACTGCTCTATATATTATATGTAAAATTTTTATGATTTATTTATGATTCTTTTATACTCATTTTATGTTATGATGTTAATATTATTATCATATGATATGAAAAGAATGAGATTTCCTTTGGCCTTCCTAGATGCTGGCTATAGTAAAACCCCTCGACCTTCCTAGATGCTGGTTATCTTAAAGTGGCGACGGTCACGGATTGAGCTCATATCCTTAGAAAAGAGAAGCATACCATTAGCGGTATGTTGAGGGTAGATATGTTTATAAGGATCTCTCATTAAGAAAGTTCAAAATGAATAAGATGTTATGATGCATGTTTATGAAATTTTATTTTCGTTGGGAAATTTGTGGTCATGATATTTTCCGTGGTTGACACGGTGGAATCACCATTAGTTCGAAAATTATTTTTTTAACCATGTTCATTATCTACTGAGAATTTTTAATTCTCACTATATCTATTACGTGGTGATTTTAGATTCATCCAAGAAAAATTTAGAGGAAGACTAGCTCCTCCAGGTGTCAGAAATTTACAAGACTTGTATGCAGAATAAACTTGTGAATTTCTACTATTGTATATAACCAATGGTCATACGTATTTGTATTAGACTATTATGTTTGTAAGTTATTAGTTCTGAACTTGATATTATGATGTAACAATTATCAAGCCTAGCCTAGCTAGGGTGTTACAAAATACATGTCAAATAAATAGTTTCCGGCTAACATAGGTCCAGACTTAAAATAAACAAAGCAACAACTGGAATAAATCCATAACTGGAAAATAAATCAATGTATATAGGTCTATAAAGCGGAAGACTAAAAATAAACTAAGGATGGGTCTGCTCCTCGCTAGCTCCATGGTCCAGCTCTGTCTGCTCCTCTATAATATGGGGGAAAAACATAGGGTGAGCACTGGGAAGTGACTCAGTAGAGGAAGTCGCCCCAGGTTTAATTAAGAAATAGGTGAAATATGAATGCATTCAATTCAGGTATTAGTTTAAAAAGAAGTCTTTTCCCGGAACGTCTTACCTAAGTGGGTCTTCACCATTTTAATTAAGCAGTTAATATGACATAAATAAATAAAGTCTTGGTGTAGTGTACTAGTGCCCTTACACATATAAAAATGGATAACTCATAAGATAACATAATACATTTAGCCAAACAACTTTATCTTGCATTAGTCAATCTTTGGCACTGCCCGCCCTCCTGTAATCCTCCACATCACCGGCCCCTAGGCATGAGCTCATCCTATACTATGGGGAGAGGGGGTAATTCACCTTCCCTTAACAATGAGGTTGTAATGCTGAGATTGTCATTCCTCCCTTAAAAACTCTCATTGTAATGCCGAAGGCTAAAATGTTTTACTATAGTTGTAACTCTGTCTTTGCGTCCCTTTTGACGACTTTGCCTTTATTAATGTCTTACAAGATATACATATATATATAGCATAATAACATCACATAACAACATGTAAACATACATCACAAATCATCCAAACGTATATAGATCATGCATAAATCGTATATAACATTTATATGGATCGTAGAACACATTAGGGTACACAAAAGGGTCAAAACAATAAATTTTCGTAAAATCTGCAGCGTTGTAATCGATCCGATGTAATCGATTACTATAATCGATTACAGAGACCCTGTAATAGATTACCAGAATGCCATGTTTACTCGCGATTGGAAATTCTCAGCTCGTAATCGATTACGAACCCGTGTAATCGATTACGAAAGCGAGAAATCAGATTCTAGGGTTTCAAAAACACAATTTTTATAAGCCAATGGCTAAAACTCAGATCTAGAATCATCCCAATCGGTAGAAAACACAGACAACAAAGAATCAATCGGTGGAATAATTTTGAGAACACTTTTACATCCATAAAACACTTTCTTCTCAAAATTCAATCGGTAAAAATAACCCTTTTATGAACCATAATGGAAAAAACGAACGTCAACATTAATATCAACAAACATACATCATTATGCATGAAAATACAGTGAATATTGAATGTCTAGAACCCCTACCTCTCGTAGACCTCCTATGCTATGCGTAGAGACACCCTTTTCCTTCTCACTTTCTCTCTAGCCCCACGAACGGTACAAGAATGGCTTCTTTCAAAAATGGAAACGGTAGAAGTGTTCTATTTGAAGAGGGGATTAAGAATATATGGTTTGTTTTGTGGTTGGATGAGAGTTGATATGGGTTTGGGGTTGTGGAAGGGTTATGGTTTTTTAGTTTGAGAGAGAGAGAGTAGAATGGAGGCACAAGGATTGATGGAGGCTGCCAAGAGTGATTTGGAATGTTAAAATTAGGTTTTCTGAGTGGAGGCTAGGGTAGGTATTATATAGAGGTGTTGTGGGGCCCACTTTTGACCTAAAAACTCTAACTGCGCAGTCTGTAATCGATTACACGAATCTGTAATCGATTACAGGCTGTAAAAATGCACAAATTCGTAAATTTGTGCAGTGTAATCGATTACCAGCCCGTGGTAATCGATTACTGGGCTGTAAAATTGCCCCAAAACACTTCTAAAACGTCCCAACTCGTGCCGTACTTATACATACATCATTTCTACCCTCATGTATCATTAAAACATTTAATATAACACATAAATACATACAATTCAAACACATACAACATATAAAGGTTTATTAAGGAGAAACTTATCCACTCCAACTTAATTAAATTTCTAACTAAGGTCAATTACTCTTAATTTCACTTAATTAGAACCTAATAAAAGTCGGGGTGTTACACTCCGCAATCACAGTTACGCTCTGACAAAGATAACCTGAAGGTCCTATATGTTGTGTTGTCCACCTCCCCTTTTTTCTAAAATCATATACTCGATTGAATCTCGAGTCACGCATGTGGCATGCATATCATGCAACACTTTCCGATGCTTCTCCATTTCGCCCATCAGGAACTCAGAAAACCTTTGACCCGCCGCAAGTTGGGTCTGCGATTCAGTTCCCTTCCTAACAAATAGCTTCACAAGACGGAGGTAGGTTGACCTCACAATAGCTGTTACCGGAAGACTGTGGGTGCCCTTCATTACTGAGTTAACACACTCCGAGAGGTTGGTGGTCATGTGCCCGAATCTACGCCCTTCATCAGCATACTGTGTCCATCTATCATGGGGTATGTTGTTGACCCATGCAGCAAATTGTGGGTCCAGCTCTGCCAACTGGGAATGCCAATACAAAAATTCATTATATGTCTTTACATACCCAGCACACTTCACTAATCGCTTACCCTCTTTGCTCTTGAAATGAACCATGAAGTTTGAAGCAATGTGCCTGATGCAATATGCATGATGTATTGTTGGTGGAGCCCAACCACTTCTAGCAGATTCAAGCACCGCTGTAATTGCCTTGTGCCTGTCAGAAATTACAAGAATGCCCTCTTGAGGAGTGACATGCCGACAGAGGATGGTAAGGAAAAAATTCCATGATTCCTTGTTCTCACCCTCAACAATTGCAAAGGCAAGGGGCAATATATTAGAGTTGTCATCCTGTGCAATGGCCATAAGAAGGGTACCTCTGTACTTCCCATATAGGTGAGTGCCATCAATAGTAATGAAAATCTTACAATAAGGAAATGCGGCAATGCATGGTGGAAATGACCAGAAAACACGGAGAAACATGCGTAAATTTGGATCATTGAAACCTGGAAATGGCATATTTTGAAACATCACAATGGTACCTGGCATAAAGGTCTGCAAGCCGAGCAACCATCTTGGCAGATCTCTGTAGGATGCTTCCCAATCACCATATATCTGTGCAATTGCCTTCTGCTTGGCCATCCACACCTTTCTGTATGTCGTTCTACAGCCCAACTTTTCCTCAACTCCAGCCTGCAGCACCTTAACTGAAATTGTCGAATCCCTCTGTATCACGTCACAAATGTTTGAACATATGACGTGATAATCCATCTGCGGATTCTGTTGTGGGACATTAGCAAACACACAAGTGTGTGGCTCCTCCAATTTCTTAATCTCCGACATCCCCGTCTTCTTCCGAAGTATGACTCTGACATTCCACATGTACCTGCTTCCATATTGCACACAACTGCAATGCAACCTGGAGGCATTTGATTCGTACACTTTGTATGGTATCTGTTTTTGAATGCTGTATATATTAACAGCATACTGGGCGGCTTCTTTTGTTCGGAACTGTTGACCCACAACTAAACCTTGCTCAACATTTACTGCAGCAGCATCCAAGTCAATATCGCCTCTAAGTGAACTGAAATTCAATGATGAGTAGTGCTCTGCAACCGCTTGAGATTGTGTTTGAGACAGTACTGGCCCTGTAAGCGCGATTTCTTCAACATCTTCATCTTATCCGCACGGTGTAGCGTCAGCTGCCTCTTCTATTGGTTCATCTGAATCTGCATCTTGAAAGAAATTTGGTGTGAACTCAAACCAACCAGGCGAACCAATTGTCTGCAACGGTTCTGCACTCTGCACCACAGGTTGCGCAACTTTCCTTGCCAGATCCGCAAAGCTAAGGGAATGTGCATCATCATCATCATCCCTCATTGAACTGGTTCCAGCACCACTTGCACCCTCACCTGCCTCAAATGATTGCGGAAAGAATGTTGGAACAGGTCCTCTTGAACTGAATTTGCGTTCCTCAAGTTCGACGTACAACTCAAAAAGTCGAACCTCGGGAAACTTCATCTGATACCCAAGCATAATATTGACATCTGCATCACTGCGAATGCGATATTTAGTGTATAGGTGCCCGGTGGGACCCATACTCATCGGCATTCTATACAGCATTTTCTTGATCTGCTTCCCTGCCTCATCAAGCGTTTCAAGAATTATGCTTTCCAGTTGAAGCAGATTAATGCCTTCTTGCACTACAATACAAGAGGGGTCATTTGCAGTGAACGTGATTCCATTTGCTGTTGTTATTATATCACAATTGTGATGCACAAAAATATAATAACAATCAGCCATTTTTTAAGTAAGAAATTTAGTAGAAGAGAGAAGTGTAGAATGAGTATTTAGTAGAAGAGAGAAAGTGTGAATGAGTATTGGATGTATGAAAAATGAATTGAGCGTGCATATTTATAAATTTTATTTCCATAATTCGATTCAAATCGACTATGCATACAATTTTTCAATTTTTTTAACCATAGTCGATTCAAATCGACTATCCTTGCAAAATTGCAAATTTTTTTGTGCTATAGTCGATTCAAATCGACTTTAATACAGAAAAATGCTCTACCTATTCACGTAACTAATTCTACAACTACCTATATACATATTTAACTATTTTAAAGTACCTATTTACATAAAAAAAAACCAAATATCTCCTATCAATAATTACCATAATATAAAAATTTATAGAGATTATTAGTTAGTTAACCGAAGAATTTTTTTAAAAAAAAGTCATTAATAAAAAATTAAATCAATCAATAATTATTAAACAAATTTAGTTAAAAAAATATATAATGTATTGTATATTTGTTCACGTACACCAAATGAAAAAGAAAAATTTTCTCATTGCAAATCTGATTTTTTTCACATACACCAAATTTACCTGAAAATTTTTGTGTTGATTGAAAGTTATCCCATAATATCAATTTGAATTGATTGAAAATTTTTCTTTTTTTTAACAAATCATGATTATATTCAGCTATAATATCTTCTATAAATAATTACCATAATATAATTGATCAGACCTATAATATCTCCTATCAATTATTATATTTAATGATAGAATATATTAAATCAAGAAAAGGAATTAAGTGAAATTTTTTAAAACATAAAAAATTGAAAAATCTGATAAAATGACATACACGTAGCAGAGAATTTAATGCATGAGGTTTGTAAATATTATATGTATAGATATAGTTATCTTTCAATCATATATATTCTCACGTATATATTCTCATCATATATATTTCAATCAAATCAATTTAAATAAAATATATATCACATCAGTAATGTTACATGTACAACTATGTGCGTCAACCTAATAGCCAACTAATCTAAAAAAGGTAAGAAATAATTAAATGTAATTGATACTATATTATACATAGTCACTTTCGTCATAAATGGCCTTCTATCACGGCTAAAACGGAAAAATAACCAAACTCTCTCACACAAGTATATTCCCAATTTTCATATAAATTAATTAATGTCATGCGGCTTGTAATAAAAAAATGGTATAATATATATTACACATACAAATTAAAGCATATTACACATGTCTTCTTGTAAAACAAAATACACATACCAATTAGAGCTCGCTACACATGTCAATTAAAAATATTACATGTACCGATTTAAGTGGCTGACATATAATCAACACACTACATATAGCACATATTTTACAATTATAATACATAAAAAATATTGCAATTAAGTAATTATAATACACCTAACATTGTAATTAAATTGTACATACCAAACAAAGAAGTTACTAATACAAAAAAAAAGTATTTTACAAATAAAATAAATAAAAGATATATATATATTACACATACTAAATAAATGACATTACACATACCAAATAAAACATAATACACATATCATATTAAGGGTATTACACGTACAAAATAAAGTATATTAAACATAATAAATAAATAATATTGCACGTATCAAATAAAATGTATTGCACATATCAAATAAAGGGTGTATGTATGGATTAATTGTATGTGTGAGTTAATATAATTGTATATGTAAAATATTAAATTCAACATGTGTAATTGTATGTGTGAACAAACCTTGAAATTTGAGCGCTGCAATTGTTGTTAATCAAAATAAGTTTTAAGTGATCCAAAAATTTATAAGAAATGAGAATTGTCTCTAAGCTTTGCATTTGTTACATTGGCGTCATGGTTATGCTCACACCACAAGCACAAGTCTGCAACTCAAAGGAACAATCAGGTTTCTCATGTTATTGTTGTAGAATTAAAAGTAAAATATGGATTAAATATTTTTGGTATATGAATTCATTCTATGCGTAAGAGAATTTATTATAAAAATCAATTACTATATTAAATTGATATGGTATTTATACTTTATTTTATTCTTTTTTTCATTTTGATTGTTAAGCATTAAATGAGTTGGCAACAAGTTGGCTACCTATTGTTATACCTCTAGACATTCTCATATCCCATATATGATATGATATGATATATATGTTATAATTTCTATTCTAATTGTATAATCAATGTTTTTCTTTTCATGGAGTGAGTCATTCACCTCTCTTGTACAATCAATATTTTTCCTTTTATAGATCAAATCATTAATTCATTTTTTCTTATACAGTCAGTATTTTCCTTTCACAAAGCAAACAATTCATTAATTTTGTACAAAAGTTGTAACTTTTGTGCATCCAAAAAATCTAATTCTGATCAAACTCGTATTCACAACACCTGACCGTGCACCGAGATAGCGGCTAATTCAGAAGAAGGAAGGAACGTGAGTCATGAGCTTGGCAAAAAAAAAAACAAATATAAAAAAAAAACAAAAAATGGAGCATTGGAGGAAGAGAAAATTGTGAAAGAGAATGGGATTCATTCTCTCAATGATGATGAGATTCTGGGAAACGCAATGGTGAGCCCAATTGTAAATATCATTTGCTTTGAAGTGGTTGTTTAAGTTGTATAAATGAATATGTTCAAACTTTTGTTCATTCTACTTGAGACTTTGTCAAATGAACTTGCATTTTAATTCAATGTTTCAACTTTATTTCTCTTACTTTCTTCATTTCTTCATGTCTTTTCTTACCACTTTTCTTCATAATCTTACAATTCTCAACTCATCATTTGTGTATATTTTACACCATACACTTCGTTTTTTCCACCTTACGCAATTATAACCCAAAAGTTTAAATTGCCAAAGAAAAGGACTTTTGTGGCTCATCAATTGATTTCTTGTTGCAATTGAGCATAATAACCATCAATCTAATAAAAGAAAAAAGTTTAGCAGCATTCAAAGAAGACTCTGATGAAGGAGGCGTCCAATAGGGGCATCAAAGGATAAAGAAGCCAAAATTTTTTGTAAGCAGCCAAGAGTCGTATTTCATGATGCTCCAAAAAAAAATCAATAAATGAAACTCATAACCTCTATCTTTTGTTCTTGATTTTTATTGTTCTAAATTAGTTCTAACACTCATACACAATTCATCTCATCCATTTCATCAATTTCAAAATCAGTTCACACACATACACTCCAATTTCACCATACATCATTAAAAGACAAAAATTCAATATAATTCTTGCATCATTTCCATTCTAACCATACAATTCATATTCAATTAGCTTCAAACATCATCAATTTTGAGCTATGCTTCATTATTGGATTTTTTTATTGCAAGAATTAAGCTTCCTAAAGGTTCAATTCTAGAGTCCTAACTTGAATTCTTATCACTCTTGCTATTTCAGACCCTCATGTCACTTTCCCTCGTTCTCATATCACTTTCCCTCATTCAGACCTTGTTGCTATTTCAGACCCTCAAGTATTCATCTGACCCTTGATGTGCATGGCCTTAGTTATTCCCCATTCCACCTTAGAGGGTCATTCCTTTTTCCCCACCCTGTTCTTAGTTGTTGCGTTGCTGATGACCCCCTTGGTACAAGACAATATCTCCGCAAGGGTTCCTCTTGTTCAACCCTTCACCTTCACTCAACTTTGGATATGTCCTTCCTTTGATGGGTGTCATCTCCCTCAACTTCTTTTACATTCATCTCCAGCAATTGTTCTTCATCAGACTACATCCACTTACTTTTTGAGATTATGGTGACCCTTGTATTGATCTCTTAGGGATATGACCGTAATCTTTAATTTGCAGGGACCACAACAGGTGCACAACTCAATTTCATGCAAGGCTATGAAGGAAGAGCACCATACTCACAAGACAATAAGACCCCAGTCTCGTATACTCTGTTCTGAGCTTGCATTTGATCTCTTCCCATAATTAAACCACAATATTGTTGTTTCAACATATACTCCAGTAACACTTGTTGGTACTGAGGTGCGTGGTGAGGGAGGTTGTTGACAACTCCTATCCCGTGGAAATCAGTTTTGGCATCCAACTTCAGCTTCGTGACTTGACCTGTGGTGGAGAAAATGATGCCCCAAGGGTCGTTCTTGGCGGAGGACAGTGGATTAATGCGGAGGCAACCACCTTCGAGACTTCCATACTCCTTGGCTTTATTTTCCTTCTTGGAATGAGTTCCAAAAGTATTATAAATCATATATATTTCACTTATCTTTATGTTTTAGACTCCACTATCGACACTACCATTTTTTCCTCGTCCTCTACCTTTGGTTTCAGATTCATTGTCTCGATAATGAGCTTGGGCTACGTTCTCAACTCTTTTTCTGCTGCCTTTTTTTCCGTCACAGGTCTTAGTCCTCTTCAGCAATAGCTTCGCCAAGATCCATCGCACTATTGTTGGCGTCGCATGACGTCGTGTGATCGCCATCTTCTCTGGTGACATCTACCCTCAACCTCAAATCTCATCACGTCGTCGTCGATCGTAGTCATTGTCCACAGATCTGTCATCAATGCCAATAGTAGCATCATCGTAGTCGCCACCTTTGTAACGAGCCACCATGGGAGAAAGCTTCAAACTTTATCTCTCTAGGAACACTTCATATCTCCTTCTTACCTCTACCAAGCTCTTTACTTTATGGGACAACATGGTTTCAGGGGTTGATAAGGTCTCAAGGATTATGGTCTTGGACCCTTGCTGTTTCTCTCCCTCTTTTCCCGGTTGCTCTGCCAAGGTTACAAGTGATGGTGTCAGGGCCTCTCTTCCTCCTTTTCAATCATTGTTTCTTCTCCCCGGCAACAACGCCAAATGTTTCGGTCCAAAATTTAGTATTTGAATTTAGACTCAGGTTCGTAAACTTGTGAGGAGATTAATATTTGTATTCCAAAAATTGAATATTTTTTTAAGGAAAAAGAAAAGATAAGAAGCAAGCAGTGGGAAGAAGAAGAGGAAGAAGCAAAACATTTTCATAGAAAAATTCAAGAAACTCAGCCTGTCAGCTGTGTGCCAAGAGCAAAAGTGTCCAACCCAATGTCTCAATCTGAGGGAAAACCAAAATTCATCCTCCATTTTTCTAATCTAGTGACCCTCCTACCTTCTGTACCACCTCGTCCCACCTTGAGCCTCACGTTCCCCTCTCTATTAGCGTACTCTACCCCTCTCCTTCACTAGCTTTTACGTGTAAACCATATTTAAGTAATCTCCCTCTCTTTGATTGACATTATTAGATACTAAAAGATGTTTGATGCGCCCTAGGATTTTCACTTTGCTTACTGGTTTGGATAAAACAAACCACTATTTTCACTTTTTCTATTTATGGATAAAAAAGGAAACAACTCCTAACAAAAATACTACTTATCCAACACTATTTTACTCTCTCTTTCTCTTTCTCAGCCCAACTATTTCATAACTTCTACACAGACTCTCTACACTCCCTTCCCTACTCTCATGGACCCTTGAGGATGAGCTTTGCTTGGTGACACATTGGGCTGCCTTTCCCAAACTTGGTCCAAGAAATGAGTGTCACTTTTCAAAGTCTGCCACTCCACATAGGCTTTAGTTTCCCCTAGCAGACCATTGGACCTAAGCTAGAAACAAGTCTTCCCTTAAGCTCTTTCCTGGAACGTCGTGGCCCAACTTCCGACAATCTTCGAGGTTCAGCACAACAAAAAGACCCCATAATAAGTTACATTTTACCAAGAATAAAAAAGTGAATTAAATAAAAGAATAATATATAAAAAGGGTATTTTCAACAAACAATAATTTGTTCACTAGTACATAAAAAATGTGTTCACTAATGCATAAAAAATGTGTTCACCAATAAATAAAAATTTTCACTTAACACTCTTTCTTGCATGGCAGAATCATCAAGTCCATGCCTGTTGGGAAAACATTGAATCCATAAAAAACCCCAAGACCATTCATATTAAACCATGGAGAAGATAAAGAAACAAATGCGGAAGCGTACCTAAATGCCATAGAAATTGATTGATGCTTTGGGTCTCTTTAGTTCTTGATCTACAAGGTTGATTTGGTTCTTGATCTTCCAAACTAGTGAGTGTTACTTAGGATTCTACCTTTCTACTGATGGGATAACAGGAAAGGAGGCAACTCTCACAGTTTGGGGACCATAACCCTTTTATAAACAAACATAACCCTAGTTTCTAATTCAGCCCATCATAGAATTAGTAACTGGGCCCAAATGGTATCTACACATATCAAAGCCCATACTCACTTAGTAAGATGTTTATGCCCATACACTAATAATAATTAAATTTACCAGATCACTTTAATATTGGGCTAAACTTTATAATAGCACATATTTATATTTACACTAAGTCCATAAAAATTCTAACAATCTCCTACTTGGACATATGTGTATATATAAATACAAAACCATAACTTTATGAGCTCTAAATTTGCTATTACGTCGAAAACATCTTTAAACAATCTCGTCCATCAACTATGTTGATATAGGATCAAGGCAACTTTTGTCATATCTTTCATAACTAAGTTTTCCATGATCACAAACATCATCACAATTAAATGACATAGATCAAGCATGGATGTGTAGCATGGAAATTACACGTAATATGATCACACATGCATATTTCCAACTGGTCCAAACTTGATTCTTTATGAGATCAAATTAAATAATCCAGAGTGATAAACAAAACCATATACTTTATTTCTGCAGAAAATATCCATAAACTTAATGTGTGTCTAAAACACATGAGCATTCAAATACATACTCCCACTGAAACAATATATCATATAAAATGATAATACACCCAAATGAGTATGGAACTCATGAAAGACCATAAGTTTGATTTCCTTAGTAAGCGGATCCGCAATTTTAGAGTTTATGTTAATATGTTCTAAAGACACCTTAATCACTCTGTATTTCCTTAAATAATATGATTATAAACAATTTGTCACAAAATAACTTAAGTGATCTTTCAACTTTATTCAAGAATTTGCAATTATGTGACAAAATTACATAATCATATTAACTTGATGTTTCTTAATGAACAAGAAGCTCAAATGCCTTAGTGAAAAGAGCAATGAGTGTCTGATTGACACTCTACCAGAATATTGTTCTTCCAACAAGCATAGAAATATAAGCAAAAGTGAATCTATAATTCTGTTGGCATATGACAAAGTCGGTATCTAGATTCTTGATGATCTCTAACTTCACCCGACTTCTTGAATGTGAGCATGTGATGTTTTGTTCTTTAATGAAACCATAAGCCTTAGTTGGTTGTTAACCAATAATTTATTTTCAAATTACTCAAGTATCTGCCTAACACTCAATAATGTACACAATATCCAAACGCGTACAAAATTGAACATGCATCAGACTTCCAACTTCTAGAGTATAAGAAATCTTTTGCATTTCTTTAATTTAAACAATCATTGTTAGGGCACTCATTGAGACTAAACTTGTCTCCCTTAGCAATATGGGTATTATGTGTTTTTCAATTCTGAATGTCAAATATCATGAGTCCCTTAAAATGGTAGCTCTTTTGCGACAATTCAAAAATAGCTCGAGATAATCTCGATACATCTGAATTCCTAATGTAAAAGAGACTTCTCAAGATCTTTCGTATCAAATATCTTTGATAGACTCCTTTTGATATTGTGAACCAAAACTTTATTATAATTAGCAAACAATATATTATCAACATGTAATGTCAAAATATATGTTCTCCCAGTGAACTTATGAATTACAAAATCATGTCCTCATTTATCTCAGAGCCAAATGAGATAATAATTAATGATATTTGTAATATCCTTTACTAAAATTTGGGATCTGGCATAAGCTCATTGATGATTAAACCATATTATTTATATTCATCTAATGAAACTTATGATATTAATATGCAACATATGTCAGAGTAAAACCTTTTAAAACAAGACATGTTTTATCTTTCTCCACATTATCTTTTGAACCTCCAGATTTAAATATTAATCTGTAACTAATGAGATTCATACCTCCAAGTAATGAGATAAGTACCTAAAAATCATTGTTCACCTCTTCACTCTTGACGTCAATCCACATTCGAGAAATGAATGTACTTTTTATGTCTTGATGAAAGTTAATTAAAACTTTCTCTTTCACCAATCCATTTCTTTCTTATATTCCTAGAGGAACATAATAACATAATTTTTTTTTCTTTTCTCTATTGGATTACCTTAATAACATAAGTTCTTGAGTCTATTGAGTTTGCTTTTAAGTATGTTTTCCTTATCTTGATTAGGGAAAGCTATCAACATTCTTTTTAACGTTATCTCTCCCCTTAAACTCAATATTCTCAATGAACTAAATATCCTCAATGATGCAGTGAGATCATAATAACTTTATATCCCATATACCAAAAAATTATCTAACTAAGCATTTGTTGACCATCTTTATGTCCAATTTTTGTTTATTTGACCGACAAAATACATCTTAATCAGACAACTTCAAATGTATAAAAGTCTTATACTGAAAAAATATTTTCAGTTTGACAGTTCATAAGGAGTTTTGGTCACTACCTTAGTTGAAAATTTATTAAGAATATAAGCTGCAATATTTTATTCCTTAAATATATTTACAACTACGACTTCTCATAGAAGATAAAGGTGTCATAAACTTAAATGGATCATGTTTTCAAAAAAATAATAATAATAAAAATAATAAAAGAGCTCCAAAAAATTTAAAAATAATTTATTGACACCTAATCTCTTCCTGATTATTTATTTTTCTAAACAGACATTGCGACTTAAATAGCCCAATATCATACCGAAAAGAGAAGTATAGTTTTCCTCATATGTCAAATATGACATTCGACAATTCATCTTTTATGTGTCCCAATATTATTAGAAGTTATAGCCAAAATTTATATATACATATAAATTTTGTTTCCTGCGCTATTTCTTCTAAAGTGGACTAATGATAGTAAACTTTATTCCTTTCTTTATATTTTGTCCTTAAAGGTGTTTGCCAAATAAGTACTTTTATTCTAGTCTTAACACACTTATATTCTTTTCAAAAAATAGCTTAGCTAATTTTCTTTTTTATCAGTTACAATAACCGACATTAAACCAAATAAATTCTGCTTGAAGAGAAGTCAAAACTAAATGCACAGACACATCATTAAATAACTCTAACTTTAATGCATTTATCGCACTTATTTTACCTTATCGCTTTTAATAAAGCCCTTAAAAAATTTATATTGCCACCTAATAACTTATCCCGGACAAATTGCCCATGAATATTTATATAACTTCATGCTTCAAGATCATAAGACTTGTGCAATAAGAATAATCTCACTCTCAAAGTCCTCCATTTTTTTTATTTCCTTATAAGTACCTTTATCCATAAGAGAAATGAGCTTATTCAAACCTTAGTGCCAATCCAAGATCAAACAGCTATAATAGAAAAAATAATTAATTCATATACCTATTTCTTAGTGCAAATGTAATTTAACATAAGAACAGATCAATAATGGCAGATACAACACAAGCATATATAAAAATAAAATATAATTAGAACAAAACAATACACTCAAACAAATTTTATATATTCAAATAATAGTGGGCCCATCACAAGATACCTTAGCACAACATTAATATTTAGTCTTTAGACACAAATATTAACTTGTAAGTGGTACTCTCAATGTAGTAATGAAGCATTGATAGTAATTCTTGTCAAACAACAAGTTTATCTTTGGACAAACATGTTGCTCACATGAAGCCTAATAACCACCACATACTCATTGTCACAACTATAGGTTTATTCAGCCAGGTATAGACCTTCCTTTTGGCCGATCAATACCCGTATGAATTCTGAATAGTAGTTAAATATTGATAATAAATCATGTCAAACAATAAGTCTATCTTTGGATTGACTTATCATTCACATGGAACCTAACAATTATCACATATTTATCACTACAAGTGTGTGCATGTAATTCAACCAAATATTGACCTTCCTTTGGGCCGACCAATATTCGCAAGAACTACTTACTCCTAATTGTCCTTATGTTCCAGAATAAATCAACATACACAATAGAGGCTACTTTGGCAGCATATTGCTTCAATCAATTTATCATAGAACTCATTCGATTGTTGCCAAAATCTTTATGTAACAATGTTATGAATTTTTATTCATTACACAAGTGAGCATGAAATTTGCTACCAAATGTATTGACCTTCTTTTGGGCTGATCAATACTTAACGAATTACATGCCAGTAATTATCCTTATATTTCAAAATAAATTGACTTACACAACATATGCTACTTTGGCAGCATATTGTTTAGCCAATTTACTCCAAAATTCAAAATTATTTACAAATCTTAATGCAACAATCACTATAGTTACTCTATCATGTGTTCCCAATAGTCCTTATAAGTACCATATCAAAATAAAGTACCTCAAATATATATATATTAAAAAAAATTCCAAATCAAATATTTTAAAAATATGGAATCACACATGTTAGAGTTAAACCCTTATTGACATCTCGAGAGACATGAAAACTAACATGCCAAAATAAATGGGAGATTAACATAATGTCAAACTAAATAGGAAAGAGCACATCCTAAACCTTATCAAATTCTGATCAAAACATAACAATGGCAGTAACTTGATTCCAAATTCATGCACAATATGAATTATAAATCCCAAAACAACAATTTTATAAACCTGAATAATATAATTATATAAACCAAAAGGCAAAGAACCATTTGGCATATATAAATAAGCACCAAATCAATCAACTATATATATATATAAAATTAAGTACCAAAAAAAAAACTCTGACTCCATAACATAAAATGAGCCAGATACTTATGCTATATATATATATATATATATATATATATATATATATATATATATATATATATATAATCGACAACATGAATAAAATGAACATCTTATTGTGCCTGAACACGGAATTGAAACAAAACAAGACTTATATATATATATATATATATATATATAAATCCTGAACATGAATATATATGCACGTTCACGAAAAACTCAAAAGCATACATATATATAATATAAATCACAACAAAGTAATTAATCAAAACTCAGGTCATGCACGTTTAATCGAAAATCAAAATATCATTTTCTCAGTGGTTTAACTATGAAGTGCTCTGATACCACTTGTTGGGAAAACATTGAATTCATAAAATACCCCAAGATCATTCCTCTTAAACCATGGAAAAGATAAAGAAACAAATGCGGAAGCATACCTTAATGCCATAGAAATTGATTGATATTTTGAGTCTCTTTTAGTTCTTGATCTACAAGGTTGATTTGGTTCTTGATCTTCCAAACTAGTGAGTGTTATAGGGTTCTACCTCTCTGCTGATGGGATAACAGGAAAGGAGGCAACATTCACAGTTTGGGGACCATAACCCTTTTATAAACAAACATAACTCCAATTTATAATTCAGCCCATCATAGAATTAGTAACTGAGCCTAAATGGTATCTACACATATCAAAACTCATCTTAATAAGATGTTTATGCCCATACACTAATAATAATTAAATTTACCAGATCACTTTAATATTGGGTTAAACTTTATAATATCACATATTTATATTTACATTAAGTCTATTACAATTCTAACAATGCCTCCTCATCCTTATCCTCCTTTTTCTTTTTATTCCAACTTCATCACACCCTCAACTCCTCTGGTTTCTTTCCCTCAACATTTAATTTGATTTTCTTTCATTATATAACAAAAAAATGTTTGTAGAGAGAACACTTTGATAATTTGATAGTGTGTCTTTTTATTTATGATGATGATGAAAAATAGAGAGCATAAAAAAAAGCTTAAGAGTGTTAATAATGAAAAATTATAGAGAGAATGAAAAAAAAAATAAAGAGAGAGAAAGAGTGTGGATGAGTTTGTTGGTTGGAAATGATCTGTGAGTGTGGGAGTCTAGAGAAAGAGTTAGAAATGAGTGGGTGTGTGTGCGAGAGTTACAATGAAAGAATAAGGAGAAGAAGAAGAAAAGAACGTAAATGAGAGAGCAAGAAGAAGAAGGAGAAGGAGAAGGAGATGAGAGCATAAATGAGAGAGCAAGAAGAGAAAGAAAGTGTGTGGTACGATGAATTATACGATAAATGTATAATCTGTCTATATAGTTTCTTTATATACTTGCTAAATAGTTCTCAGTTTGTCTAACCCAGTCACTTTGAATACCTAAGTAACTATTTTTTTTTATGAGCAAACAAGCTTTTTTATTCTAATATTTTTCAATTTGAAATCAATTTGGTTCTAATAATATTTTTGACATCAACTTAGTGTTTTTATTGGAGTTACACTTTATTAAATGACTAAATTCGTGATAAAAATTTTAGTAAGATCAAATTAGTGTAATTTTTTATGATCAAATTAATATCAAATTAAAAATATTATAACCAAGAAGACTTTGAACTTTTTTCCATTCCAAGACCCTATTATTTTTTCCATTCCAAGACCCTATTATAGGAACAAATATTATTTCCACAGAGAAGGTAACTATTGATAGAAATGTCTTGTTGTAAACACATTGCATAGCAATCCAAAATTAGCCAGAAACATTCACCGGGTAATGTTGATCAACCCCCTCAAAATACAGTGTTAGACTTTAGAGGATCATACTCTGTGTTTTGCTCTAGCTCATTGTTATAGTCACTGGCATCAAGAGGCAAAGGATATCCGTTTCCTCTTTCCATGGACATTTGAAGAAAAGAAGAGTTATATATTTCAACCAAGCCTTTTCTGAAATGATAGAGAACTTCCCCCTGATTTGCACCATCCATCTCCAGCTCGAAATTATCGTTATTTTGAAAAAGAGAAGACATATGTGCACCATCCATTGAATTTGAACCTTGGTAATTAGAATGAAAACTGGTTAAGGATAAGCACCTCTGACCTGAGATGAAATCAAGTGAAGATGAAAGCCAGGCTTCAGAATCAGGATGATGGTGATGGTTGCCATTATAAGCTGATCTTGTAATCCAATGCTGGTGAGGCGAAATGTAGAAGCTGTCTTGAACACATGAAGCGTCGTTCTCGCAGTCTGTTGGCAATTCAAAATGGTGCTTATTGTGTGACAAAGGCGAAATAGTATGGTTGATATTCATGTCCATGTCATCCTTCTCTTCATAAACATATTTTCCAAACCTGAATTCTTGGTATCTTAATAAGCCAGAGTCCAATATTGAAGCGATATCTTGTTGCTTGTCCAGAAATAAGGATGAAGGACTGAAATGAGATTCACCTAATATATTCTTTAACATACTCTCTTCACCAATGCCTAAAGTTGGTAATGAAGGAAATACATCTGGTTTTGGATAGTAAGCAATAGGTAAATTTATCTCGCCTTTTTGGCAGTTAAAATCTCTTCCAGTAGAGAGGGTTGGTTCTCTCTAAGTTTCCCCAGATCTTTGAAATGATCCAATGCAAAGGTATCATGTTTTTGCTCATTAAACAGAAATTTAAGAGTTACATCACTCTTGGCAGTGAAACTTGGAATTCCACCAAAGTCAAATTCAGGTTGAAACTTGTGAGAATAAGAGGTTGGAAACCCGGCCTCTGGAATAATTCTCTCATTTGACCTTAGACAAACAGGAGACAAATAGTGATCTCTGACACATGAATTCAGTTCAAATTCAGGAAGCTTCATCGCATCTGAGTCTTGAGAATCAAGTAAACCATATCCGGTAGCATTCATTACTTCATTATACAGGAATCCAAGCCTTGCGTCACAAGTGCTGCTGAAACTTGGAGTTCTGCCAAATTTGTACTCATGTTCAGTTGTACCACATATAGGCTGGAATTTATGAGAATGGGAGGTTGGAAATGCAGCATGTGCAATAATTCTCTCATCTGATGTAAGTAACATAGGAGACAACAAATTATCACTGAAATATGCGCTTGATTGTTCAAGAAGTTTCTTTGAGGGTATGTGATCGCGTTCCTCAAATGGTACATCTGACTCTCTAGAATCAAGTAAATCATATCCAGCAGCAGCACTCACTTCTTTCCCTGGATTAAGATCTTCATATTTCTGTCACATAAAATCAATTCTGTCAAGGAATCTAAGTTTTGGAAGAATTTGAAGTATTAGAAAAGGCTGTAAAAACATACATGTTCCTTAATGCTCTTATCGAACAGCCGACTAAGGAGCATGGAGACAACATCGTGCCTGAAAATTCCCTGTTGTATTCAAGATGAGGGGAATGGAGATAACATTTAAGATTATTAGAAAAACTGTGCCTAACCCTTTCAAGGAGAACGTCTCTGTATCAGGACATAAAGCATCTGCAACACACTGATGTAATTTCTGTCTCTTACTAGTGAAGATATCTCCATGAGCATACTGATTTCCTGAATATTTGCCACAAAATAAATTGCTTGACATAGATTGTGTCAAAAAGTTCTCTAAAATGAATAGTGATTGCATGTCTTCATCTGCATAATTACATTTTTTCTACAATATTGAACATCTGAAGGTTAAATCAAAATTAGTTTTATCCAGTAAAAGCTTGATTTATTCATCCATATATGTTCAAATTATTCCACATATTATTTTCTCCAGCAATCTCCTAGCACTTAGCAATCAATATAAAGAAAATCGAAAACTCCATGCGAATATATACCCCAGGGTATGAATGTGTCACCACAAACTTGAGAGCTTCTCTGGATGCTGCTTACTGAGTACATGTCAGAATTGCAAACAATAAAGGGATATTTGCATGATATAGTTTTCAACAATTTAACTATTTAGAGCACATGACTAAGAGAAGTGTTTTCTGAACATATGTCTTAGGCACCCGTTTTGATATTTGGGAAATCATGTATAGATAATTGGATGCTTCAATTACACTACTGGTGAATGTAGTGGATGTTATAGGATAACTAATAGGGGATGAGAAATCCTTAAGATAACTAACACACAGATTCCTATATTTTCACACAAGCAGATTCATCATGAACGTAATAGAAAAGAAAATGATAAACCTCCTAGGCAGAATCAGTAATCTTTATTGATAACAGGGATGGCAAATCTCCAAACCCTAGGAATGATTACACAGAGAGACACTGGCTCCCCGCTCCCTTAGAGGAGAAAACTCTTCTCTCAATTTCTAGATACAAGAACAAACGAATCAACAACTCGCCAATCCTATACAGGAAGTCTATTCATACTAATGTTGAAAACTAACAACCTGCCAGCTAAGCATAATTGCTCTGGCAGCTCAGCCAGAACCCCTCTGCTGATGTGTCTGAGCTCTGTTCCTTCTGCTGTAGACTACTCCAAACCTCCAGCTCTAACATTATCCCCACTGGAGATCCACCTTGTCCTCAAGGTGAAGGGAAGGAAACAGCTGCTGCAGTTTTGCTTGAGCTTTCCAGCTATCCTCACAAGAAGGAAGGCGCACCCAATGAACTAACCACTCCATAGAGCCATCAGCAGCAGTGCGGGAGGCCAAAACCGATTCAGGTTCCACCAAAAACTCACCTTCCTCAGTCAGGGCACGAGGCAGGGGCTGCACCTGTTTTTGGGGTGGCACCGCTTTTTTTAACTTGCTAGTATGAAAAACCGGGTGTATCTTACAAGATGGGGGCAACTCCAACTTGTACACTACTGCCCCAATCCTCTCAAGCACCGGAAAAGGCCCGTAAAAACATGGACTGAGCTTTTCATTAGGCCGACGAGCCAGGGAACGCATCCTGTAAGGCTGCAACTTCAAGAAGACCCAATACCTCACCTCCAATGTGACTCCCGACGGAGCTTATCAGCCTGCTGTTTCATTTGGTGCTGAGCCTGGGTAAGATTCTCCTTTAGTTCAGCTAAAACCACATCTCTAGCAGCTGTTAGAGCTGCTACTTCCTCAACATGTGAAGGATAAGTCTCACCCTTAAAAGGAAGGGGAGGAGCAACCCCATACAAGACCTGAAAAGGGGTGGTCCGGGAAAAAGCATTAAAAGTGGTATTAAACCAATATTCTCCCAAGGCAGCCACTCTAACCATCTCCTTGGGCAGCCCCCTGCAAAGCAACGAAGGTAGGTCTCTAGGCAGCGGTTAACAACCATTGTTTGGCCGTCGGTTTGGGGGTGAAAAACAGTGCTGCATTTCATTTTGATACCTGAGGAATTGCATTCAACACTAATCTCGAGTTTCAGGCCTTCAAGAACATCCCAGTAAGAAATTGCCGATCAGTGATACGGAGAGGACTTACATACAACTCAAATTGATCGCGATAATCTTCACTAAGTTCTCTTGGCGTAAATCCAGCAACAACTCGTACGGGTTTTGCAGTAGCTCCGGCTCAAACGTTCTCAACACTACATCCCTAAAATTTGGCCACTGATGAAACTGTGTCATCGCCTCCCACCATCTGTACCAGGTCAGAGCATGACCTTCGATGACAACCGCCACCACCGACAACCATTGCACCTCTGGCACCCGCCTCTGGCACTCCTCTAATCAAGAAATACTCCTCAATTCGATCCAGCCACCGAAAAGCATCCTCCCCTCAGCACAGAGGTACGTCGATCTTCCTCCACTGTTTTGGAGTTTGATGTCGTTGATTAAAACCAAGGGAGCTAGTATGAAAATCGCGCCAACCGTTCTCGTGTTACGGACTCAGTTCCCTTCGCAAATCTGATTTGAGGCGTTTCACTGTCTCATTCATCAAAATCACCACGGCTTCAATCGAAGAAATTTGTGCATGTTCTTCCTCCAAGTGCGATTCCAACATCTCCAATTGATTGTGCATCTGCGCCAATTGAGCTTCGACTGCCTCCATTTTTTGTGATTTAGAAAGCACCATTCACAGAATCCAGGATCCAAGAGCAGCTGATACCAGTTGATAAACCTCCTAGCAGAATCACTAATCTTTATTGATAACAGGGATGGAAAATCTCCAAACCCTAGGAATGATTACACAGAGAGACACTGACTCCCTTAGATAGAAAACTCTTCTCTCAATTTCTAGATACAAGAACAAATGAATCAACAACTCACCAATCCTATACAGAAAGTCTATTTATTCTTTTGATTGGAAAAGGGGGCTAATGCCCAAACAACAAGAAACCAAACACACAACTAGAATCCTCTAGGGAACATGACCCCAATAGAGTCATCCCTAAGAAAAGGTACAAGTGCAGGAGGGGGAAAGGAGAATATGGTAAGGCCCATGGATAAATCATGGCCCTTCTTGGCCAATAGGTTAGCAGCTCTATTGGCTTCTCTAAAGACATGATGGATAGAGACCGTCCATTCCCTAGACAGTAGTTCTGAGATCAGATCCAGAATGCGAGAATAAGGATGGCGGTTAGATACCCCATTATTAATTAAATTGATGGCAGCTTCAGAATCCATCTCAAAAATCAGGAAACGTACTCCATTGTTCCAAGCCAAATGGAGTAAATGATAACAGCCTCATAGCTCAGCAATAGTGATAGGACAGCATCCAATATTGGCAGAAAACCCTGAAATGAATCGTATCCCGAATGAAACCACCACAAGCGGCAACAGAATTCACACCAACAGACCCATCCGAGTTAGCCTTAAACCAACCTTGAGGGGGGAATGTCCACCCAATAAGAGAATTATGTCCTGTATGTTTCGAAACGTACTGAGATTGGACCTGGTAGTTGTTTAAAACAGATCCAAATCGGAGAAAAATATCCTGCAAGGAGGGGGTGAGTTTGTCGAACAGTTCCTCATTCCTAACTCTCCAAAGAAGATGCAGAGCAGTAGCAAAAGCCGAAGACCAGCCCGCTTGGGATACTAATGTTGAAAACTAACAACCTGCCAGCTAAGCATAATCGCTCAGCCAGCTCAGCCAGAACCCCTCTGCTGACATGTCTGAGCTCTGTTCCTTCTGTTGTAGACTACTCCAAACCTCCCAGCTCTATCAGAAAATCCCCACTAAAATATTTATGCATGATTCCCTAGATGTTAAAATGGATATCGACAAAAATTATGTACAAATAACACTACTGCATGACTAACACCCTCATGATTCACTGGAAGCATTCATATGCTTTGTATTTTTTTTTTTTCTTTTTTACCTTTGCACAAGCTTTGTATTTTAATTCATGACATAAGCAATTCTTGATTAGAAGAATTTGAAAAGATCAACAAAAACGGCACACAAGACAACCTAAAAAGCAAATGCAACTAAATGGGAGAAGATATTGATTCTGAGAGATGGCAGAAACAAAGTTACCAGTGTGTGGAAAAGTTCTTCAAAAGTATCAGCTTCCCTAATTTTTTTAGTATTGTGAAACTTCATAATTATCTATCTATCACTGTGATTGGAGTACTGTGAAATTTTCTCCTCTAATACACACACCTGACTTATTCCAAGCTCCACCAGAAGGTGGGAGAAATGAGTCATTCCTAACAGTTAACATTTCCTCAGTATTCCTTGAAGTGTTGAAACCCTTGCTGCCAACCCTGACATAATCAGTCCTCTCTGCATGGATAGAAAATAAATGTGATGACTATTCTATTGTTACAAAAGATAGCGGTGACCCATATAATGCCTTTAAACTTGGAGAATGAATGCCCAATTTCCTTGAGTAAGGGACAAGAAAAGCTGACTAATGAGAAATGATGATGATTCAATTCCTTGTAATATTCAAAGATGGTTAAAAATAAATAAAATAGAAAGACTTGTAAGCTTGTGACATTAGACCAAGAGTTTAAGTCTTCAGTAGCATCTGTCAAAACACATGCATTTCTTTCAACAAACCGCTTGAATAGTCAGTTGGTTCAGCCTTCTTCGGTAGGGAAGCATCCTTTAGCACTGGACGTGAATGAAATCTGAGCCCTGCATTTTTCTTTAATTTCTTAAAGAAAGCATACTCAGAAGTTTTGGCATCATTATCTGCACCTGAGTTATGCATCAGACATCAAATACTTCAACATAAATTCCAGTGTCATCAAGTTCTGACAACTATGAGAATGAGCAAAGCATTAGCAGGTTAAATATATTATTGAGCAGAACTATGTTAGGAACCCAAAAGTTAGAAGGTAGTTAGTTAGTTGTCTATAAGCAAACGGAAATAGGGATTAGTCATTTAATCTTTGATCATTTGTTGATCAGTTGGGAGAGTTGAGGGGCCTCTAGAATTTCATCTCTATCTTGTAATTCTTTATTGCACGGCAATAAATATCAGTTCTTGTTATTCCTGAATACCATCTTACAAACTACATGCACCTCCTTACCAAAATTGAGGATTAGACAGCAAGACTTACATGCAAGTGTAGCTTTCTTTTCTCTGTCTGATGATATGTAAGAATCCTCTAGTCTGCAATTTATTGGAGAATCTTTTACCGATGCAGCAAACATTACTCTTTTGTGCCGGCCAATATCTAGAACAGAAATAAACACAAAACCATATGATAACAGAAGAACAATGCCCAAACCACATAGTAGGAAAATAGAACAAAGCAATGTATTTCAGTGACACCCCAACAAGGGAGCCTGCACCATACGAAACATGACATTGTGAGAGGATGCTCAGTGGTGCTCACACTATGGTGTTGAAAATGAAAAGCATTAAAGGGAAACGTTGGGTCCAATAAGCCAAGAGTTTAACTTTGATTCACTCTCATTGTAAAAGTAGTTTACACATGCATCTAATCAACACACTCATAATCATGACTTTTCAAGTAGTGGCGGAGGGAACCACTATTACAGTTGATGTGAGAATGCATAATTGGATGACCATATCACATCTCTTCACACTATCAGCGCATACAAATTAAATCCAATTTTAATGCCGTATATTATCAAGATGCAATTGTCTCCTGGAGACAATGCCGAGGTAATGTGACATAACTGTGGCACTACTCATCAGTAGCACTACCGTCAAGACTTTACATTTAAACTTCTCATACCCATTCCACACTTGAGTGCTTGATTTCGTACGACCTGTCATTAATCCACCTTATTGAAGGAAGAAAAGGATTATATATATATGATAGCAACAGATCAGCTCACAAAGTGGTTTAGAGGCAAAAACTTTGAAGGAGGTGAATGCACGAGCACTCGCTGTATGTTATTGTTGGAAGAGAAATTAACACGTAACGACTTGTGATATAGACAATAGCACATTTTCTATCAACAGTATCTAATTACTTAATAACCTAAGAATCATTCAACCGTAATTACCGAGAAGTAACCAAAACCCGAAATTAAAAGCGTAAAGTTTCGTGATTTAGAGAATGAAAGGAGAGGGGAGAGAAGGAAGGAACCTTTTGTGGTGGGAGATAGTGATTGGCGATGGCGAAATCGATCCATGGGTGCGATTCGGGGATTCTTCGATCTGGCCATTGGAATCGAAGGGAAGAGAACACCGCACGTTCAGGCTCTGCAACCCTAGTTAGTTAGTTCGTTACAGTGGGAGACTGGGAATTGCTGCTGCTCTTGTGTCATGGCCATTGTAATTGAAGAGAAGAAAGAAATATGATTTTTGGCGCCAAACGGCACGTGACAGGTGGCATGCTACTTGGTTCGCAGATTGATTTTTTTCCCGCACATTTCTGGGAATCACTTCCTCGGGAATCACTTTCCCGGGAAAGAAATATTCCTGATTCCCGGGAATATAATTAAACTTTCCCATGAATGAATTATTTCTATGTTTGGTTCACATTAATATTCCTGAAAATATTGCATGTTATTTTCAAATATACCGCTAACTATTTAAAGTAAAAAAACTAATAATTAATAAATAAACACGTATAAAAAATAATAATTAACAAATAAACATATATAAAAAACTAATAATTAAAAAAATAAACACATTTTAAAAAGTAATAATTATAAAAAAAATGAATCAAAAGTTTGGGATGAGTACGATAATGGTTGGTTATTTTGTAATATTAAAATTATAATGAGGACGTTAATATCATTTAACACCTCCTTCAACATTCCCATGACAGAGGTGAGAATGAAAATGTGGGAAAGTTTGATTCTCTGGAATGAAACATTCCCAGGAATATTTGTCGAAATTGCGAACCAAATATGGAAAACATATTTTCTCGTAAAATATTATAGGGAATTCTTGAATATTACCCCAACCAAACGCCCCTTAAGGATTTTACCTGTTCTCGTTACGGTGAGATACTATGAAACCAATAATACTAATGAATCTATTTTGACTTTGGTTTTGATCCAAATAATTATTGAGATTGTAATAAGCTGAATAATTATGGTCCAAAATCTCATTTATTGACTAGTATGACTAGTTTTTCATTGTATATTTAGCATCACTCCTATGAAATTATTAGCTGCAAAAGAGTAAGAAATTTTGTTACGTGCATCATTTATATTTTAACATATCAACTATTTCATTCCATTGTTTAAAATTTAACATCTTATCTTTTTATTATAATTGACCTTTTGAATTACATGTCATGCAATGAATAGTGCAAAGTAAAAAAATTTCTTGTTCTCCGTACACCTAATAATTTTTCAAGATACTATTAGGTGCTCTGACCTATTTGTCCACTAATATTTTCATAAATTAATAAAAAATAATTATTTTTGTTTGAAATTTAACATTCTCTTTTTTACTCTAAAATCAATATTCACGGGCTATAATATAAAATAATTTAATATTTTAAAATTATTAATCTAATTTTTAAAATATTAAATTAATATATAATATTAAAAATTAGATTAATAGTGTTTTAAAATAAATTAAAAACTGATAATGGTTAATTTTATAATATTAAAAAAACATTTTCTCATTAATTCATTTGTTTAGATGTCAAAAAGCAAATGATACTCAACAAATAAATTTTTAACTCTCTAGCGAATGAAGGAAAATTAAATCTCTTTTATTAATAATTGAGAGGAAAATCCTCAAGCATGTGAAAGTGGGTTCGAAAAAATATGAATGAGAATGACTTTTATTTTAAGTAGGATTTACATACAGAACACATGAGTTTAAAGACGGATAGTGGTTGATATAAAACTGCACATATAAATAATATTATTGTCAAAAAAAATATTACATAAAAAATCCATCTCAAACTAAGAATTCTTAAATTAAGTTTGGTTCGTAAATTAAATTCTATTCCCGGGAATCACATTCCCAGGAAAGAAGTGTTCTGGTGTTTGGTTCGTAAATTAAATTCTCGAGAATCTTGTATAACATTCCCAGGAATGAATCATTCTTGTGTTTGGTTCACAATAACATTCTTGAGAATATTTTTTATTTTTCCTTAAATACCCCTAACAATGAAAGCAAAAATTAACAAATAAATATATCAAAAGTATGCACCAATTTAAAAATAAAAGTAATAAAATAAACTAATATGAAAATTAAATTAAATTAAAATTAAATTATTATTGTTATTATTATTATTATAATTTTTATTATTATATTTATTATTAATATTATGGATATTGAATAAGGATAATTTTGGAAATAACAAATTATAGTAGGGGTAATATAGTATTTTTATACTTTTCAAAACATTCCCATGAGATGGGAATCTATGATTCCCATGGGGGAGGTGGGATTAAAAATGGTGGAAAGTTTGTTTCCCGAAAATGCAACTTTCCCGAGAATATTTTGATTAAAATTGAACCAAACGTGGGAATGTGACTTTCCCATGAAACATTCCCAGGAATCTTCAAGGATTCCCCCTAACCAAACGCCCTCTTAGGTGATGCATCTACAATTTTTTCGTTTATTAATGTAATTTAAAAAGTGAATATTAATATTAAATATAAAAAATCTAAATGTATAACATAAAATATATTCACTGTATTATTTATTATACATTTTATTTATCTAGAGACGCAATATTTTTCTCTCTCCATTTCCTCTTTCTTTCTTTTTCTTCTCTTTCTTTTTCTTCTTCTCATTCTTTTTTTTTTTTGGTAAATTTCAATATTTTTTTGGTAAATTTCTTCTTCTCATTCTTCTCCTAACATAATATTATCTACTGGCACGATATTTTTATCTCACACATTCTAATCTTCTATTTTTTTTATTCTTCATCACATCACAATTAATAGTTATATTTTCTTATTATATTTTCTTTTCTTTCTTTGTCACTCACTTCACTCTTTTTTTATTATCAAGTTTTTTTTCTTGTCATCCATATTTACAGTTTCACTTCTTCTAATTTTCTGTATTTTTCATTTACTAGATTCATTATATTCATCATTCTAGTTTATTGTAACATATAGTTATACTTGTAAACACTATCGTTACTGAACATATTTTTTATTCATAAGTGAAAATATTATTGTTCATTAGCGAATATATTAATTATTTAGTTGTTTATGAAAATGCAACATATTTATCAATAAACGCAATATTTCATTAATGAGAAGATGTTATATTGATTAACGAACACATTATTATTCATTAGTGAACATATAACTTACTCAATGATGAACAATTATTTATGCATTGATGAACATATAATTTATTCATTTGTGAACACATTATTTGTTCATTGGTGAACACATTGTATTTGTTCAGTCTACAATCTTAGCTTCACAACATTAAAGATGGTAAAATTCATTCATTTGAGATGTTTCTTAAATAAAAGTGTTCACTTTTGTTAGCTCCAGAACCCTTCTAGACCAGTTTCACATGATCAATCATATTGGATTGGTTTTGAATTATGAAAATCAATACAATATTTTGTAAGAAAAGGACTAATGTGTCTTAAGTGTTTCAGAAAGTTTATTTTATTTAAGACAACACACATGTGCTTCTATAATGCAAGCAATATACATCTAAGAAGCATAATCCAAGAGGTTTAAAGAAGTTACGTTCAGAAGTATAAAAGATCAAGAAGCTACCATACTTGACAAGCTAACATACTGAGAAGCTTTACTTGAGAAACTGACATACTTGAGAAGTTGACATACTTGAGAAGCTTAAAATAGTTAAGAAGAAAGGTAATAAAAAAGCACTTCAACAAACAAATAATAAAGTCACCAAATTGCTTTATTATTTGAACAAGAAGGCTTTCATATTCCACTATCTCAAGATACTATTAAAGAAAGCTTATAACACCAAGCAAATTAGAAAAATATGTATCAGAAGCTAAGAAGCTAGCTTACAAGCATCAAGAGGCAACGTATTTTATTCAAGAAGTCAAGAGAAGCAAAGATCAATCATTCAGAAGCACTCCAACAAGAAACAATATTTGAGCAGCCATAAAGAAGACTTTAGAATCACAAATAGTTGCTTGAGAAGCTACGAGACATACTCTGGACATGAAGGAATGAAAACCTCACGCTCAAAAATATTTAAAAATATTATTTTTAAATATTTTTTCACTCATATGCTTCGAAGAAACAAAAGATATTATATTTTATTCTTAGTAAAGCATCTTTAATCTTGTCGAGACATGGGATAGTACAAACGGACCACTAGCACTCAAAACTACTAATATTCTAATGCTTATTGGTTCATTTCTAGCAAAAGCAAAGTGCAGGACACACCGCGGCATAACACTCACCCACACTTCTCAAAGCATGTCCATTGATTCCTAGAAGTGAGTTTCGAGGAATTTGTTTTCAAGACAAATAAATGTATTAAAAATACATTTTACTGAGCAAGTCCTCAATTGATACAAATCCAAGTGCTAACGGTTACAATTCATTGAAGACTACAAATATGGCACAAAATAATGAAGAAAATAGAGCAACCAAGAGGGAAAATAGAATACATACATGAGAGTTGCATCCCGAAGAAGTTCTTTTATGTGAGAATTAAAATACTCTTACATCCTTTCTTAGTCAATATCCTCACCATGTGAATTATATTTTTAGAGTGTTCTTTGTATTCTTTCTCTGGAAAAACTTTGTAAATTTCCTATACTGTACCTAAATGTAAAATCCTTGCTTTAGCAAGCCACTCATAGTTAGGAGTTGATTAAGAAGAAACTTAGTTGTATTAAGTCTTAATCATTTATTCAACCACCATTTGCTGGAAAAGTCTTTCTCAAGTTAGAGGAAGCAAATGAAAAATCCTTCTAGTTTGAAGGTGGAAGTCTTGCTTCTGGAGGAAGTGAGCAAAAGTCCTACTTGAGTGAAGAGTAGGCAGAAGTCTTGCCTCTGGAGAAGATGAGCAAGGAAGTCTTGCTTCTGGAGGAAGTGAGCAAAAGTCATGCTTGAGTGAAGAGTGGGCAGAAGTCTTGCCTCTAGAGAAAGTGAGCAAGGGAATCTTGCTTCTGGAGGGAGTGAGTAGCCTGAGAAGGCTTGATAATATCTGTATCTTGGTTAAAGATAGTGGAACTTAAGCATGTTGCTTAAGAACTGGATGTAGGCTATAGGTGGCAAAACAGGATCATCCCGTCGGGATGTCCCGCCATCCCGCCGACCCGTGGCGGGACGGGACGAGTTTTTCAACCCAAATACTAAAAACGGGATGAGGCGGGACATCCCGCCATCCCGTGACGGGATGAGAACGGGATATCTCGTCGGGATAAAAAATTTAAAAAACTTAAGCCCACCTAATATTAACCTAAGGCCAAACCAGGGACGGATTTAGGTCGTAAGCTATGGGCATAGTAATAAAACTCGGTTCGACCCGGCCGGTTCGACCGCGAACCGAACATATGACCGAGCCGAGTCTCTAATCGGATCGGGTGAGCATCAAAACCGGTATGACCCGGTGCGACCCGACCGATTTTTGAAACCCGAACAGGGTTGTGCATTTTAATAAAAAAAAATTCTTTTTTAATTTTTGCTTGTCTTCTTCGACAAGCACTCCTTCCATGCCCATCAATGACCAAAACCAATCCAAAGCCCTTCCCTTCTCTTGACTCCTGAGTTAACGTTGCCGCCATCGCCCCTCCACCTGCCGCTATCGCGTCCGCCTGGCCTCGTCGTCCGACCATGCTTCCCCCAAGAGCGCCTTCGTGATTCATTGCTTGTGCTGTTCAGAGGTTGCAGAATCGCAGTCGCGCCTCCGGTTGCCTCTGCCTCACGCCGCCTCGAGCCCAGCCTCCGCCTGAGTCACTGCCACCGCCTGGCAACGCCTCAGCCCATCCCAGCCTAGTCGCGTTGCCTCAGCACAACCGCACCGCCTCTGTTCTGCAATTTTGCTTCTGTTCTGCAATTCTGCCTTTGTTTTGCTTTTGATGTTTTGGAAATTAGAAGGTGAGTTTAATACTTTAATGTTTGATATTTTGATAATTTGATTTCTAAATGAGCATTTCTAAATCAGTTTGATTTAAAAAAAAAATACTTGAATTGAAAGTACTTGAATTCTTGAAGTCTGAATCATACTTTTTTATAATGTTATCTGTCACGACCCAATTCGGATCGTGACCGGCACATGGAACACCGAGTCCCATGTCAGCCTTAACCTGTAATTCACACAATAATCCAACTACACAACAACACCCACAACTACAATAACATACATTCATACATAATCTCCATACATATAATCTGGTCATAACATTCAATTTAATCCATAATTAAGTCTAACAACCCAACACAACAATAGTAAGTCTTACATAGACTTATACAACATCCATAACACTATCCTAGTCCAAGGAAATCCTGTCTGTAACATTAGGAGCATACACTAGAAAGGAAATACATAAGGCCTCTACACACGAGGCTCACCAAATCTAAGAACTCGGAGGAACGGATGAACTCGTCCCTTGATCTGCACCTTGATCTGAAAACATATTGTATGAATGGGTGAGTCATACGCTCAGTGAATAAACAGGTTATAAGCAGTGTATGCAGATATATCATGAATCAACAAGCATAGAAATACACCAACACAGCAGATATATAACTCAAACGTTCTTATACAGTCTCTTTTGAAAGTGTATGTGTGCACGAGAAAGGGGGGTTGAATCGTGCAAGTTTTAAAAATTACTTCTTAAAACTTTTACTTGGAAAGTTGTTTTTACTCATAAGGTAGAATTAAGAGTTTGCAGCGGAAATTGCTTTCTGAGAAGATTAAGTTTCTGAGAACTTAGTCTTTCTGAGAAAGTTCCTTTCTGAGCAATTTTAAGAAAATGACTTTACGCTAGAATTTCTTAAACGCTTTCTGATTTTAATCAATAAAGTTTTCACGAGACTTCTTAATTAAAATCGTGGCAAAGTTTTCCTCAAAGATTTATGCAAGTAAAGAGTAAGGGAGAAAAGCTTAACACAAAGAATTTTATACTGGTTCGGTTATAACCAACCTACTCCAGTCCTCAACCTTCAGTTGAGAGTTCTTGGATATTCTTCTTCAAGTGTCTTCCCAGACAACATTGCCTTTACCAAGTAAAGGACTTCCACCACTTCACAACCCGAAGTGGATTTCCTTGCCTCACACTAGAGGACTTCCTTGCCTCCAACACTAAAGGACTTCTTTGCCTTAAACACTTAAGGACTTAAACTTTGCCTCAAAACACTTCGAGGACTTAAACTGCCTTCAAACAGCGAAGGACTTAGCGTTTTTCGGAAAGTTGTTTTTGCTTTGAAAACCAACTACTAAGATTAAGTTACAAACTTAATTTGACCCTTAGTAGACTTCTAGATTTAACTTACAATTGTAAGAATTTACACCAATACAGAACTAGAAGATTTTCGCAAAGTTGAAAGAACAATTCCGTAAAATTGTCTTTCTGAGAAAGTTCTAAGTTTTCGTAGATGATTTTCAATTCAGTAGAGTTTTTGCACGTTTAATCAAGAGTTTTTAGCGCAAGAATTTCGTCACATTGCTCTGGAATTGAACTCATATATATAGGCATTAAAGAGCCGAGAAATCAGAGGCTTTCACTTTGCTTATGTGGCTGTGTCCTTTTCAGAACGGCTCCCTGCTACAGTCAGCGCGAAATGAGGAACTTTTCAGAACTGCACAGTGCGCGTGTTCGCACTTCCTTAGCTAGTTGTAGCGAGCTTTCTGAGACTTCTTGCGATCCCTTGAGTCCAGACACTTGGTTGCTTCTGAGTCCAACTTTCTGAGTTGTACGGACTTCTGAGGCGAACCTTCTGAGGGAGGACCCTTCTAGGAACTACTTAGTCGCAAGGTCTTTTGAGACCCTTCTGAGGCTACAGTGTTCTTTCCTCAGAAACATGTTTTCACCTTCTGCGCTTCTGAGACATCCTTGCTGATATCTTTGGCGCTATGATTTTATCAATTGATCTCGAGGCTACTTGATGTTTTGTCTTGGTCTTTACTCATGGTATTGCAAAAATCTAAAGCTTTCTGAGACACTTAGCGCACATATTAGCAAAACCTTAAGTAAAATTTTTATACTTATGGCTTACCTTGTTATCATAAACCTTCATAACTCTAAGAGAATTATGCCTAATTCTCTCAGAAGGGTTCTGGAGCTTACAATCTCCCCCTTTTTGATGATAACAACTTAAGTCTTAAGATAATAATTTTGCTTAAGTTCAGAAGTGTTTCTGAGTAAGTTCACAACTTATTCAGAATGCACTTTTGCTTTCTTAGAAACTAACTTAGCTTTCTGAGAGAAGGCTTAGTTATTTTCTTAGAAGGCTGTGATAATCAACAGTTAAAGTATGCAATGTATGATTACTGTTTGAGATTATCAATTACATAGCGTGTATTTCTTGATGAATATATGTATGAAATTCAGAAATACCAGGCTAAGTAAATCAAGAGATGCCAAATAAAATTAAGTAAAACATGAGATGCCAAAATAATTATTTTTCATTGATGGTTTTGTAGAGATACAAAATATTTGGCTCCCCCTAAGTTGTTGCTCCCCCTAAGTCCTAGCCTAGTGTTTACGTATAGCCATTGTAAAGAAAATTTTATCATTAATCTACTCCCCCTTTGTTACATCAAAAAGGGTGGCTATTTCATAAACGTCATCATTGACTTAGAACTACTGTCTTCTGGCAATGTAGCGTAGCAGCTGGCATATCTCCATGAGAATCTCGCTCTGAGTCGCATTCGGAGCGCATTGTGGAGGTAGTTCAAAGGAAGTGGAAGGCTGTTGAGAAGATGAGGGTTGAGATGGAGGAGGACGAGAGACTTCAGCCTCAAGTACTTCATCAATGATATCCCTCTTTTGATATTCAGGAAGTTCTTCTTCTTGGACAGCTTTGTCGTCAATAGCAGCGAGTTCAATAGAAGACTGCCTCTGTGTGTCCTCAGAAACTAGAGCAAGTGGTTGCTCCATTGCACCAGAAGGCTGAGCGTCTTCTGAGAGGTTGAAAGTTGGAATCTGGTTGTGTATTGCTTCACTGCCCTTCAACTTCTCAGTTCGACCAAAGAAAGGCCGAAATTGCATAGAGGGTGGGGTGACTACCATCCTTCCCAGCTAAAAGCCGGAACCAATCATTGAGTCCGTAATCGAGAAGGTGGGACCTTGTTGATCGAAGGATGTAGGAGGCACTTCTGTTAGATCTAGAGGAGGAAGGTTCCTCCTGAGAGTCCTTCTCAGATAGAGTTCCTTCTAAGGAACTGTGGGCAACAAATGCCTCAACTGCTGCAACTCCGGCAGCCATGGTAGCGTCAGCGCCTACCTCTGAGCTGAGCCCAGTGCTGGTGGTCCCTGGCACTACTTCATGTGTTGAGACATGAGTTTCCTCATGTTCCTGAGAGATCTCAGAAGAGAGGGGACCAACCTCAGAAGTTGGTTCAAGTAAGGCTTCCTCATGTTGTAGTTGTTGTTCTGGTTGCATCTGAGCAGCTTCTGGAGTCTCAGAAGGTTGATCCAGTTCCTTCTGGACATCAAGCATCGTCTGAGCCAATGACTCAGCATTCACAGTAGCAGCCTCAGTTGTGGTTGTCTCAGAAAGTTCCACCATAGAAACCTCAGGTTCCTTCTGAGGAGTCTTCTGAGCTTCTTCAGAAGCCATACTCCTTGTCACCCTTGTTGGAGAAGGGTGAGTCACCTTTTGCTTCTTCTTCTTCTTTTCTGAAGGATCGGAAACCTTTTCCTTTCCTTTTTCAGCCTTAGAGGGCTGGTTGGGACCAGCAGCTCCCTTAGAAGGCTTTGCTTCCTCCTTCTTCTTCTTGATGTTGTTGAAAGTGACCATCGTGAATTTGCTGTGATTGAAGACATACTCGTAGTCTTCAAGTGGGAAGGAGAGATGGTTGAGAATTTTGGTCAGAAGGCTTCCGTAAGGTAGACTTGTGAGAGCCCTCTTAGGATGAGCTTGGTGCATCATGTAGTTGAGCATCATCCTTCCAAAGTCTACTATTTCCTTCTTCAGCAGGTGGTACAGTAGGCATGCATCCATGGTGGTGACGTTCCCCATGTCTCCAATCCGAGGGAGAAGGGTATGCTGGATAACTGAGAAGATGATTCTGGCTTCTTGCGTGAGATGAGGCACCTTCACGCCCTTGAGTGGTAGACTGTTGCTACCAGTTAGAAGGGTTACCACTTCTTCTTCTGAGTCATCTACCTCCTTGACCCATTCTGGGTCGTCGGCGATGACAACACCACCATTCAAGGTCTTGAAAATTTTGTTGATGTCAGAGGAGGAGAAGCGGATCTTTTGATCAGCAATCGTGCTCTTGACCCCTTTGTTGGTGAACCTTTCGATTTGCGAGTAGAAGGCCCTTACTACATTTGGGTAGCATACATCCTCGGAGCTCATCATGGCTGGCCATCCAGGTTGCTTCAGAAAAGTGAGCTGAAGTTCGTCCACCTGGTTGTAGACATTGAGAGGCAATACCCTTCCCATGGCTAGATTCCGTGGGAGATAGGTCTTGTGAAATAGGGATTGCATCTTCTCATCCTCGTAGAGGATGTCTTCTGAAACCTCATTAAGGTTGTTTCTCATTAATCCCTTAATTTCTCCAGAGGAGGCCATTTAAAAAAGTTTAAGTTTGGAATGAGATGAGGGGAGATAGAGAAGGACAAGTGAGTAGAGGTAGCAGAGAGAGAGAGAGATGGAATATGAAACAGATGAAGATTGGAAGCGAGGAGAGGATTTGGCAGAGTTTTGGTATGTTTTAAGCGCAAAGTGCTCAACTGGAACAATGCCTTGAGTATTTATAGAACTGGCTTGTAACTAGCCGTTTCTGACGCTTGTCCCAAAAGTTACCGTTGGTAACTTGTTTCTCGGAAGGTACCCTTCTGAGGGAAGTGGTCCTTCTGAGGGATGCTCCTTCTGAGAAATGTTTCAGAAGATCTCATTTCTGAGGGATGAGTCTTCTGAGAACAAATTTTCTCAGATAGAGTTTTCGGTGTTTATCCTACTTCTAGCTCAGAAACTTAGTTCTATTTTGTTGTCTCAGAGTCTAAACTAGGACTAAAGGGGGTTTCTAAGAAGAAAAATTCTAATTTCAAAGTACTTAGAAACGTCTTAACTTAAGAAGTCCTTTCAGAACATTGAAACGATCCTCGGGTAAAGGCTTTGTAAATATATCTGAGATTTGATCCTCAGTATTCACAAATTTGAGTTCAATGTCGCCTTTTTGCACATGATCCCGAATAAAATGATGTTTTATATCAATGTGCTTAGATCGAGAATGCTAAATAGGATTCTTAGCTAAGTTGATAGCACTTGTATTATCACAAAGGATAGGAATTTTGGTGTACCTTAATTGATAATCAAGTAGCTGATTCTTAATCCAGAGCATCTGAGAACAGCAGTTCACAGCAGACACATATTCAGCTTCAGCAGTTGATAGGGCGATCGTATTTTGCTTCTTGCAAGACCAAGTGATCAAGCATTTTCCAAAGAAGCAGCAGCAGCCACTTGTGCTTTTGCGATCGATCCTATCTCCAGCGTAGTCAGCATCACAATATCCTACAACATCAGAAGAACACCTTTCTCGTACCAAGACCAAGATTAGTAGTTCCACTTAATATCGTAAAATTCGTTTAACTGCAGTTAAATGTGATTGCTTAGGCTTAGACTGGAATCTGGCACAGATCCAACACTAAGTTGAATATCTGGTCTGGAGGCAGTTAAGTAGAGAAGTGAGCCAATCATCCCTCGATAGTTGCTTTCTGAAACTTTCTCACCATCTTCATCCAAGTCAATTACTTGAGAGGGATGCTGGAGTACTCATGGGTTTGGCCTTATCCATCAGAAACTTCCTCAGAAGTCTTTGGTATACTTCTCTTGGTGGATACAGTCTCTTCTGACTCTTGCTTGATTTGCAATCCTAGGAAGAATTTTAATTCTCCCATCATGCTCATCTCGAATTCACCTTGCATAAGCTTGGAGAATTCTTTGCAAGGCATTCATTGGTTGCGCCAAATTATGTCATCAACATAAATCTGGACAATCAAGAAGCCAGAGTCTTCTGAGAGTGTAAGAGAGTTGTGTCCACTTTCCCTCTTGAGAATCCGTTTTTAAGCAGGAAGGAGCTCAATCTATCGTACCAAGCTCTGGGAGCTTGTTTCAGACCATAGAGAGCCTTCGTAAGCTTAAATACGTGATCAGGGAATGCATCATTTACAAACCAGGAGGTTGTTTTACATAAACTTCCTCAGAAGGTATCCATTTAAGAAGGCAGACTTGACGTCCATTTGATAGAGTTTGAACCTTTGTGTGCAGCAAAAGCTAGCAACATTCTGATAGCTTCCAATCTTGCGACTGGAGCAAAAGTTTCATCGTAGTCTATCCTTTCTTGTTGGTTGTACCCTGAGCGACCAATCTGGCCTTGTTTCTCACGACTTGACCATTTTCATCAAGTTTGTTTCAAAACACCCATTTAGTTCCAATGAACTCTTGCCTTTGGGCTTCTGAGTTAGTTTCCAAACTTGATTTCTCTCAAATTGGTCAAGTTCATCCTGCATGGCATTTACCAGCTAGGATCATCTAACGCCTCTTTCTATGGAGTCTGGTTCAAGTTCAGAAACCATAGCAAGATTTGTGTAGTTCCTTCTGGTTCTTACGCCACGTTCTGGATTACCCAAGACTTCATTCTAAGAGACGTTCTTCAAGTCTTTGAGCCTCTAATCCTTTAGGAGTAGGGTTTGAGAGGAGACACAGAAGGTTCTCTTTCTGAGTCATTAGAGGCTTGACCTTCTGAGAATCTAAATTCCATTGCATTTGGAGAAGTAGATTCTCTAGGTTCTGGAGCTTCGATGATGCTACTAGATTTTTCTTTAGATAGAGATGGTTGTTCCATGGGTTGGAAGTCAGTCTCATTATCTATAAGAATTTTCTTTTTGGCTTTCTCAGAAGAGATGTTGAGTTTTTCAACTCATCTTCTAAGTCTGCATCTTTCTGAGACATGTCCTTACTAAGTTCTTTGAACTTAATATGGATTGTCTCTTCAACACATTTACTCCTTTTGTTATATACTCTGTAAGCTTTAGAGACTGAGGAGTATCCTAGGAAGCATCCATCATCGGACTTAGGATCAAACTTAGAGAGTTGTCCTTTGTGTTGAGAATAAAACAGAAGAACCAATACATGGAAATAAGAATGTTTGGTATTTTATTCTTCCATAGCTCGTAAGGAGTCTTTTTCAGAATTGATCTCAGAAAGACTCGATTCTGAATGTAGCATGAAGTGTTAACTGCTTCAGCCCAGAAACTTTTGAAAGTCGCTTTCTAAGAGCATTGTTCTTGCCATCTCTTGAAGGCTCGATTCTTTCTCTCAGCTACTCCATTTTGTTGAGGAGTTCTGGGAGATGAGAATTCGTGAGCAATGCCCAGATTTTCACAAAACTTTTCGAAAGCATGATTCTCAAATTCACCACCATGATCTGATCTAATGGCATGAATGTGCGAATCCTTTTTAGTTGAAACTCTTTTCGCAAATGCTTTGAACTTCTCAAAAGTTTCTTCCTTAGAAGCTAGAAAAGAAAACCCAAGTGAATCTGGAGTAATCATCACTATGACAAGACCATAGCGTTTTCCAGAGAGGGAAGTCGTTCTGGTTGGTCCAAAGAGATCCATGTGGAGCAGTTCCAGTGGTTTATGAGTAGAAATACCCCTTTTTACTGGGAAAGGAAGCCTTGGTCTGTTTCCCTCTTCACAGAAGTCGCAGGTTGCATCCTTCTGATACTTAATGCTGGGAAGGCCCTTTACAAGTCCTTTCTGAGAGAGTTCAGAAAGAAGTCTCATATGGGCATGACCAAGTTTCTTATGCCATAGCCATTTGTCTTCTTGGACAGAGACAAGGCACTCCACGTTTTGATCCTTTAGATCATCCAGATGGATAACATAGATGTTACCAACACGTTTTTCTTCCAGAACGATCTTGTCATTTGTGAGATTAATCACATGACAATACTTGGCATAAAATCAACCTTTAGCCTTTGTCACAAAATTGACTAATGCTTAATAGATTGTGAGTTAAGCCATCGACCAAAAGTACATCTGAGATTTGATGAGAGGAATCCTTACCAACATCTCCTATTGCAGTGACTCTTCCTTAGCACCATCACCGAATCGCACTGTTCCGCCTTTCTTGGGCTTGAGACTTCTGAACCAGTGCTTGCTTCCAGTCATGTGCCCGAGCAGCCACTGTCAAGGTACCACTGCTCATCGTGGTGGTGGAGCAGCGCTTGATGATGTATCTCATGCAGTCACAAAGTTAACAGATTTAGGTACCCATTCTTTGTTGGGTCCTTGCTTGTTAGCTTTCTTGGACTTTTGCCTTCTTTTCTTAGAAGGGTCATGGTTTTGAGAGTCAGAGACCTTTTGTTTGCCCTTTTCAGAAGCACTTGCTTTCTGAGAAGTTTTACCCTTCTGAGAGGGTTAGTCTTCTTACAAGGCTTTGCTTTCTGAGTTTTCTTTGAGCCTTCTGAGGCTTAGAGATTTTTCCTTTTCCAACATAGGACATTCTTCAGACCATGGCCACTTTTAAAACATGTGATGCACGTGCAAGGTGATTTAGTTAAAGATTGATCAATATCATTTGGTTCGAAGATTTCTTCATAACCAAGTCCACTCTTATCCTTGTAAGGTCTTTGACCACCAAGCAAGAGTGTCATCATTTTTTCACCCTTGACCATCTTAACTAAGTCAGAAGTGAGAAGCTCATTTGTCTTTTGTAATTCTATCAAAGCCAGTTCGGCTTTTTCAACAGTTACAGAAGACATTGTTTCTAAAGCTTGATAGAGGTTGTGACTTTCAAGATATCTATTTTTAAAGTCATCTCTTTCAAGCCTTAGGTTCTCTACTTCTTGAATTAGTCTAGCATTTTCAGCTTCTAAGTGTTTAAAAGACTTTCTTAGTTTGCTGAAATTGTTAGCTAATTCGTTTGATTCTCTCATAAGCTCTTCATAGAGTTCTGAGATCTCATTGTATGAGTATGAGAGAGGAGGAGAGTTTGGTACCTCTTCTGACTCAGATTCTGTTTCTAGAATATAGTCAGTACCGGCCATGAAGCAGACATTAGCTTCCTCTTCACTTGCTGACTCAGAGCCTTCCTCTTCTGAGTCACTCCATGTAGCAGCCATTGCCTTCTTCTTCTTCTTGGGAATGAACTTCTTCTTTCCCTTGTTCTGAGGGCACTCCGTTCTGAAGTGGCCCTTTTCTCCACAGCCGAAACATGTGGCATCAGAAGGTTTTGACTTTCCTTTTCTAGGGGTGATCTCTTTGTCTTTTCTTGGTCTTCTCTTCCAAGCTTTCTTCATTTTCCTTACTAGAAGAGAGATGTCATCTTCATCGGAATCTGAGTTTTGATCGTTTTCAGACTCAGATATTTCTTCAGCCTTTAGGGCTTTTGAAGTCTTTTTGATCTGACTTTTCAGAGCCAGAGCTTTCTGAGGTCTTGAGGATGAAGATGGTCCTCCAAGCAGTCCTTCAAGCTCAATCTCGTGAGTTCTGAGTGAGCCAAACAATACATCTAAACCCAGCTGGTTTAGATCCTTTGCTTCTTGGATCGCTGTCACCTTTGGGCGCCACTTGGCAGAGAGGCTTCTGAGAATTTTCCTCACCATCTCAGCGTTGGAGTAGGTCTTTCCCAAGACCTTTAGCTGATTTATGATGTGGAGAAACCTTATTGACATTTGTCAATGGTTTCCTCAGGTTGCATGCAGAAGGACTCGTACTTATGTACGAGCATTGATACCTTGGTTTCCTTGACTTCATCATTTCCTTCATGCAGCATGTGTAATCTCTCCCAAATTTCTTGAGCGGTGTCACACGACACAATCTTGTCGTATTCTACCTTGGGCAAGGCGCAGAGAAGAATGTATTTAGCTTTGAAGTTGAGTTGTATCTTCTCCTTCATTTCTTGAGTCCATTCGTCCTTAGGGACTCGTCTTGTATAGGTTCTGAGTGCTGGAGGTGCCACTCCTGGCTCAGCGTCTGTTGCAACTACAGCATCCTCTGTAATTGTCTGCAGAGGCTGATAGTCTCCATTCTCGATCCTATCCCATAAGTCCAGACTGGTGTGCTTGATGAATAGCGTCATCCTGTCACGCCTAGTAGTCGAAGCTGTCTCCGAG